>CM067317.1:7500-15000 GCA_034231615.1 Meghimatium bilineatum | reverse complement strand
GTTAGGGTTAGGGTTAGGGTTAGGGTTAGGGTTAGGGTTAGGGTTAGGGTTAGGGTTAGGGTTAGGGTTAGGGTTAGGGTTAGGGTTAGGGTTAGGGTTAGGGTTAGGGTTAGGGTTAGGGTTAGGGTTAGGGTTAGGGTTAGGGTTAGGGTTAGGGTTAGGGTTAGGGTTAGGGTTAGGGTTAGGGTTAGGGTTAGGGTTAGGGTTAGGGTTAGGGTTAGGGTTAGGGTTAGGGTTAGGGTTAGGGTTAGGGTTAGGGTTAGGGTTAGGGTTAGGGTTAGGGTTAGGGTTAGGGTTAGGGTTAGGGTTAGGGTTAGGGTTAGGGTTAGGGTTAGGGTTAGGGTTAGGGTTAGGGTTAGGGTTAGGGTTAGGGTTAGGGTTAGGGTTAGGGTTAGGGTTAGGGTTAGGGTTAGGGTTAGGGTTAGGGTTAGGGTTAGGGTTAGGGTTAGGGTTAGGGTTAGGGTTAGGGTTAGGGTTAGGGTTAGGGTTAGGGTTAGGGTTAGGGTTAGGGTTAGGGTTAGGGTTAGGGTTAGGGTTAGGGTTAGGGTTAGGGTTAGGGTTAGGGTTAGGGTTAGGGTTAGGGTTAGGGTTAGGGTTAGGGTTAGGGTTAGGGTTAGGGTTAGGGTTAGGGTTAGGGTTAGGGTTAGGGTTAGGGTTAGGGTTAGGGTTAGGGTTAGGGTTAGGGTTAGGGTTAGGGTTAGGGTTAGGGTTAGGGTTAGGGTTAGGGTTAGGGTTAGGGTTAGGGTTAGGGTTAGGGTTAGGGTTAGGGTTAGGGTTAGGGTTAGGGTTAGGGTTAGGGTTAGGGTTAGGGTTAGGGTTAGGGTTAGGGTTAGGGTTAGGGTTAGGGTTAGGGTTAGGGTTAGGGTTAGGGTTAGGGTTAGGGTTAGGGTTAGGGTTAGGGTTAGGGTTAGGGTTAGGGTTAGGGTTAGGGTTAGGGTTAGGGTTAGGGTTAGGGTTAGGGTTAGGGTTAGGGTTAGGGTTAGGGTTAGGGTTAGGGTTAGGGTTAGGGTTAGGGTTAGGGTTAGGGTTAGGGTTAGGGTTAGGGTTAGGGTTAGGGTTAGGGTTAGGGTTAGGGTTAGGGTTAGGGTTAGGGTTAGGGTTAGGGTTAGGGTTAGGGTTAGGGTTAGGGTTAGGGTTAGGGTTAGGGTTAGGGTTAGGGTTAGGGTTAGGGTTAGGGTTAGGGTTAGGGTTAGGGTTAGGGTTAGGGTTAGGGTTAGGGTTAGGGTTAGGGTTAGGGTTAGGGTTAGGGTTAGGGTTAGGGTTAGGGTTAGGGTTAGGGTTAGGGTTAGGGTTAGGGTTAGGGTTAGGGTTAGGGTTAGGGTTAGGGTTAGGGTTAGGGTTAGGGTTAGGGTTAGGGTTAGGGTTAGGGTTAGGGTTAGGGTTAGGGTTAGGGTTAGGGTTAGGGTTAGGGTTAGGGTTAGGGTTAGGGTTAGGGTTAGGGTTAGGGTTAGGGTTAGGGTTAGGGTTAGGGTTAGGGTTAGGGTTAGGGTTAGGGTTAGGGTTAGGGTTAGGGTTAGGGTTAGGGTTAGGGTTAGGGTTAGGGTTAGGGTTAGGGTTAGGGTTAGGGTTAGGGTTAGGGTTAGGGTTAGGGTTAGGGTTAGGGTTAGGGTTAGGGTTAGGGTTAGGGTTAGGGTTAGGGTTAGGGTTAGGGTTAGGGTTAGGGTTAGGGTTAGGGTTAGGGTTAGGGTTAGGGTTAGGGTTAGGGTTAGGGTTAGGGTTAGGGTTAGGGTTAGGGTTAGGGTTAGGGTTAGGGTTAGGGTTAGGGTTAGGGTTAGGGTTAGGGTTAGGGTTAGGGTTAGGGTTAGGGTTAGGGTTAGGGTTAGGGTTAGGGTTAGGGTTAGGGTTAGGGTTAGGGTTAGGGTTAGGGTTAGGGTTAGGGTTAGGGTTAGGGTTAGGGTTAGGGTTAGGGTTAGGGTTAGGGTTAGGGTTAGGGTTAGGGTTAGGGTTAGGGTTAGGGTTAGGGTTAGGGTTAGGGTTAGGGTTAGGGTTAGGGTTAGGGTTAGGGTTAGGGTTAGGGTTAGGGTTAGGGTTAGGGTTAGGGTTAGGGTTAGGGTTAGGGTTAGGGTTAGGGTTAGGGTTAGGGTTAGGGTTAGGGTTAGGGTTAGGGTTAGGGTTAGGGTTAGGGTTAGGGTTAGGGTTAGGGTTAGGGTTAGGGTTAGGGTTAGGGTTAGGGTTAGGGTTAGGGTTAGGGTTAGGGTTAGGGTTAGGGTTAGGGTTAGGGTTAGGGTTAGGGTTAGGGTTAGGGTTAGGGTTAGGGTTAGGGTTAGGGTTAGGGTTAGGGTTAGGGTTAGGGTTAGGGTTAGGGTTAGGGTTAGGGTTAGGGTTAGGGTTAGGGTTAGGGTTAGGGTTAGGGTTAGGGTTAGGGTTAGGGTTAGGGTTAGGGTTAGGGTTAGGGGTTAGGGTTAGGGTTAGGGTTAGGGTTAGGGTTAGGGTTAGGGTTAGGGTTAGGGTTAGGGTTAGGGTTAGGGTTAGGGTTAGGGTTAGGGTTAGGGTTAGGGTTAGGGTTAGGGTTAGGGTTAGGGTTAGGGTTAGGGTTAGGGTTAGGGTTAGGGTTAGGGTTAGGGTTAGGGTTAGGGTTAGGGTTAGGGTTAGGGTTAGGGTTAGGGTTAGGGTTAGGGTTAGGGTTAGGGTTAGGGTTAGGGTTAGGGTTAGGGTTAGGGTTAGGGTTAGGGTTAGGGTTAGGGTTAGGGTTAGGGTTAGGGTTAGGGTTAGGGTTAGGGTTAGGGTTAGGGTTAGGGTTAGGGTTAGGGTTAGGGTTAGGGTTAGGGTTAGGGTTAGGGTTAGGGTTAGGGTTAGGGTTAGGGTTAGGGTTAGGGTTAGGGTTAGGGTTAGGTTAGGGTTAGGGTTAGGGTTAGGGTTAGGGTTAGGGTTAGGGTTAGGGTTAGGGTTAGGGTTAGGGTTAGGGTTAGGGTTAGGGTTAGGGTTAGGGTTAGGGTTAGGGTTAGGGTTAGGGTTAGGGTTAGGGTTAGGGTTAGGGTTAGGGTTAGGGTTAGGGTTAGGGTTAGGGTTAGGGTTAGGGTTAGGGTTAGGGTTAGGGTTAGGGTTAGGGTTAGGGTTAGGGTTAGGGTTAGGGTTAGGGTTAGGGTTAGGGTTAGGGTTAGGGTTAGGGTTAGGGTTAGGGTTAGGGTTAGGGTTAGGGTTAGGGTTAGGGTTAGGGTTAGGGTTAGGGTTAGGGTTAGGGTTAGGGTTAGGGTTAGGGTTAGGGTTAGGGTTAGGGTTAGGGTTAGGGTTAGGGTTAGGGTTAGGGTTAGGGTTAGGGTTAGGGTTAGGGTTAGGGTTAGGGTTAGGGTTAGGGTTAGGGTTAGGGTTAGGGTTAGGGTTAGGGTTAGGGTTAGGGTTAGGGTTAGGGTTAGGGTTAGGGTTAGGGTTAGGGTTAGGGTTAGGGTTAGGGTTAGGGTTAGGGTTAGGGTTAGGGTTAGGGTTAGGGTTAGGGTTAGGGTTAGGGTTAGGGTTAGGGTTAGGGTTAGGGTTAGGGTTAGGGTTAGGGTTAGGGTTAGGGTTAGGGTTAGGGTTAGGGTTAGGGTTAGGGTTAGGGTTAGGGTTAGGGTTAGGGTTAGGGTTAGGGTTAGGGTTAGGGTTAGGGTTAGGGTTAGGGTTAGGGTTAGGGTTAGGGTTAGGGTTAGGGTTAGGGTTAGGGTTAGGGTTAGGGTTAGGTTAGGGTTAGGGTTAGGGTTAGGGTTAGGGTTAGGGTTAGGGTTAGGGTTAGGGTTAGGGTTAGGGTTAGGGTTAGGGTTAGGGTTAGGGTTAGGGTTAGGGTTAGGGTTAGGGTTAGGGTTAGGGTTAGGGTTAGGGTTAGGGTTAGGGTTAGGGTTAGGGTTAGGGTTAGGGTTAGGGTTAGGGTTAGGGTTAGGGTTAGGGTTAGGGTTAGGGTTAGGGTTAGGGTTAGGGTTAGGGTTAGGGTTAGGGTTAGGGTTAGGGTTAGGGTTAGGGTTAGGGTTAGGGTTAGGGTTAGGGTTAGGGTTAGGGTTAGGGTTAGGGTTAGGGTTAGGGTTAGGGTTAGGGTTAGGGTTAGGGTTAGGGTTAGGGTTAGGGTTAGGGTTAGGGTTAGGGTTAGGGTTAGGGTTAGGGTTAGGGTTAGGGTTAGGGTTAGGGTTAGGGTTAGGGTTAGGGTTAGGGTTAGGGTTAGGGTTAGGGTTAGGGTTAGGGTTAGGGTTAGGGTTAGGGTTAGGGTTAGGGTTAGGGTTAGGGTTAGGGTTAGGGTTAGGGTTAGGGTTAGGGTTAGGGTTAGGGTTAGGGTTAGGGTTAGGGTTAGGGTTAGGGTTAGGGTTAGGGTTAGGGTTAGGGTTAGGGTTAGGGTTAGGGTTAGGGTTAGGGTTAGGGTTAGGGTTAGGGTTAGGGTTAGGGTTAGGGTTAGGGTTAGGGTTAGGGTTAGGGTTAGGGTTAGGGTTAGGGTTAGGGTTAGGGTTAGGGTTAGGGTTAGGGTTAGGGTTAGGGTTAGGGTTAGGGTTAGGGTTAGGGTTAGGGTTAGGGTTAGGGTTAGGGTTAGGGTTAGGGTTAGGGTTAGGGTTAGGGTTAGGGTTAGGGTTAGGGTTAGGGTTAGGGTTAGGGTTAGGGTTAGGGTTAGGGTTAGGGTTAGGGTTAGGGTTAGGGTTAGGGTTAGGGTTAGGGTTAGGGTTAGGGTTAGGGTTAGGGTTAGGGTTAGGGTTAGGGTTAGGGTTAGGGTTAGGGTTAGGGTTAGGGTTAGGGTTAGGGTTAGGGTTAGGGTTAGGGTTAGGGTTAGGGTTAGGGTTAGGGTTAGGGTTAGGGTTAGGGTTAGGGTTAGGGTTAGGGTTAGGGTTAGGGTTAGGGTTAGGGTTAGGGTTAGGGTTAGGGTTAGGGTTAGGGTTAGGGTTAGGGTTAGGGTTAGGGTTAGGGTTAGGGTTAGGGTTAGGGTTAGGGTTAGGGTTAGGGTTAGGGTTAGGGTTAGGGTTAGGGTTAGGGTTAGGGTTAGGGTTAGGGTTAGGGTTAGGGTTAGGGTTAGGGTTAGGGTTAGGGTTAGGGTTAGGGTTAGGGTTAGGGTTAGGGTTAGGGTTAGGGTTAGGGTTAGGGTTAGGGTTAGGGTTAGGGTTAGGGTTAGGGTTAGGGTTAGGGTTAGGGTTAGGGTTAGGGTTAGGGTTAGGGTTAGGGTTAGGGTTAGGGTTAGGGTTAGGGTTAGGGTTAGGGTTAGGGTTAGGGTTAGGGTTAGGGTTAGGGTTAGGGTTAGGGTTAGGGTTAGGGTTAGGGTTAGGGTTAGGGTTAGGGTTAGGGTTAGGGTTAGGGTTAGGGTTAGGGTTAGGGTTAGGGTTAGGGTTAGGGTTAGGGTTAGGGTTAGGGTTAGGGTTAGGGTTAGGGTTAGGGTTAGGGTTAGGGTTAGGGTTAGGGTTAGGGTTAGGGTTAGGGTTAGGGTTAGGGTTAGGGTTAGGGTTAGGGTTAGGGTTAGGGTTAGGGTTAGGGTTAGGGTTAGGGTTAGGGTTAGGGTTAGGGTTAGGGTTAGGGTTAGGGTTAGGGTTAGGGTTAGGGTTAGGGTTAGGGTTAGGGTTAGGGTTAGGGTTAGGGTTAGGGTTAGGGTTAGGGTTAGGGTTAGGGTTAGGGTTAGGGTTAGGGTTAGGGTTAGGGTTAGGGTTAGGGTTAGGGTTAGGGTTAGGGTTAGGGTTAGGGTTAGGGTTAGGGTTAGGGTTAGGGTTAGGGTTAGGGTTAGGGTTAGGGTTAGGGTTAGGGTTAGGGTTAGGGTTAGGGTTAGGGTTAGGGTTAGGGTTAGGGTTAGGGTTAGGGTTAGGGTTAGGGTTAGGGTTAGGGTTAGGGTTAGGGTTAGGGTTAGGGTTAGGGTTAGGGTTAGGGTTAGGGTTAGGGTTAGGGTTAGGGTTAGGGTTAGGGTTAGGGTTAGGGTTAGGGTTAGGGTTAGGGTTAGGGTTAGGGTTAGGGTTAGGGTTAGGGTTAGGGTTAGGGTTAGGGTTAGGGTTAGGGTTAGGGTTAGGGTTAGGGTTAGGGTTAGGGTTAGGGTTAGGGTTAGGGTTAGGGTTAGGGTTAGGGTTAGGGTTAGGGTTAGGGTTAGGGTTAGGGTTAGGGTTAGGGTTAGGGTTAGGGTTAGGGTTAGGGTTAGGGTTAGGGTTAGGGTTAGGGTTAGGGTTAGGGTTAGGGTTAGGGTTAGGGTTAGGGTTAGGGTTAGGGTTAGGGTTAGGGTTAGGGTTAGGGTTAGGGTTAGGGTTAGGGTTAGGGTTAGGGTTAGGGTTAGGGTTAGGGTTAGGGTTAGGGTTAGGTTAGGGTTAGGGTTAGGGTTAGGGTTAGGGTTAGGGTTAGGGTTAGGGTTAGGGTTAGGGTTAGGGTTAGGGTTAGGGTTAGGGTTAGGGTTAGGGTTAGGGTTAGGGTTAGGGTTAGGGTTAGGGTTAGGGTTAGGGTTAGGGTTAGGGTTAGGGTTAGGGTTAGGGTTAGGGTTAGGGTTAGGGTTAGGGTTAGGGTTAGGGTTAGGGTTAGGGTTAGGGTTAGGGTTAGGGTTAGGGTTAGGGTTAGGGTTAGGGTTAGGGTTAGGGTTAGGGTTAGGGTTAGGGTTAGGGTTAGGGTTAGGGTTAGGGTTAGGGTTAGGGTTAGGGTTAGGGTTAGGGTTAGGGTTAGGGTTAGGGTTAGGGTTAGGGTTAGGGTTAGGGTTAGGGTTAGGGTTAGGGTTAGGGTTAGGGTTAGGGTTAGGGTTAGGGTTAGGGTTAGGGTTAGGGTTAGGGTTAGGGTTAGGGTTAGGGTTAGGGTTAGGGTTAGGGTTAGGGTTAGGGTTAGGGTTAGGGTTAGGGTTAGGGTTAGGGTTAGGGTTAGGGTTAGGGTTAGGGTTAGGGTTAGGGTTAGGGTTAGGGTTAGGGTTAGGTTAGGGTTAGGGTTAGGGTTAGGGTTAGGGTTAGGGTTAGGGTTAGGGTTAGGGTTAGGGTTAGGGTTAGGGTTAGGGTTAGGGTTAGGGTTAGGGTTAGGGTTAGGGTTAGGGTTAGGGTTAGGGTTAGGGTTAGGGTTAGGGTTAGGGTTAGGGTTAGGGTTAGGGTTAGGGTTAGGGTTAGGGTTAGGGTTAGGGTTAGGGTTAGGGTTAGGGTTAGGGTTAGGGTTAGGGTTAGGGTTAGGGTTAGGGTTAGGGTTAGGGTTAGGGTTAGGGTTAGGGTTAGGGTTAGGGTTAGGGTTAGGGTTAGGGTTAGGGTTAGGGTTAGGGTTAGGGTTAGGGTTAGGGTTAGGGTTAGGGTTAGGGTTAGGGTTAGGGTTAGGGTTAGGGTTAGGGTTAGGGTTAGGGTTAGGGTTAGGGTTAGGGTTAGGGTTAGGGTTAGGGTTAGGGTTAGGGTTAGGGTTAGGGTTAGGGTTAGGGTTAGGGTTAGGGTTAGGGTTAGGTTAGGGTTAGGGTTAGGGTTAGGGTTAGGGTTAGGGTTAGGGTTAGGGTTAGGGTTAGGGTTAGGGTTAGGGTTAGGGTTAGGGTTAGGGTTAGGGTTAGGGTTAGGGTTAGGGTTAGGGTTAGGGTTAGGGTTAGGGTTAGGGTTAGGGTTAGGGTTAGGGTTAGGGTTAGGGTTAGGGTTAGGGTTA
>CM067316.1:66638852-66951352 GCA_034231615.1 Meghimatium bilineatum | reverse complement strand
CCCTAACCCTAACCCTAACCCTAACCCTAACCCTAACCCTAACCCTAACCCTAACCCTAACCCTAACCCTAACCCTAACCCTAACCCTAACCCTAACCCTAACCCTAACCCTAACCCTAACCCTAACCCTAACCCTAACCCTAACCCTAACCCTAACCCTAACCCTAACCCTAACCCTAACCCTAACCCTAACCCTAACCCTAACCCTAACCCTAACCCTAACCCTAACCCTAACCCTAACCCTAACCCTAACCCTAACCCTAACCCTAACCCTAACCCTAACCCTAACCCTAACCCTAACCCTAACCCTAACCCTAACCCTAACCCTAACCCTAACCCTAACCCTAACCCTAACCCTAACCCTAACCCTAACCCTAACCCTAACCCTAACCCTAACCCTAACCCTAACCCTAACCCTAACCCTAACCCTAACCCTAACCCTAACCCTAACCCTAACCCTAACCCTAACCCTAACCCTAACCCTAACCCTAACCCTAACCCTAACCCTAACCCTAACCCTAACCCTAACCCTAACCCTAACCCTAACCCTAACCCTAACCCTAACCCTAACCCTAACCCTAACCCTAACCCTAACCCTAACCCTAACCCTAACCCTAACCCTAACCCTAACCCTAACCCTAACCCTAACCCTAACCCTAACCCTAACCCTAACCCTAACCCTAACCCTAACCCTAACCCTAACCCTAACCCTAACCCTAACCCTAACCCTAACCCTAACCCTAACCCTAACCCTAACCCTAACCCTAACCCTAACCCTAACCCTAACCCTAACCCTAACCCTAACCCTAACCCTAACCCTAACCCTAACCCTAACCCTAACCCTAACCCTAACCCTAACCCTAACCCTAACCCTAACCCTAACCCTAACCCTAACCCTAACCCTAACCCTAACCCTAACCCTAACCCTAACCCTAACCCTAACCCTAACCCTAACCCTAACCCTAACCCTAACCCTAACCCTAACCCTAACCCTAACCCTAACCCTAACCCTAACCCTAACCCTAACCCTAACCCTAACCCTAACCCTAACCCTAACCCTAACCCTAACCCTAACCCTAACCCTAACCCTAACCCTAACCCTAACCCTAACCCTAACCCTAACCCTAACCCTAACCCTAACCCTAACCCTAACCCTAACCCTAACCCTAACCCTAACCCTAACCCTAACCCTAACCCTAACCCTAACCCTAACCCTAACCCTAACCCTAACCCTAACCCTAACCCTAACCCTAACCCTAACCCTAACCCTAACCCTAACCCTAACCCTAACCCTAACCCTAACCCTAACCCTAACCCTAACCCTAACCCTAACCCTAACCCTAACCCTAACCCTAACCCTAACCCTAACCCTAACCCTAACCCTAACCCTAACCCTAACCCTAACCCTAACCCTAACCCTAACCCTAACCCTAACCCTAACCCTAACCCTAACCCTAACCCTAACCCTAACCCTAACCCTAACCCTAACCCTAACCCTAACCCTAACCCTAACCCTAACCCTAACCCTAACCCTAACCCTAACCCTAACCCTAACCCTAACCCTAACCCTAACCCTAACCCTAACCCTAACCCTAACCCTAACCCTAACCCTAACCCTAACCCTAACCCTAACCCTAACCCTAACCCTAACCCTAACCCTAACCCTAACCCTAACCCTAACCCTAACCCTAACCCTAACCCTAACCCTAACCCTAACCCTAACCCTAACCCTAACCCTAACCCTAACCCTAACCCTAACCCTAACCCTAACCCTAACCCTAACCCTAACCCTAACCCTAACCCTAACCCTAACCCTAACCCTAACCCTAACCCTAACCCTAACCCTAACCCTAACCCTAACCCTAACCCTAACCCTAACCCTAACCCTAACCCTAACCCTAACCCTAACCCTAACCCTAACCCTAACCCTAACCCTAACCCTAACCCTAACCCTAACCCTAACCCTAACCCTAACCCTAACCCTAACCCTAACCCTAACCCTAACCCTAACCCTAACCCTAACCCTAACCCTAACCCTAACCCTAACCCTAACCCTAACCCTAACCCTAACCCTAACCCTAACCCTAACCCTAACCCTAACCCTAACCCTAACCCTAACCCTAACCCTAACCCTAACCCTAACCCTAACCCTAACCCTAACCCTAACCCTAACCCTAACCCTAACCCTAACCCTAACCCTAACCCTAACCCTAACCCTAACCCTAACCCTAACCCTAACCCTAACCCTAACCCTAACCCTAACCCTAACCCTAACCCTAACCCTAACCCTAACCCTAACCCTAACCCTAACCCTAACCCTAACCCTAACCCTAACCCTAACCCTAACCCTAACCCTAACCCTAACCCTAACCCTAACCCTAACCCTAACCCTAACCCTAACCCTAACCCTAACCCTAACCCTAACCCTAACCCTAACCCTAACCCTAACCCTAACCCTAACCCTAACCCTAACCCTAACCCTAACCCTAACCCTAACCCTAACCCTAACCCTAACCCTAACCCTAACCCTAACCCTAACCCTAACCCTAACCCTAACCCTAACCCTAACCCTAACCCTAACCCTAACCCTAACCCTAACCCTAACCCTAACCCTAACCCTAACCCTAACCCTAACCCTAACCCTAACCCTAACCCTAACCCTAACCCTAACCCTAACCCTAACCCTAACCTAACCCTAACCCTAACCCTAACCCTAACCCTAACCCTAACCCTAACCCTAACCCTAACCCTAACCCTAACCCTAACCCTAACCCTAACCCTAACCCTAACCCTAACCCTAACCCTAACCCTAACCCTAACCCTAACCCTAACCCTAACCCTAACCCTAACCCTAACCCTAACCCTAACCCTAACCCTAACCCTAACCCTAACCCTAACCCTAACCCTAACCCTAACCCTAACCCTAACCCTAACCCTAACCCTAACCCTAACCCTAACCCTAACCCTAACCCTAACCCTAACCCTAACCCTAACCCTAACCCTAACCCTAACCCTAACCCTAACCCTAACCCTAACCCTAACCCTAACCCTAACCCTAACCCTAACCCTAACCCTAACCCTAACCCTAACCCTAACCCTAACCCTAACCCTAACCCTAACCCTAACCCTAACCCTAACCCTAACCCTAACCCTAACCCTAACCCTAACCCTAACCCTAACCCTAACCCTAACCCTAACCCTAACCCTAACCCTAACCCTAACCCTAACCCTAACCCTAACCCTAACCCTAACCCTAACCCTAACCCTAACCCTAACCCTAACCCTAACCCTAACCCTAACCCTAACCCTAACCCTAACCCTAACCCTAACCCTAACCCTAACCCTAACCCTAACCCTAACCCTAACCCTAACCCTAACCCTAACCCTAACCCTAACCCTAACCCTAACCCTAACCCTAACCCTAACCCTAACCCTAACCCTAACCCTAACCCTAACCCTAACCCTAACCCTAACCCTAACCCTAACCCTAACCCTAACCCTAACCCTAACCCTAACCCTAACCCTAACCCTAACCCTAACCCTAACCCTAACCCTAACCCTAACCCTAACCCTAACCCTAACCCTAACCCTAACCCTAACCCTAACCCTAACCCTAACCCTAACCCTAACCCTAACCCTAACCCTAACCCTAACCCTAACCCTAACCCTAACCCTAACCCTAACCCTAACCCTAACCCTAACCCTAACCCTAACCCTAACCCTAACCCTAACCCTAACCCTAACCCTAACCCTAACCCTAACCCTAACCCTAACCCTAACCCTAACCCTAACCCTAACCCTAACCCTAACCCTAACCCTAACCCTAACCCTAACCCTAACCCTAACCCTAACCCTAACCCTAACCCTAACCCTAACCCTAACCCTAACCCTAACCCTAACCCTAACCCTAACCCTAACCCTAACCCTAACCCTAACCCTAACCCTAACCCTAACCCTAACCCTAACCCTAACCCTAACCCTAACCCTAACCCTAACCCTAACCCTAACCCTAACCCTAACCCTAACCCTAACCCTAACCCTAACCCTAACCCTAACCCTAACCCTAACCCTAACCCTAACCCTAACCCTAACCCTAACCCTAACCCTAACCCTAACCCTAACCCTAACCCTAACCCTAACCCTAACCCTAACCCTAACCCTAACCCTAACCCTAACCCTAACCCTAACCCTAACCCTAACCCTAACCCTAACCCTAACCCTAACCCTAACCCTAACCCTAACCCTAACCCTAACCCTAACCCTAACCCTAACCCTAACCCTAACCCTAACCCTAACCCTAACCCTAACCCTAACCCTAACCCTAACCCTAACCCTAACCCTAACCCTAACCCTAACCCTAACCCTAACCCTAACCCTAACCCTAACCCTAACCCTAACCCTAACCCTAACCCTAACCCTAACCCTAACCCTAACCCTAACCCTAACCCTAACCCTAACCCTAACCCTAACCCTAACCCTAACCCTAACCCTAACCCTAACCCTAACCCTAACCCTAACCCTAACCCTAACCCTAACCCTAACCCTAACCCTAACCCTAACCCTAACCCTAACCCTAACCCTAACCCTAACCCTAACCCTAACCCTAACCCTAACCCTAACCCTAACCCTAACCCTAACCCTAACCCTAACCCTAACCCTAACCCTAACCCTAACCCTAACCCTAACCCTAACCCTAACCCTAACCCTAACCCTAACCCTAACCCTAACCCTAACCCTAACCCTAACCCTAACCCTAACCCTAACCCTAACCCTAACCCTAACCCTAACCCTAACCCTAACCCTAACCCTAACCCTAACCCTAACCCTAACCCTAACCCTAACCCTAACCCTAACCCTAACCCTAACCCTAACCCTAACCCTAACCCTAACCCTAACCCTAACCCTAACCCTAACCCTAACCCTAACCCTAACCCTAACCCTAACCCTAACCCTAACCCTAACCCTAACCCTAACCCTAACCCTAACCCTAACCCTAACCCTAACCCTAACCCTAACCCTAACCCTAACCCTAACCCTAACCCTAACCCTAACCCTAACCCTAACCCTAACCCTAACCCTAACCCTAACCCTAACCCTAACCCTAACCCTAACCCTAACCCTAACCCTAACCCTAACCCTAACCCTAACCCTAACCCTAACCCTAACCCTAACCCTAACCCTAACCCTAACCCTAACCCTAACCCTAACCCTAACCCTAACCCTAACCCTAACCCTAACCCTAACCCTAACCCTAACCCTAACCCTAACCCTAACCCTAACCCTAACCCTAACCCTAACCCTAACCCTAACCCTAACCCTAACCCTAACCCTAACCCTAACCCTAACCCTAACCCTAACCCTAACCCTAACCCTAACCCTAACCCTAACCCTAACCCTAACCCTAACCCTAACCCTAACCCTAACCCTAACCCTAACCCTAACCCTAACCCTAACCCTAACCCTAACCCTAACCCTAACCCTAACCCTAACCCTAACCCTAACCCTAACCCTAACCCTAACCCTAACCCTAACCCTAACCCTAACCCTAACCCTAACCCTAACCCTAACCCTAACCCTAACCCTAACCCTAACCCTAACCCTAACCCTAACCCTAACCCTAACCCTAACCCTAACCCTAACCCTAACCCTAACCCTAACCCTAACCCTAACCCTAACCCTAACCCTAACCCTAACCCTAACCCTAACCCTAACCCTAACCCTAACCCTAACCCTAACCCTAACCCTAACCCTAACCCTAACCCTAACCCTAACCCTAACCCTAACCCTAACCCTAACCCTAACCCTAACCCTAACCCTAACCCTAACCCTAACCCTAACCCTAACCCTAACCCTAACCCTAACCCTAACCCTAACCCTAACCCTAACCCTAACCCTAACCCTAACCCTAACCCTAACCCTAACCCTAACCCTAACCCTAACCCTAACCCTAACCCTAACCCTAACCCTAACCCTAACCCTAACCCTAACCCTAACCCTAACCCTAACCCTAACCCTAACCCTAACCCTAACCCTAACCCTAACCCTAACCCTAACCCTAACCCTAACCCTAACCCTAACCCTAACCCTAACCCTAACCCTAACCCTAACCCTAACCCTAACCCTAACCCTAACCCTAACCCTAACCCTAACCCTAACCCTAACCCTAACCCTAACCCTAACCCTAACCCTAACCCTAACCCTAACCCTAACCCTAACCCTAACCCTAACCCTAACCCTAACCCTAACCCTAACCCTAACCCTAACCCTAACCCTAACCCTAACCCTAACCCTAACCCTAACCCTAACCCTAACCCTAACCCTAACCCTAACCCTAACCCTAACCCTAACCCTAACCCTAACCCTAACCCTAACCCTAACCCTAACCCTAACCCTAACCCTAACCCTAACCCTAACCCTAACCCTAACCCTAACCCTAACCCTAACCCTAACCCTAACCCTAACCCTAACCCTAACCCTAACCCTAACCCTAACCCTAACCCTAACCCTAACCCTAACCCTAACCCTAACCCTAACCCTAACCCTAACCCTAACCCTAACCCTAACCCTAACCCTAACCCTAACCCTAACCCTAACCCTAACCCTAACCCTAACCCTAACCCTAACCCTAACCCTAACCCTAACCCTAACCCTAACCCTAACCCTAACCCTAACCCTAACCCTAACCCTAACCCTAACCCTAACCCTAACCCTAACCCTAACCCTAACCCTAACCCTAACCCTAACCCTAACCCTAACCCTAACCCTAACCCTAACCCTAACCCTAACCCTAACCCTAACCCTAACCCTAACCCTAACCCTAACCCTAACCCTAACCCTAACCCTAACCCTAACCCTAACCCTAACCCTAACCCTAACCCTAACCCTAACCCTAACCCTAACCCTAACCCTAACCCTAACCCTAACCCTAACCCTAACCCTAACCCTAACCCTAACCCTAACCCTAACCCTAACCCTAACCCTAACCCTAACCCTAACCCTAACCCTAACCCTAACCCTAACCCTAACCCTAACCCTAACCCTAACCCTAACCCTAACCCTAACCCTAACCCTAACCCTAACCCTAACCCTAACCCTAACCCTAACCCTAACCCTAACCCTAACCCTAACCCTAACCCTAACCCTAACCCTAACCCTAACCCTAACCCTAACCCTAACCCTAACCCTAACCCTAACCCTAACCCTAACCCTAACCCTAACCCTAACCCTAACCCTAACCCTAACCCTAACCCTAACCCTAACCCTAACCCTAACCCTAACCCTAACCCTAACCCTAACCCTAACCCTAACCCTAACCCTAACCCTAACCCTAACCCTAACCCTAACCCTAACCCTAACCCTAACCCTAACCCTAACCCTAACCCTAACCCTAACCCTAACCCTAACCCTAACCCTAACCCTAACCCTAACCCTAACCCTAACCCTAACCCTAACCCTAACCCTAACCCTAACCCTAACCCTAACCCTAACCCTAACCCTAACCCTAACCCTAACCCTAACCCTAACCCTAACCCTAACCCTAACCCTAACCCTAACCCTAACCCTAACCCTAACCCTAACCCTAACCCTAACCCTAACCCTAACCCTAACCCTAACCCTAACCCTAACCCTAACCCTAACCCTAACCCTAACCCTAACCCTAACCCTAACCCTAACCCTAACCCTAACCCTAACCCTAACCCTAACCCTAACCCTAACCCTAACCCTAACCCTAACCCTAACCCTAACCCTAACCCTAACCCTAACCCTAACCCTAACCCTAACCCTAACCCTAACCCTAACCCTAACCCTAACCCTAACCCTAACCCTAACCCTAACCCTAACCCTAACCCTAACCCTAACCCTAACCCTAACCCTAACCCTAACCCTAACCCTAACCCTAACCCTAACCCTAACCCTAACCCTAACCCTAACCCTAACCCTAACCCTAACCCTAACCCTAACCCTAACCCTAACCCTAACCCTAACCCTAACCCTAACCCTAACCCTAACCCTAACCCTAACCCTAACCCTAACCCTAACCCTAACCCTAACCCTAACCCTAACCCTAACCCTAACCCTAACCCTAACCCTAACCCTAACCCTAACCCTAACCCTAACCCTAACCCTAACCCTAACCCTAACCCTAACCCTAACCCTAACCCTAACCCTAACCCTAACCCTAACCCTAACCCTAACCCTAACCCTAACCCTAACCCTAACCCTAACCCTAACCCTAACCCTAACCCTAACCCTAACCCTAACCCTAACCCTAACCCTAACCCTAACCCTAACCCTAACCCTAACCCTAACCCTAACCCTAACCCTAACCCTAACCCTAACCCTAACCCTAACCCTAACCCTAACCCTAACCCTAACCCTAACCCTAACCCTAACCCTAACCCTAACCCTAACCCTAACCCTAACCCTAACCCTAACCCTAACCCTAACCCTAACCCTAACCCTAACCCTAACCCTAACCCTAACCCTAACCCTAACCCTAACCCTAACCCTAACCCTAACCCTAACCCTAACCCTAACCCTAACCCTAACCCTAACCCTAACCCTAACCCTAACCCTAACCCTAACCCTAACCCTAACCCTAACCCTAACCCTAACCCTAACCCTAACCCTAACCCTAACCCTAACCCTAACCCTAACCCTAACCCTAACCCTAACCCTAACCCTAACCCTAACCCTAACCCTAACCCTAACCCTAACCCTAACCCTAACCCTAACCCTAACCCTAACCCTAACCCTAACCCTAACCCTAACCCTAACCCTAACCCTAACCCTAACCCTAACCCTAACCCTAACCCTAACCCTAACCCTAACCCTAACCCTAACCCTAACCCTAACCCTAACCCTAACCCTAACCCTAACCCTAACCCTAACCCTAACCCTAACCCTAACCCTAACCCTAACCCTAACCCTAACCCTAACCCTAACCCTAACCCTAACCCTAACCCTAACCCTAACCCTAACCCTAACCCTAACCCTAACCCTAACCCTAACCCTAACCCTAACCCTAACCCTAACCCTAACCCTAACCCTAACCCTAACCCTAACCCTAACCCTAACCCTAACCCTAACCCTAACCCTAACCCTAACCCTAACCCTAACCCTAACCCTAACCCTAACCCTAACCCTAACCCTAACCCTAACCCTAACCCTAACCCTAACCCTAACCCTAACCCTAACCCTAACCCTAACCCTAACCCTAACCCTAACCCTAACCCTAACCCTAACCCTAACCCTAACCCTAACCCTAACCCTAACCCTAACCCTAACCCTAACCCTAACCCTAACCCTAACCCTAACCCTAACCCTAACCCTAACCCTAACCCTAACCCTAACCCTAACCCTAACCCTAACCCTAACCCTAACCCTAACCCTAACCCTAACCCTAACCCTAACCCTAACCCTAACCCTAACCCTAACCCTAACCCTAACCCTAACCCTAACCCTAACCCTAACCCTAACCCTAACCCTAACCCTAACCCTAACCCTAACCCTAACCCTAACCCTAACCCTAACCCTAACCCTAACCCTAACCCTAACCCTAACCCTAACCCTAACCCTAACCCTAACCCTAACCCTAACCCTAACCCTAACCCTAACCCTAACCCTAACCCTAACCCTAACCCTAACCCTAACCCTAACCCTAACCCTAACCCTAACCCTAACCCTAACCCTAACCCTAACCCTAACCCTAACCCTAACCCTAACCCTAACCCTAACCCTAACCCTAACCCTAACCCTAACCCTAACCCTAACCCTAACCCTAACCCTAACCCTAACCCTAACCCTAACCCTAACCCTAACCCTAACCCTAACCCTAACCCTAACCCTAACCCTAACCCTAACCCTAACCCTAACCCTAACCCTAACCCTAACCCTAACCCTAACCCTAACCCTAACCCTAACCCTAACCCTAACCCTAACCCTAACCCTAACCCTAACCCTAACCCTAACCCTAACCCTAACCCTAACCCTAACCCTAACCCTAACCCTAACCCTAACCCTAACCCTAACCCTAACCCTAACCCTAACCCTAACCCTAACCCTAACCCTAACCCTAACCCTAACCCTAACCCTAACCCTAACCCTAACCCTAACCCTAACCCTAACCCTAACCCTAACCCTAACCCTAACCCTAACCCTAACCCTAACCCTAACCCTAACCCTAACCCTAACCCTAACCCTAACCCTAACCCTAACCCTAACCCTAACCCTAACCCTAACCCTAACCCTAACCCTAACCCTAACCCTAACCCTAACCCTAACCCTAACCCTAACCCTAACCCTAACCCTAACCCTAACCCTAACCCTAACCCTAACCCTAACCCTAACCCTAACCCTAACCCTAACCCTAACCCTAACCCTAACCCTAACCCTAACCCTAACCCTAACCCTAACCCTAACCCTAACCCTAACCCTAACCCTAACCCTAACCCTAACCCTAACCCTAACCCTAACCCTAACCCTAACCCTAACCCTAACCCTAACCCTAACCCTAACCCTAACCCTAACCCTAACCCTAACCCTAACCCTAACCCTAACCCTAACCCTAACCCTAACCCTAACCCTAACCCTAACCCTAACCCTAACCCTAACCCTAACCCTAACCCTAACCCTAACCCTAACCCTAACCCTAACCCTAACCCTAACCCTAACCCTAACCCTAACCCTAACCCTAACCCTAACCCTAACCCTAACCCTAACCCTAACCCTAACCCTAACCCTAACCCTAACCCTAACCCTAACCCTAACCCTAACCCTAACCCTAACCCTAACCCTAACCCTAACCCTAACCCTAACCCTAACCCTAACCCTAACCCTAACCCTAACCCTAACCCTAACCCTAACCCTAACCCTAACCCTAACCCTAACCCTAACCCTAACCCTAACCCTAACCCTAACCCTAACCCTAACCCTAACCCTAACCCTAACCCTAACCCTAACCCTAACCCTAACCCTAACCCTAACCCTAACCCTAACCCTAACCCTAACCCTAACCCTAACCCTAACCCTAACCCTAACCCTAACCCTAACCCTAACCCTAACCCTAACCCTAACCCTAACCCTAACCCTAACCCTAACCCTAACCCTAACCCTAACCCTAACCCTAACCCTAACCCTAACCCTAACCCTAACCCTAACCCTAACCCTAACCCTAACCCTAACCCTAACCCTAACCCTAACCCTAACCCTAACCCTAACCCTAACCCTAACCCTAACCCTAACCCTAACCCTAACCCTAACCCTAACCCTAACCCTAACCCTAACCCTAACCCTAACCCTAACCCTAACCCTAACCCTAACCCTAACCCTAACCCTAACCCTAACCCTAACCCTAACCCTAACCCTAACCCTAACCCTAACCCTAACCCTAACCCTAACCCTAACCCTAACCCTAACCCTAACCCTAACCCTAACCCTAACCCTAACCCTAACCCTAACCCTAACCCTAACCCTAACCCTAACCCTAACCCTAACCCTAACCCTAACCCTAACCCTAACCCTAACCCTAACCCTAACCCTAACCCTAACCCTAACCCTAACCCTAACCCTAACCCTAACCCTAACCCTAACCCTAACCCTAACCCTAACCCTAACCCTAACCCTAACCCTAACCCTAACCCTAACCCTAACCCTAACCCTAACCCTAACCCTAACCCTAACCCTAACCCTAACCCTAACCCTAACCCTAACCCTAACCCTAACCCTAACCCTAACCCTAACCCTAACCCTAACCCTAACCCTAACCCTAACCCTAACCCTAACCCTAACCCTAACCCTAACCCTAACCCTAACCCTAACCCTAACCCTAACCCTAACCCTAACCCTAACCCTAACCCTAACCCTAACCCTAACCCTAACCCTAACCCTAACCCTAACCCTAACCCTAACCCTAACCCTAACCCTAACCCTAACCCTAACCCTAACCCTAACCCTAACCCTAACCCTAACCCTAACCCTAACCCTAACCCTAACCCTAACCCTAACCCTAACCCTAACCCTAACCCTAACCCTAACCCTAACCCTAACCCTAACCCTAACCCTAACCCTAACCCTAACCCTAACCCTAACCCTAACCCTAACCCTAACCCTAACCCTAACCCTAACCCTAACCCTAACCCTAACCCTAACCCTAACCCTAACCCTAACCCTAACCCTAACCCTAACCCTAACCCTAACCCTAACCCTAACCCTAACCCTAACCCTAACCCTAACCCTAACCCTAACCCTAACCCTAACCCTAACCCTAACCCTAACCCTAACCCTAACCCTAACCCTAACCCTAACCCTAACCCTAACCCTAACCCTAACCCTAACCCTAACCCTAACCCTAACCCTAACCCTAACCCTAACCCTAACCCTAACCCTAACCCTAACCCTAACCCTAACCCTAACCCTAACCCTAACCCTAACCCTAACCCTAACCCTAACCCTAACCCTAACCCTAACCCTAACCCTAACCCTAACCCTAACCCTAACCCTAACCCTAACCCTAACCCTAACCCTAACCCTAACCCTAACCCTAACCCTAACCCTAACCCTAACCCTAACCCTAACCCTAACCCTAACCCTAACCCTAACCCTAACCCTAACCCTAACCCTAACCCTAACCCTAACCCTAACCCTAACCCTAACCCTAACCCTAACCCTAACCCTAACCCTAACCCTAACCCTAACCCTAACCCTAACCCTAACCCTAACCCTAACCCTAACCCTAACCCTAACCCTAACCCTAACCCTAACCCTAACCCTAACCCTAACCCTAACCCTAACCCTAACCCTAACCCTAACCCTAACCCTAACCCTAACCCTAACCCTAACCCTAACCCTAACCCTAACCCTAACCCTAACCCTAACCCTAACCCTAACCCTAACCCTAACCCTAACCCTAACCCTAACCCTAACCCTAACCCTAACCCTAACCCTAACCCTAACCCTAACCCTAACCCTAACCCTAACCCTAACCCTAACCCTAACCCTAACCCTAACCCTAACCCTAACCCTAACCCTAACCCTAACCCTAACCCTAACCCTAACCCTAACCCTAACCCTAACCCTAACCCTAACCCTAACCCTAACCCTAACCCTAACCCTAACCCTAACCCTAACCCTAACCCTAACCCTAACCCTAACCCTAACCCTAACCCTAACCCTAACCCTAACCCTAACCCTAACCCTAACCCTAACCCTAACCCTAACCCTAACCCTAACCCTAACCCTAACCCTAACCCTAACCCTAACCCTAACCCTAACCCTAACCCTAACCCTAACCCTAACCCTAACCCTAACCCTAACCCTAACCCTAACCCTAACCCTAACCCTAACCCTAACCCTAACCCTAACCCTAACCCTAACCCTAACCCTAACCCTAACCCTAACCCTAACCCTAACCCTAACCCTAACCCTAACCCTAACCCTAACCCTAACCCTAACCCTAACCCTAACCCTAACCCTAACCCTAACCCTAACCCTAACCCTAACCCTAACCCTAACCCTAACCCTAACCCTAACCCTAACCCTAACCCTAACCCTAACCCTAACCCTAACCCTAACCCTAACCCTAACCCTAACCCTAACCCTAACCCTAACCCTAACCCTAACCCTAACCCAAACCCTAACCCTAACCCTAACCCTAACCCTAACCCTAACCCTAACCCTAACCCTAAACCCAACCCCAACCACAACCCCAACCCCAACCCTAACCCTAACCCTAACCCAAACCCTAACCCTAACCCTAACCCTAACCCTAACCCTAACCCTAAATCTAAACCCAACCCCAACCCCAACCCCAACCCCAACCCCAACCCTAACCCTAACCCTAACCCTAACCCTAACCCTAACCCTAACTGAGGGACAGATAATGAGCCTTTCGGGTCCCCACCCTTGAAGCCGCCGTCGAACAATTCCATCCTCCGTCTTCTCCACCGGCGCTCCTTTGTACGGATGGGGGAAACATCCTTCATAAGCGCAGCTCTATGTAGTTTTACCAGCCAGTAAATGCTATTGCCCGTCCAAGGAAGTTTGGACGAAATAGCTCGAAATACACTAAATTCGGATATAATTGCCAAAAATAGCTTTTTGGGGGGTTTAGGTGGCCTACCACAAATACACCGAATTCGAGTAATTGCCAAGAATATACCGATTTCTGTTATAAAAATTCGAAATACACCGATATCGGATGAAATAGTACGCATTTCACCAAATTCGGATGTAATACCCCGATATAAACCCCTAACCCTAACCCTAACCCTAAAATTAGTCCGAAATGAACCGAATTTGATGTTATAGTCTGAAAAACGTTCACATATCTAAAATAACATGAAATTTATACTGATGTCAATAAATTATAAAGGGATATTTTGTAACATTTAAAAAAAAAAAATGCTTTTTGAAGCAAACATTGGTGCTTTTCTAAGGCTCTTTAGACACGTAACTACCTTTTTGTTTTTTACGAAACGAGTTGTCAACACTGTGGCTTTAGTTTTAAAAAAATGGCTGGTGTAGTTCTAGAAACACTGAGCAATAGAAAGCTCACAATCTTAAGTGTATCACTGATTATTGTTCTTGTCGCATTTTTCCTTATCGGTGGTCTTATTGGTAAGTAATCTTGTGATGGCAGAGGGTTAGGTTAACCTTGTTTATTACAACAAATCAGTGATGACTCATTGATTTAAGAAAATTCTTCCTTAGAAAAAATAATTTCGTTTATTACTTAGGGTTAAGGGTTTTATCAACACTCTTTACTATAAAATTAACTTGGACACAATTCTGAGTTTTCAAAATAGTTCTCATCATCATCAGGTACTATGCCGGTGGGATAGGTGGTCATAACTCTCCACAGCTTTCCATGTCCAGCCCTCTGTCTCTGTTGCAGTCCATCTTGCATATTCAATATGATATTGTGTCTATCATAAAAAAAAAGATAATTGTCTTTCTCACATAAGCCTATATGTTCACGGTTATATATTATTATTAAGGTCCTGGTGTAACTACGGTTTAAGTCTTCACTGTGACCTTTGTTCTAGTTTCAAGGTGTTACCTAACCTTTGCAGTGTGATTGCAGAAGTTGTAATTAAAATTAAAGTATGTTATTTGAAACAGAATACTAATTTGGCATTAGCATTTAGATTAGGAAGGGGAGGGGGTAAGGGTTAGGATCAGTTATAAATTAAAAAAATGAATTAGTTATAATCAATGTGGCTGATATCATTTGCGTCGGAAGATGTGACATCACGGCATCCATTAGTATTTAGATTAGGGTTAGGAATAAGGGTTAGGATCAGTTATAAATTAAAAAATAAATTAGTTATAAAAATTATAACTTTAAATGTGGTTGATGTTGTTTGTGTTGAGAGATGTGACATCACGGCATCCATTAATTTCATTGGTGTTACACGGAAATCCATGACATCGGCTAGATAAAATTTGTAAACATTGTGTTCTATTTACAGCACAGTGAAGACTTAAACCGTAGTTTTACCAAGGTACTTTTCATATTTGACTCTTTCAACACCTCCACCTTAGTTTTTCTGACAGTCCATGGTATTAGCATTCTTCTGTAGAACCACATCACTATTGCCTCTAATTTTCCACTTTCCTGTTTGTTTATTGTCCAAGTAGGCCTATCCATATGTTAACCCTTTCACCCCTATGAAATTTCGCAATTGTCAATCCCTGATCCCTAATGAAAGGGGCACAACTCCTCCAAATTATGGATATGATGATGATAAAATTGCATTTATTTCAAAATATTCATCATATCACACTCAGACTTGACAGATCAACAGCAAAATCCCCATCGAGGCCAGCACCGTGCAGTGGTGATGGGGCTTAGTTCAGCCATCAGGGACTGAAAACTAAGACTGGTCGGGCAGTCCCACTCGAGCAGGATCATAGTCCTGCCCAAGTAAGCAGAGTGCTGAAGACGGAGGCATCCAGCCAAAAGGCGCACAGATAATCAGGATGCCACGCACAAAACACAATAGAAACATGTCTACATCTATAAATAGTTATGGTGCCTGCCCTGTGGCAGACGTTCAGACAGGGACGGTGCCGGGTCCTATACCTCGAAAGGGCCCAACCTCAGATACTGGAAGTCCTTCTCAATTGCCCCGAGGAGCCAGGAGGCAAGGGAATAGAGCTACTGGCCAAACAAACAAACGACCAATAAAAATAATGCACTGGAATGCTGAGGGTGTCAACAGTAAAAGAGATGGATACAGCAAAAAATTGGAACTTGAAAATGTCCTCAGTGAAGAACAAGTTAGTATATGCTGTATCCAAGAAACACACCACAGCAGCGACATAGCCTTCAAAATCAGAGGCTACCGGTGCTACCGGTCTGACAGAAAGGACAGACGAAAGGGTGGAATTCTGACACTTGTTAAAAACAATATCAGCGCATGTCAGCTGGAAGTATATATGGAAGGGGCAGAATACCAGATGCTCCACCTAAAAACAGACTGCAGAATTCCATCTCCTGAACTACTACTGCCCAAATGATAAACCATTGGCACTAGACACAATTCCAGACAAAGAGAGACTTATGGTGTGTGGTGACTTCAACAGCCACTCTCAGAGCTGGGGCTACGATCATATCGACAAGAGAGGTGAGGAACTTGAGAGCTGGCAGGATGAAAATGTTCTCATCCTTATTAACCAGCCAGCAGACTCACCAACCTTCTACTCGAGAGCATGGCACACCACCTCTACACCAGACCTGGCATTCCACTCACCAGGCTTGGAATGGAACATCACATGTGTCGTTGGAAAGCAGCTTGGAGATAGTGACCACAGACCAGTATTTTTGGAAATCCACAATGAATTTACCAAGGACAGCAGCACGCTCACTAGGTGGAACTATAAAAGGGCAGACTGGAAAATGTACCAGCATTTATCCAGTGTTCTAGCTAAGGACATGAACTTGGACAAAGACATCAATAGAGCAGTGAGTGAATTTAATAGATGTATACTACATGCTGCTAATAAAACCATACCCAGGGGGGCACGCAAAAACTACAAACCCTACTGGAATGATGAACTGGAAATGCTGCAAAATGAGATGGAAACATCTAGACAGCAGGCTGAGAAAAGACCTAGCTAAGAACATCACAACAAATATCAGCAAACAAAGGCTAAATTTCAAAGAGCCAAGTTACAAGCCAGACGGAGTAGCTGGAAAGAAAAAACAGTCGCTGAACCTAGAAAGAGATACTAGGAAATTATGGAAACTAGTAAAACAACTAAATGATGAAGGTACAGGGAGAAATACCAGGATCACACTTTATAAAGATTAATAGAAAAATTTTAACAGGTAAACATGCAGCTGATTACTTTGCAGATTCCTTTGCAGAAGACAATAACGTCAAAGTCAGCCCAGACAAACAACAGGAGGATCGAGAAAACCAGCAAAACATTGGACAAGGTGAACCTATACCTGAAGTCATGGAGGCACCAATCACAATGAGAGAACTGGAGCATGCAATATCCAAATTGAAAATGAAAAAGTCCCCTGGAGCTGATGGAGTGTCCAATGAAATGATTAGAAACCTGGGAATTGCAGCAAGAGTAAAGCTACTGCAGATCTTTAACACAAGCTGGTCCACAGGTAATGTACCACAGGCGTGGAGAGAAGCAATAATGATACCACTCCTCAAATCAGGAAAATATGGCAACACAGTCTCCAACTACAGGTCCATCAGCCTCACAAGCTGTCTATGCAAAACAATGGAACGCATTATCAATCTTAGGATGCATTGGTACCTTGAAAGTGAAAACCTTCTGGTATCACAGCAAGCAGGTTTCAGACAGTGCTACTCTACTGAAGATCAGGCAACCTACCTCTCCCAAGAGATTTAGGATGCCTTCCAAGAAAAGAAACTGGTACTAGCAGCATGGATAGACCTCAGGAAAGCATTTGATAAGGTCTGGAAAGAAGGGCTCCTAAAGAAATTGCGAAATTGCAAGGTTAGCTCAAGAATGTACAAATGGGTAAAAGCATACCTGCATAATAGAAGAGCCAGGGTACAATTAGATGGTCGCAAGAGCAAGAAAGTTCTACTGCGTCATGGAGTCCCCCAGGGAGGAGTCCTGTCACCCAAACTTTTCTTGGTTTACATCAATGACCTAGTTGCTGAACTACCACACAGGATCAAAGTGGCAATGTATGCTGACGACCTGGTGATCTGGTGCACGGAAGAACATGCAACAGTGGCCACTAAACAAATACAAAGAGCTATCAATACCCTAACCTTATGGACAAATAGATGGTGCATCAGCATTAACACAGATAAGTGCAGAACTACACTCTTTACCCTCTCACCAAAACAAAAAGCTGGTCATATCAAGATAGATGGAGAGCTCTTGAAAGAAGACAAACAACCCACATACCTTGGAGTTACTTTTGATGATAAGCTGACATAGAAGCAGCACATAAACAAAGCAACAAAAAAAGCCAGGAGGAAGTTAGCTATCCTGAGAAAACTAAGTGGAACCACATGGGGAGCCAGTGGAAATATACTCAGTAAAGTTTACCAGCAAGGCTTAAGACCACACCTAGAATATGGTTCAGCTGCGTGATGTCCTGCATCAAACACCACATTACAAGATCTAGATAAAGTGCAAAACCAGGCACTTAGAATAATGTTGGGAGCAATGAAATCAACAACCGTAGCAGAAATGCAGAAAATGGGAAGAACGCAGAGACACAAAAGTACTAATTCAAGCAGAAAAGTTTCAGTGTATGCCAAGTCATCCAATGAAGGAAAGATTCCAAAATCTAGCAATGGGGCGACTGAAAAGAAGCAGTTTTATCCATCAAGCTAAACGACTCCGTAGACAACTTACAGACCTACCTGAAGTTGACAGCCCCTTAAGGTCTGTACCAGAACAAACCCTGTGGAATGAAAGGCATGGAATGTCAATATACATTCAGACCCATGTGAAAGGAATACTAAGCAAAGACGAACAGAACAGTGTGCAGCGAAGGACAGTCACCCTCAGTTTCCTGGATGAGGAATATCCACAAGATATATGGGTCAGAGCATACACAGATGGGTCAGCACAGAATGCTGTGAGGAATGGAGGTGCAGGTGTATATATATAATATCCACACAAGCCTAGAGATACAATCAGAACACCGACAAGAAAATTCTTCAATAATTATGATGCAGAAATCCAGGCAATTAGTGTGGCAGCTAAAAAACTGCTGAACTCCAACTCTGGCCTACAGCCTGTGGTATTCCTGACAGATGCAAGGTCAGTGCTTCAAGCTCTCCAGTCAGGAAAACTAACAGACTTGAAAAAACTACTTAGTGAATTGTCGTACCAGTATAGGGTAACCATGCAGTGGATACCCTCTCACTGTGGAATACCAGGAAATGAAAAAGCAGACCAACTGGCTAAGGAAGGTGCTGCCGAAGACCAACCAGATATACCAATCACCTACCATCAGAAAAAACAGATGATCAAGTCAATAAGAAAGCCATAAACACCAACACAAGACTATCACATTATGAACAGATCAGAACAAGTTATAATTCTACGTCTCAGAACAGGACACAACCGACTCCGCAGTCACATGTATACAAAGTTCAAGATTGGCAACACGGCCATTATATTTGATACGCAAATTACCTACATCCTGCATATTTCCATCATAACTACAGCTGTCATCATCAGTGTACATATGAATAATATCTTCCATTTTCAAAACTAGGTCTCATACTTCGCTAGTTTAAAAAATATAATAAATCAGACTTGCGTCCAATTGCTTCGATTAAAACATAGAACAGGAAGCTAAACCATGGAGCTACGCAATGGTCATGGTTTCTAATAGACCCGGTGCAAACTAAAATGTAATATCGATCGCAACGAAACAAGTAAAAAAAAAGGTGAGAGGCAGCGACTCGAAAATCGGTTAAAGCTCCGCTAATTAAAAAAAAATCGTAATAAATCAGATTTATGTCCAATTGCTTCGATTAAAACATAAAACTGGATGCTAAACCATGGAGCTACGCAATGGTCATGGTTTCTAATAGACCCGGCACCCAAAAAAAATGTCATATCGATCTATGTGGTTCTTTAGTGTTGTCTGTCATTTTACTCCAAGATATACAGGGGACACTTCCTTTGTTAATATTTTCCCACTCATTTTGATGTTGACAGATCTTTGGCTGTTATGTGACTTTGTGAGAAAATATCTGATATCCATCAGATAAAATCAACTTAGTGGGGAGACTTGAGGCAGTCACTCCTCCAATGTTCTTTTCCAGGATAGTGTACTGGGATAGCTAGTGGCTATAGTTCTATTTGTCAGGAAGGCCTGTATGCATTTAAACATCTTCTCACTTATTCCCATTCTGTTTATCTTCAGAAAAAGTTTCTTTCTCCAGACTTTGTCATAGGCTTACTCAATGTCAGTGAACACTGCTAATGTACTTTTTCTTTCTTGGAAACCACCCATCACATTTTGTATGAATCTGAAGAGAGGATTGATGTAAATAGTTGATTAGTTCTGTGGTTGATGGAAATAGTAAGATCCAGGAAAAAAGTAACTTAGTTTTGCTAACACTAGATAACACACACAAGTCAACGTTTCGACCAAAAGACCTTTGTCAAGACAGACAGTAAACTTAAAACATATAATAGAAAGCGAACGGTAATAATATCAACGGTCACATAGGTATGGGTAGTCTGGATTGACCGGAAGAGGTGAAAAGACACCAGACTAAATCAGTTTAGTAGTTGAGGTAAATAGTTGATGGGGTCTGTGGTTGTAAATTGTTGATTAATTCAGTGATGAATGGGAATAGTTGATGAGTTTTAGTAGTTGATATGAATAGTTAATTTGCCGTGGTATTTTATGTAAATATATTTCTGTGTGTAAGAGATGAGTTCTTCTTTTCAAGTTATTACACAATGATAATTGCACAACATTTTTATGTAGTTTATCATTTAATGTTTAGCTCCGGCTCCAAACAGTGTGATTCAATCACTTGCTGTCAAATGCATTGACACAGAAAAACTTTGGCAAAAAGTTGATATGAAGGAGATACACGCATTCATTCCTAGAGGCAAGAACAAATGTGAACAAGTAGAGACTTTTGAAGATGCTGTAAGTTTTAACAAGCATGGTATTTACCCTTTAATTGAGGATATGTTTGTTTTGTGTTCAGTGTCAGATTTTGCTTACCTGATAATATAAAGTCTACAAATATGATTCTGAGTATTTGACAGGTATACTTTTAGTAAAAAAAGAAACTCAACATTATTTCAAATGTGTACCAAAATTTTATTTTACGGAATTAATATTTCAATCTTGGCATAAAGAAACTTTCAGACTCAAACCAAACCAGTCTCCAGGCATTCCCAACGGTTCATTGACAATGCTGGTTCGCCCACTGCAGTCAGTTCTAGTGATACTGGTCTGTATGAACAGGGCCTCTGTAGATTCTTCTAGCCCAAAGACCAGTGTTGTGCTGCCGGTGCCTGACCGTTTTATCTGAAATTTGACGAGCTGCTATTGATTGGAGTGTCGAGGACTCAGATGCAAATCGATTCCTAAGGTTATGCAACCATTTAAAGTGGTCTTCGGCAGGAGTTATGACTCTGGGTCTTCCACTGCATGACCAGTCTGCCATTGAGCCAGTTTGTTGAAATTGCCTCCAAAGGAGACTAATGGTGATTCTAACCACATTAGATTGTCTGGCCACTACATATTGTGATCGTCCAGTTTGTAAGTGGCCAATGATGATTTATCATTCTGTATGGTGCTTATCAAAATAGTTACCCTTAAATTTCTTCTGACCATCCAAACTTATCATCGAACTTCTCATAAACAACTGCCATACAACAAAGTTCCACAGTTCGCTCAGTTGTATATTTTGGACAGTACTCAAGCAACAGACGTTCAACAAGCATATGCAGAAAATTCTGCATGTGTAAGAGAAATTCATGATAAAATGTATCAATTTTTGTAAACACAAAAGACTAGCACAGTCGTATAAGTTAATGCATGATATTGAAACAAGATAATTTCAGAATGCTGCTCAAACTGGAAGAGAAATCCCAATAGTAAACATGGTCTTCGTGTGCAATTGTTAATCTGACAAACGTCGATATAATGAACTAGCGTCTAATGAGGTTGCAATAGTTTTCATCAATGAAAATGGAGAACCAACCTTTCACCACGACATTCGCATTTATTCATTCATAAAATATTGGTTATGGATTGTGTTATGTCATACTTGCTTTTGTTCCCATATGGTGAGCCAGGTTGGCAAGCACATTGGAAATTTGAGGCATATCAGGGTAAGCAATCCAGTCAATTTCATCCTGACGGGATCTGAACGAATCTAGTATTTTATCAAAGTAACTCTAAAAAAGTTGTGTTTCTGTTTTTGAAGAGTATAACAGTTTGTACTCAACATGGACTATATAATATGTTATCAATTACAAGTATTGGCTGAAAAGTAATGCAGTCATTAATGGTAGTGAAAATGTTGATTGAATATATGGGTAATACAATTTTGTGAATCAGTAACTAGCAGAGGGAATATTAGTAAAAATCCTGCAGTCTTTGATAAGTTTCTGTTATTTGTGGAAAACATCATATGAGATTACTCAAGCACATGGGTTACCATAACATTTGTTCACAGTGGGTGCTGCCAAAGCTCACACAATAGAAGACTCACTTCTGAACTTGAAATTCAAACTTGTATCATGACCCATCCATATTCACCAGATTTGGCATCCTGCCATTATAATCTCTTCTGAAGGATACAATTTGATCATGAATCTGGAAAAGATCACCAGAATTTTGAATTAGTGTTATGAAAAAATGTTTGAGAGTTGTGAAAATGTATAGATGTTAATGGTGAATACATTGACAAATAAATGTATAGCTATTGTGGTCATTCGGATGTATTTATTTACATTCACTATTTAATTCCAATATCTGTTTCCACTTTTGAGTTATTTGTGAATGTTCACTACTTCTCAGTCAACTTTTGTACGCTGTGAAATGTTTTATGCTCAGCAACAATCCTGAAGACATGAATCCTGTGCCCTAGATACCATAAACAGTTATCCATTGTCAGCAATCAAGGTTTACACTGATGGATCAGCTTTCAAGGAACCTGTTTTGCAAGATATCGCATTCATAGATATTACATGATGGATCTGCCTATGACTTCTGTGACTCATGGTGATAATTTCTCAAATTATGAAGCAGAAACTGAGGCTACCAAGACAGCCATTGAGTTTGTACACCAATAGTTTTATCTCATGGAACAGGAACCATCAGATGTAGTAATGTTTACAGATTCAATATTTATTAGGCACTAATTCACAAGGACCCCCATGTGAAAATAATTATATCTACATAGTAAGAGTGGTGCATTGTCTTGTATCTGCATATCCAGTCAGCATGACCCTGCAATGGATCCCTGGACAGAGATCTAGCAGGCAAGAAAACTGCAGACAGACTTGCAAAAAAAGGCGCCACAAAACAATAGCAAATACCTTGTAGCATGGAAACCGTCAAACAGATTCTCAGAAGAAACACCAGAAAAATCTGGCTGCACAGATGGGTTGACTGGTGGAAATGTATTTAGCGAAATGACATGGCCAAATGACAATGACAACAAACTCAAGAGTCAATAGCCATTTAGACTATATCAAACCTCAGCAACTACTCATTTGTAGACAGTGCTCTTATCCCAACAAAGCAGTGGAACACCTCTTTATACCTTACCTTTCAACTGCCAAGAAAAAACTCTTACAGACAACCACAACAGCCATAATATCTACTCTAGTTTTTTCCATCTCTCCCTGTGCCATAAGAAGTTTACCTTGATACATGTTTTGCCCATTCCATGTACCTATTTGTAGTCTGTTTCTCTTCCATAGAGTGTTGTCAGTGTTTTCTACGATAACATTGTCAGAATTTTGGTGGTTATCATGTTTACTAGTACTAGTACTGCTTTCGTTCTCTTCCTCAGTTATTTTGGGTATGTCCAGCTTGGGGGACCTGCCATCAGACCCTTGAAGCTTATTTGTGATCATCAGGAGTTTCTTTGCATTGTATACATCTCAGTAGTTTGCCATTGCTTTCTGAGCCAGTTCTGGTCACTTATCAATTACAGTCCTTGATGTGCCCTCAGCCGAATATGGGACCTTTCCAACTCCCACCTTCGGAGCTGTTGTCGATGCGATCTTCTGCCTTCTCCACCAGGGAAGGGAAAACCCAAATGGTTTTTGATGCTATAAGATGTTCACAGAATCGGTCTGCGAGCCTCCTTCCAGTTTCACCTATATATGTCATGGTGCAACGCTTGCATATGATGGCATAGATGAGGTTGCGTGACACACATGTAAAGCTCTCCTGAGCGGTGAAGATGGCTTTAAGGAATATGACAGGTCTGGGTGATATATGCACAGGTATTGCATTTGTAGGTCCATGTCGAGTCTGTAAGCAACAAGAAGAGGGCACAGAAGGGATCCAACTGGAGAAGAGGAAGGTAAAGGAGCAGGAAATGATGAATGGCAGTGCTATGGGGATTGAAAGTGAGTACACGTTTGACTCTGTCGAAAGAGGAAGACTTGAGAGTGTTCAAGAGCCTTTGGTCGAAATGTTGATTTGTGTGTGCTATTATGTGTGTCTTGAGTGATTAACAAAACTTTATTACCCAGTTCCTGGATTTACCTGTTGGATTTCAGTTTTATGCAGTAAGTACATATTATCATTGGATATCCAGATGTTTATTAATTTTGTGAAAGTGCTTGGGTAGATGATAACATGTGTATAATCAGTCAGCTGTACCAGGGAGATGGCTGGTAAGATGGTAATGTGTATAATCAGTCCTCAATATCCAGAAGATGGTTATGTGTACAATCAGTCAGCTATACCTGGGAGATGGCTGATAATATAGTAATGTTTAATCAGCAATATCAGGGAGATGGTAATGTGTATAATCAGTCAGTTATAGCAGGGAGATGACTGGTGAGATGATAATGTGTATAATCAGTCAGCAATATTAGGGAGATGGTAATGTGTATAATCAGTAAGCTATAGCAGGGAGATTGCTGGTGAGATAGTAATGTGTATTAATCAGTCAGTCAGCTATATCAGAGAGATGGTTGATGTGATGGTAATGTGTATAAACAGTCAACAATATCAGTGACATGGTAATGTGTATTAAAAAGTAAGCAATATCAGAGAGTGGTAATGTGTATTAAACAGTAAGCAATATCAGAGAGTGGTAATGTGTATTAATCAGTAAGCAATATCAGAGAGTGGTAATGTGTATAAACAGTCAACAATATCAGTGAGATGGTAATGTGTATTATTAGTCAGTCAGCTATATCAGAGAGATGGCTGGTGAGATGGTAATGTGTATAATCAGTCAGTCAGCTAGTCAGCAATATCACAGAGATGTCAATGTGTATAATCAGTCAGCTATATCATAAATATGGGAGGTGAGATGTCAATGTGTATAATTAGTCATCTGTATCATTGAGATCAGACAAAGAATGATGGCTTACACAACCAGTGAGCTAATGTGACAGACTATATTCTAAACAATTAAGAAAAAAAAAACCATGGTTTACCGTAATTGTGTGAAGTCATAACCGTGTCATAAATTTCATGCAGGCCATTAGTGAGAAGTCAATCGATGCAAATCAGATCATCTTCTCACAGTTCCTACCTCTTCCTCGAGAAGGCAAGCAGCTAGATATGTCACGCTGGTTCCAGAACCTCGTTGCAGTCATTGATGTCAGTCTAGAATTCAGTCCTAATAATCCATACCGTAAGTATTTCTTGTTGTAATATCATGAAAATTATCAAATTTCTACTATCCTAGTTGATAGTAGACTTTTCAACTGGCATCATGTGCGATTGTGGCACAGGGCGATGGGGCAATGGATTGCACTGATGTTTTGAACTCCTTAAGAGATATAGCAACCAAGAGTGAGACTAATATGGATTATAATTCATTTTCAATGGCTAGGATTAAAGATCAGGGATTGAAATGCGGTGTTGCTAGAAGTGAACATTTTGGAGGGTGCAGAAGAATGATGGTCAACCAGCATAGAAACTTTACAGCAGAAGTGTAATGGCAGATACACTCAAGGAGAGATCGGAGCAACTGTGGACATGTCCAGTTTGCAGTGATGATGATCCAATGACTAACTAACTACTATCCTAGTATCCTAATATACCATAAGTATATCATGTCATAATATCGTGAACATCAACTCTCTAATATCCTGGTATCCCAACATACCATAATTATATTATATCATAATATCATCAGCTCTCTACTATTCTGGTATAGTAGTTATGAAATTCTTGTCCAATTTAATGAAATTATAACATTATTTCCACTTCATAAACTGCATGTGGTACATGCACTTCTGTTATCACTTGTGTTTCCAAAGAACTTTGATATTTTGTAAAATGTTGCAGATAAGATATCAGGGAGGGGTTGGATCATGAATAATTTATAGTGTAATATGGTCTTGGCATAAAGTTCTGCTGAAGGCCATGACATACCAGAATTAGAGAAAAAACAAAAAGGATCACTTTCCCACTGTACTGATTTTATTTCATCTTTCAGGAGGTATTCTTGAAAATTGTGATCCAAATTGGATAAGTGGCTGATGAACACACTTTTAAGTTCATGTTTTAACATCAAGCTATTCTGTTTAACCTTTAGCAAGCCAGATTAAAAAATACAAAACGTCTCCCTGCCACCGGATTCTTTTTTGAATATTTGCGTTATTGATGGTGACTGTTTTGAAAATGTGATAATTTTTTGGTTCTTAATTTTTTGTTTAAATAATATTTGCACATATAAATAAAGAATTGAATTATGCATATATTGGTGTAATTTATGTATGTGTGTGTGTGATACCAGACGTATGAGAAAGTGGTAAAGACGTTTTTCACAAAAAACATATATTTTATAACAAATAAAGAGGAAAAAAATAAGTAAAAAAAATAACTTACCTTACATATCGAATTCCTTGGCAACACTGTAAACTAAATCACGCAAATCTGTTGTATTTATGTTCTTTCACTGCGAAATTATCAAAATATAGCCGGGGGAACTGTATAAAACATGTAGATTTGCTGTAAAATCGTTCTTTGAGCTTAGGCCTAGAGTTATTTTTTCTGCCACTTCAAAATATTCTATATCAAACGTACAAGTCCCCAAACCAACACGGCATTCTGTATATTCACTGCTGTGAAACTAAATAACCTAATAATTCATGATTCAATCCACGATTCAATGTTATTTTATTCGAAATACAATGAAATAAAGGTCTATAAAACTGATCCACCATCATTGCATCGTACCTGTGTGCAGATGTGGTCAGATTAATTGCTCTTAAACTTTTACGAATAGCTAGCCATTCTCAAAAACGATCATTTCGGAAGTGGGCGATGTACCGGCTTCGATTGCGCATGTCCCCAGCTATGTGCACGGACTGTGGTACGTGTAAATCTCACGATATTCTCGTTGGTGGGACGGGCTGCCAACAGCGCAAGCTGCCATTTTGTTTTTCGGCGGCCGGGGTTGATATAGGCTTGGTGAAGGTTAAGTAACTGGTCCAAACAAGGGAAATTTATATTATCACATTTTACCTAAGTATTTCCATAGTAGAAGTCTTTTTTGAATCAAATGCGGGATTTTAGTCCCTGGGAACAGCCTGCCATTGATCGTACTCCATTTTTAGATGCACCAACACATTTTTCCAATCAATGTTATTCTCTGTCATAAACTTGTCCACAACCTCGAACAAGTCTTTCGCAGTTGTCCCCCTTCAATCTCTTGACAAAATAATAAATCTTCAAACAACTGTTGTTTTGTCAACAAACCTAACATAACAGATTAAATGAGCATCTTTGCGGCCATCTGTTGCCTCATCCAGCTGAATCACAAAATCTTTGCCTTTCAGAGCATTTAAAAGTTGATAGGTAATATCTATAGCTATGTCACAAATTCTCCTACTGATAGTGTTATTGGACAGTGGTATTTTCATGGTAATATCTATAGCTATGTCACAAATTCTCCTATTGATAGTGTTATTGGACAGTGGTATTTTCATGGTAATATCTACAGCTATGTCACAAATTCTCCTACTGATAGTGTTATTGGACAGTGGTATTTTCATGGTAATATCTACAGCTATGTCACAAATTCTCCTACTGATAGTGTTATTGGACAGTGGTATTTTCAAAAGCTGCTTAACGACATCCTCCCGAGCATAATTTTTGCCATATCGACAGCAGCAGGTAAAATCAACTCTTCTGCATTTGTATGAGGCTTCTTACACTGGGCAATTCTATAGGCCACTTTATGCGATGCCAAAAGTGCATTACTGTTGACTTGAGAATGTTTGGAAAATTCAGACTTTTGTTTGTCTGCTGCTGTTAATTTTCCTGCGAAAAAGTCCCTTGGTTTACCAACCATATTTGGGTGAAGAGTTTGCAAGTGCCTTTTAAGTTTACTCTGAAGCATAGATTCAACAGATAAAACCTTCATACAAAGAAACATTGAGGATGCTCTTCCCCAGTCCCCAGTGACATCCACACAAGAAAACTCATAATCTAAATATTTTTCATCATGCTTTCTGTATTTAGTTTTACGAGTCCCCAATTGAGCTCCTACCTTCTCCAAACCTGATGAATCCTCTTCATTTTTTTATGATGACCTTGGCATTAAAAATCTCTTCATAATGAACACAATCACAACTCACTTGTCACTCAATTACTTCACGATGAAACTCTCAGTTTAGTTGAGCACAAGTCTACTGATACTGACTCATGTCACTATGCTAGTGCATTTTCATATGGAAATACGAGTTGTTCTGAATGTACACAAAAGTTCTAGGCACATTCTACAAAAGCAGGATAATGATTGGTTTGCTAAAAGTGGGTGGGCACTGTTGCCTACCAACACTGTTGCTTAGACGTGCTCGTACATACACATTGACAACCGATTGGCTCTGCCGAGAACACACGCTCACTTACAGATGATGGACCTTTTATTATTAGACCAAGTGATATAGACTCCGCTGAAACTTCTACAAGATATTTTAAAATAAAATCTAACATTATAATTTACATTTTTTTTTTCGTTTTGTCGCACAATTAGTCTAGAAAATAAAAACAGGTCACCATTTCGTCCCCTTTTCTCTTTGTATATTGTTAGCTGACAAAGTATATTAGGGGAGATAATGAAGGTTAGGATATGCCTGTTTAAACTAGCTGGACAAGGATGGTTCTTTTTTATAAATAGGAGACAGGTTTTCTTATGCGATTAAGGTTTTTTTTTAGAGAATAGAGGCTGTATAAGTAAAACTTGTTTACCTAAAATTGGTTACAAATCGACCTAGTTAGAGTGAGTACCGTTAATTGCCATGTATAAGCCCATCCGATGATAAGTCGAGGGGGTAATTTGGCCATCCTGAAAGTGTCTTTGCTTCGCAATTTTCGCTTGCGAAGGAGGAACATCATCATATATATATATATATATATATATATATATATATCAAATATGCTCAATTTAGTTACTAGCAAATAATTTGCCATGTTGGGAATTCTTAAAACAATTTGTCTCATGGAAAACCGTATTTTACAGCTGAGGAAAAAGTCCCTGAAATGTTGCTGGTTGCAAATCTGTTTTATCGGAACAAAGAAGATCCTGAGCATGATTGGAAATTGCTAGCCTCTTCCAAAGAACACAGGTTGTTGGACTGTCACATTGAAAATGAGAAGGTAAACTGTTATAGACTATGATTGTGAGTTTTTTGTTCTTGAACTAGACAAAATTCCTTGTTTGCATCCAACACTTTAATATGCACTCATTTCTTTCTACAACTGATCATTAACCCTTAAATCATCTTATAACTCTGGAAACCACTAGTTTTCACTTTGTTGATTCTGTCAGTACCAAGTAATACAGTGTCAGGGCAAGTTCAGTCTCTACTAAAAAATATATCAGACTTCAGTAGAGACAATTAAATGTCAACTACAAACTAGAACAAGACAACATCAACAATCTATGAGACTTCAGTGGAGACAATTAAATAATTACTGCAAACTTGAGTAAGACAACATCAACAATATATGAGACTTCAGTGGTAAGAATTTAATTGTCGGCTGCAAATTTGAACAAGACAACATCTGCAAACTTGAGCAAGACGACATCAACAATCTATGAGTTATTTTCTGATGTGGCAACCTTGAAAACATCGTTTTACAGACTGCAAGACACCTAAGTCTATTGTAATTATGTAGTTTCCAAACCAGAGTAACATAATATCACTGGGGAAATAAATAAAACATGTAAAAGGTAACATAACTTGTCAAAAAAATTGTTTCTAGAAGCTTAGACCTAATGTCAGTAAATTGTCAATATGTTAGTTCCATCTTGTTCCATATCATTTCATAATAAATCCAACATGTTACTATATCTCCTTTAAAAACAAAAGTAATTCCTTACTATCAGAATCATAATCCATAATGATTGTATGTCAATTATTGGCCATTGTAACCCATCAACGGATTCCGATCCGGATGTCTCTCGATTTGCAACTTTTTGTTCTACAAAATTCTCCTATTTCAATACACCATTCCGATATCAGAAGTAATATATTATTGCTAGCTATGATTCGCGGCTTCTGGTCATGTGACATTAACGATTGTATTATTTTCAATTCGCTGAATAGTTGTTATAGTAATGGTCGAAATCTCCTGATGACTGTTCCGTTGCTGCCATCTTCATTACATATGTCGACAATGGTATGATAACGGTTAATCAACATTTCAACTATGATGCCTTTATTAAAACTGTTAGTTTTGATCCCCAGGAATTAACAGTGATTGTCTATTTCTATGTACAGTGGATTGGTTTCTCAGAGCTTACTTTCAATCTCAAGAGACTTCAGATTTTGGTTTAATGCAATGCTTGTTGAGGAAGTCTTCTACTTGGAGGTGGTCTATGTCATGAGATGAGCTAATATTTTGCATGAGTCACCTATTGTACACCTTTCTTCGGAAAGCCTGCGAAACCATTCCTTGTGTAGAAAGACAAATTTATTGCCCACTGTGACCCTTGATCTTAGACCTAATTTCTTCTGATGAACCATGTCTCAATTGTGTCTTTGCAGCTGCATCTATCTACAATAACTGTCTATCTGCAACAATTGTAAATTTCTATATAAATGAAATCTATCTACAAAAACTGTATCTATCTTCAATTCTTTTGATCTAATTCAATCTAACTGAAAATAAATCTATAGACATGTGTTGGGTATCTGTTATTGAGAGCATAAGACAGATGTGTTTGTGCATGATAGAATTAGTGGGTCAACAAGAATCGCTGTTGACAGTCATGAAACTTTGTAAACTCCTGTGGTATGGGCATGTGTCAAGAAATTCTTCGATGTCAAAGGCTGTTCTTCAGGGTACTGTCAAATGGAAGGTCAGCTCATATGGGATACAGATGATAGGTGCACTTGGATATCTTTCTGCATCAAATGTCCCATTGTGACACCTCTACATCCATCATGGGTTCCAAACCCATCTGGAAGACAGATGTTAGAAAGACCTGTATATCTTTCTCCATCAAATGTCTTAATGTGGCACTTTACAACCCTCATGGTTTTTGTTATTATTTTCTTCAGCTGTGTCTATTTTTCACAATGGTAACAGCCAAAGTAGACTTGTATTGCTTCATCTTTATAGGTGAGGTCCCTTTCGCCACCAGAGTCTGGAATTCAATCTTTGCATTTCTAACACACTCGCCTCATCTGCTTTTGGTGGGCTTTCAATCAATTGCTAAGAACGGCCTGTGTTTCAACTTTTTGCCATTGTGTTTATCGCCCAAAGAAGTTGGTGGATTGCCAACTTTTAGGATTGCACCTATTTCAGACAAACAGCTTTGCAGGCAGCGAACATATCTAATGTACATTATTGCTCACTGTACCCTTGGGTATTTAACCAAATTTTCTCTCTATGAGCCGTCTTGGACAATAGAGACAGTCTGGTTAGATGGGTTGCTTCATTCTCTTGCCCTCGGGCAACATCCAGAGTATCAGTCTCATCACTGCTTCAGTCAGAGCTTGAACAATATATGCTTCTCGATATTTGTTCAATAGTTTTCCTTGTTGAATGGGAAGCTGTATTCAAATCTTTTTCCATACCTAAGAGTGTATGGATCATATTTACTTTGAAGTCCTCAAATAGTATCTCTTGTAGCTGTTTTTGTCACTTTCGATCTGTGAATGAGTGCATTAATGCACTTGATCAAGTATTATGTCAGTTGGTATAGGTGATCATGGATCTATAGAATTCGATCTCTATTATATTGTATCAGGATAGGTGTTGCCTCTTTGCCATATTATATTTTAAACTAATATATTCTCATGCTGTCTTTCTCTGTTTCTCTTACCTTTTGTACGTGTTCTAAACCTGTCTCACACACAAGAGACATCTTGTGCTTATGGAGGACTCGCTTCTGCCAAAACAAATATATTATGGAACACTCAAGGCAGGAATTAAAAAAGCTGGTGGACAGAAAAAGCGCTTCAAAGAAACACTCAAGTCATCACTGAAAGATTTTAACATTGACGTAGGCGCTTGGGAGAGCCTCGCTCAGGATAGAACAGCTTGAAGTTACAGCCTTAGAACGGGAGCACTAGCGGCGGAAGAGACCAGACAAGATACTGCAAGACAGAAGCAATCTCAGCATTCTTTTATAGTTCCACATCTCAGTTGCATCTAATCATTCAATATCCTGTTTATTGTCCAAGACTTGTATCATATGTTAGAAATGGTGTTAAAAATTCTAGAATATGCTTTGCATGTTTTTTTTTAATCTTTAGCGTGTGGAAGGATACATTTACAATTGTGAGCTTCTGCCACTGTTTGAGCTTGGCAGTGTACATTATGACTACTATTTAATCAACATTCGATTACCAGTTCAACTCAAATCAGATATCAACATTTTTGGGAAACTTGATGAGCTGAGTATTATTGTAAGTGAAACTTCCAGAATTATTCTCAGTATATCATAAATAGTGTGTAATTTTTTTATCATGCAGTTATTTCATTCACCTACTTGTGTATTTCATATTAGGGCTTAAGTTTTAAGATGATAGCATGACAGTTTGTGTAATGATATATTGTGAAGTTGTGTTTCCATCTTTCATGTACTAGAACCCACTGTGATGGTCAGTGTTAAAGTTGACATGTTTCGATGTGGTGATTTCAACTAAAATTCCTATTGGAATGTTAAATGAAAAATTAAATTCAATAAGACTAGGAGTATATCTTTGCTAGCAGCAAATGGCCAACTCTTTTACATAAATGACCTGTAATTTTTTTTGTTAGACATAATTGTTGTACTATGTAGCCTTGCTTATGACAAAGAGGGTCATCATTTCAGGTACACCAACTCTGAGTATGGTCAAAAATAACACTTTCATTTCTTAAAGCTCATTAGAAAAATTCTTTGCTGGAAGTAGATGTGCTAGGCCAGAAGGCACAAATAATGCAACTTCGCGGTGAAACCATCCACACAATGTATGTCACGTTCCCCAGCGGAAAACACACAAGCTTTTGTTTTGGTTATTAGAGAGCAGAAGTAGAAGAATAACTTCCGGTCAAAATGGCGGACATATCGATTTGTGTTTTTGTGTGACACCGTCAACATCACTTGAAAGATGGATTATTTCATTATTTCGTATAGGATGTGGTGTTAGTTATTTTGACAGGAGATCCACTTATCAAGATCTTCGCCGGTGCGACGGAGTACGTGCATCAGAGCTGAAATTTTCATGAATGTAGCCATTATTTCACATGATTGCAATCCCTAGTACAAAGAAAATGACTGGCAAACATAAACGTTCTAAACAGGGTGGGGCCAAATGACAATGTCAACACGCTGGAGCAAGGCACACAAATCAAAAGTCATTCGTCTGTCTTTAAAACCATTACGTGTGTTGTTCTGGAATGTCGCTAGTGTTGAAAGACGACATCCTGAACTGGGTAATTATTATACAGTACAGATATTGTAGGTCTACAGGAATCGCGTTTGGAAATGGGAAACTGTCTCCAAGTCACCGGATTTCATAGTTTCTACAGTAGGCGACACTTTTGGCAAGTAATTCTTAACAAAAGAAGGCATTGATGTGGTTGAGATAGATATATCTGAATGGGATAGTGATGACATGCAGCTGTCAAGGTACAAAATGTACAGCACCCTTTCGTGCTCATCACCGTGTATGCGTGCAAAGATAGCCTGAATGTGATGGCCTGGAAATCTCTAGGTGAGATAGTAAAGGAAGAAAGAGAAGTCATTTTCGAAAGGGATTTTAATGCAAAAGGTAGATCTTGGGGCAATACTGCCTCTAATCAACAGGGAAGAGATCTCGATTGGGGCTCTGATTGATATGAATTTAGTATGCATAAACAACAAGCGCATGACAAGGTTGGCAGCTAGGGGCGGCAGCGACGACAGTGCAATTGACTTATGCTTAGTGATGGCTGATATTGCACCCAGATGTAGATGGGATTTAGGGTTAGGGTTAGGGCAAGGACCTGATGGCATTAGGTACGACGATCTCAGAGGCAGGTCAGACGAGCACCTTGAGGAGCTGGCAATATTGTTCAACAAGAGCCTAGCGAATGGCACAGTAGAAGAAGTCAGGTTGCATAGTTTCTTAACCTCTAGGGCTCTGAATTAAAAATTAAGAACCATCCCCTTGGGCCTGAATTCTATTTTGGAAAATTTGCATTATTGATAGTTGGTGTTTTGAAAACATATATAGTCATGAATATAGTCATGTTTTTTTGTTGTTATGATATGACATTTGTGAGCAAGTTGTGAAGTTGCAAATTCGGGGGGAAAAAAATCGCAAAACGCCATTTTCAAATCGCACATATAACTTCTTGACGACCCTAATACTTGAGCAGTGTGTGGAAACATTGATAAAATCCTCATAAATACCTATACTTATTGTATATATATTGTTTTATATCAAAACGAATATAATATGAACTAAAAAAACTAATAAAACATAAAGAAATCGCATATAACGTCTGTCCGGTCAACACTAGGTCTAGCCCGACACGCAGCGTAATTATTGTCTATGCACATACATAGCACCCCTGATACATATTATTTTTGTGTTTTTGAACGACTACACAAACATTCTTATCAAATAACAACATATTAAACACAAAAAACAACAATTAAAACATGTAGTCACAATCACTTAGCCATGCCACGCGGTACTCAATTTGATAGTAAAATATGGCTACAAAATGGCCAACGTCGCTCTAGAAATTTGTTTAAAAAACCAACTAATTATACCACAGCTTGTTTAAACAAAAATTCATTACTCACTCTAACAGGAAGTTGATGATTGAATTCAGCAAACAGAAAATGGTGAACTAACAGATATCACAGTTCTGTACCAATGTGTTATTAACCTTGAAAGCCCCCCCCCCCCGGCCACCCCCCCCCCACCCCGATTAAAGTTACACAACTTTTACTGGGCCTGAATTAATTTTTAGGACAATGTGCATTATTTTTAGTTCTGTGTTTGGAATATGTAATAACTATTTTGTTATTATAAATTTCTAAATAATTTTTGCACATGTAAATAAAGGAGTGAATAATACGTATTATCGTTTTTTGTTGCTGTTGTATGTATGATATGACAGTTGTGAAGTTGAAAATTAGGGTGAAAATCTCAAAACAACAAATTAAAAAATTGCAAAAATAATTTTTTGACGCACTTAATACTTGAAAAATGTGTTGCAACACTGATAAAATCCTCCTAAATACCTATTTCTGTTTGTATATATGTTATTTTCTAACCAAACTTATATATAGACTGAACAAACTAATAAAACATGAAGAAATCACATACAATATTCGTCCGTTCAACACTAGTTCTAGGTCGACATACAACATAATTATTTTCAGTGTTGACACATAGCACCCCTGATACATATTGTTTTTGTGTTATTCAATGAATAAATGAACATTCTTATAAAATTACAACACAAAAAAACAAAAACTAAAATATATAGATATTTGTGTGATTCATAGTGAGGAATCAGGGCAATCGGAAAGACTGTTATACCGGCAATTCCAGACACCTGTGAGATCTGTAAGGTTAATAATAACATGAAGTTGATGATTGAATTCAGCAAACAGAAAATGGTGAACTAACAGATATCAAAGTTCTGTATCAATGTGTTTCCATCCAACAGAAATAATACATATTTACATGTCTTTTCTAGGTTATTTTTCAAAATGGTGGTTTTACTAAAGTGTGGTTCTCTATGAAGACAGTACTGTTTCCAACTGTGATTGCAGTTCTCATTTGGTTTTGGAGACGTGTTTTAACTCAAGGTCGCTCAACAAATCTCACAGAAAGGTAATAGTTTCCTTGCTAACATACTTTTATTGATAACATTTTTATATAACAGCATCATTATATATATTATTTTATGGCTGTGTTCTACAATGACATTGCCATTATACTGCTTACAGTTAAGTGCATATATTCCATTGTATTGAGTACATGTCCTGGTTCAAGTCCCATGCCACATGGTGCTTTCCAGCTTTGACAGTAGTATGCTATCTTTTGATGCTACTCTGCTCTAACTTTGACAGTGGGTATTCGAGGTAATGAAGGAGTAAATTAACTGGCATCATGCATGATTGTGGCACAGGGCGATGGGGCAATTTTCAGCTGATATTTTGAACTTATAAGAGATATAGAGCACACAAGAATGAGACTAGTGTGGATGATCATTTTCGATGGCCAGAATTAAAGAACAGGGTTTGAAATGCAGTGTTGCAAAAAATGTACTTTTTGGAGGATGCAGAAGAAAGATGGTCAACCAGCAGAGGTCGGGTACTGTCAGCAGAAGTATAATGGCATATACACTCGGGAAGAGATCGGAGCAACTATAGATGTACTCAGCTTGCAGTGATGATGATCAGATGACTAACTAACTAAACTAGTTTGTTCCAACTTTGACAGTAGTATACTATCTTCTGGCATACAAAGATTGACCAGTCCACCATTAGTACGGAATACAATTCAACTCCTGCACACTGTTATATTTCAGAAAGCGTCAGTAGAAACATATGATGCTGGTAGTTAGAACACAATCATCAGCAAAAAGCAGATTTCTCTTTCACCTTAGTGGAGGTTTGTATTCATCTGAAATTAAATAGTGAACTATTTGAAAAAAAATAATGAGCTGGCATGCAGTGAACATCTTGCTGAAAAGTGTTGGGGCTAGCACTAGCCCTGTTTGATGTCAGATGTAACTTGAAATGCACCTGACATATTATATGGTTCCTCAGTCATAGTTGGAAAGACTTGCCACATTAACAGAAACATGTATGGACTACTGTTACATGGTAGAACGATTATAGTTGACAAGATATAACACTGAACAAAGATTCAGTAAACATATATTTTATTGTAAGTATGAAACTAGTAAGAAAGATGGACAACATGGAATTCAAACATGATTTTGTTTGTCTTAAACAGAACACTCTTAGCACTTGGAGTGATTCTCTCCATCATGAACTGTAAGTAGAAACATCTTGTAACTCATGATCTTAAATATTACATATATCTCGACTTATATTCATCACAGTAAAAAAGGAGAAAAACACTTTAAATAAAATTCCAGTCACATGTCCCGATATATTAAGCCAGGATAAAATGACTAGGGCTCACCAGCAATCTAGAGCATACTTACCATAATGCTAGGCCTCTAATTACATTAATTTATATATATCATACAATATTTCCTTCAGTCTAAACACTGTCACACACTTTCTTGTTGCGGTAAAGCAAATGTTACAACAGTTACTGACCGTCTACTAGGCTATAAGACCTGTGTACAGAAAATTTAAAACAACACCTCAAAGGCAGATTTTGAGTATTTCCGTGCATGTTGCTGGTCGGTCTTGCCAATTTTTAACATGGGACTCCAAGTATATAAATATTGACCAAGACAATAATCAGAAACATATAGAATGAAGTCCTAATTAATTATGTACAGAGGTCTTACTCTACATACTATGGTCTTGCACAAACACTCACTTTTTTGACATCCAAAACTTTGCCGCTTAGGCAGTGTTGGAGGGGGGGGAAATGGGGGAGAGAAATCAATAGTGAAACTGTCTGAGCTGTGCCTCAGTTTATATTACCATATAAGGTAAACATACAGGTCACACAAAGTTCAAACTCTTCTGTATCTTTTAAAAACAAACGTGATCTGGCATGTTTTTGTCTGGCCATTCATCTTACCTGTTTCCTGCTTACACTTACAGAAATAAAATCACAATGACAATAAAAATGTATGAACTGGAAGCTAAACTACTTGTGCAGCATTCTTGGCTAGCTAAGTCAGCCTTATATTCTGTTAATTAGTCCAGCCCACTGAGGCCACAGATTGACTACTGGCCCTACCCATTTCAATTGGCTCAACCAATCCAAGTTTCCCTCACATTATGTGATGCCATTCAGATAAGTGACTTAATGCAATCTTTCTTTATAGAAGATTTGAAACAGAGGTTTCAAATCACGACACATCATAGGCATTTTGTAGTAAAATTTCGCCGTAATTGATTCCCTCCCCCAACCACTGTACATTTAGTGGAAGACAAGATCAATTTCACAATCCTCTGTTATGTTTATTTTATTACCGTATTCTCCCCAGGAGATAAACATAAGGAGGAACAAAGTTCAAATTCTTCTGTATCTTATAAAAACAAATGTGTTCTCCTTGTCTTGCTGTTCATAGTTTCTGCTTAAACGTCACTGTCAGAACCCAGTGACATAAGACTTTGTTCCCCAAAGTCTTGCCACCTCATAAACCGTCTATAGCCATGGATAGGGAAGTCAGCCTATTCATTATTTTTGGATGTATTGTTCCAGAACACAGTAACCTCTGGGGTATTCATTCCTTGATTCATTCAAGTTATGTCAGTGAAGCAAATGAAAGGAATGCCATTTTCTGACAGTTGCAAAAGTTTGTGTTAATTTCAATTTAGCGTGTTGGTTCTTTCTTATGATGATGAAGTTCATAATTAGGTTCTCGGCCTACAATTGGATGGGTTTATATTCGGAACGTAACAGTATGTTATATACACTAGCTCTCATGTTGAGTACAGTGTCTGATATATGTTACACAAATATGTTATATACACTAGCTCTCATGTTGAGTACAGTGTCTGATATATGTTACACAAGTATGTTATATACACTAGCTCTCATGTTGAGTACATCATAATATATGTTACACAAATATGTTATATACACTAGGTATCATGTTGAGTACATTATGATATATGTTACACAAGTATGTTATATACACTAGCTCTCATGTTGAGTACAGTGTCTGCTATATGTTACAAAAGTATGTTATATACATTAGGTATCATGTTGAGTACAGTGTCTGATATATGTTACACAAGTATGTTATATACATTAGGTATCATGTTGAGTACATTATGATATATGTTACACAAGTATGTTATATACACTAGCTCTCATGTTGAGTACAGTGTCTGCTATATGTTACAAAAGTATGTTATATACACTAGCTCTCATGTTGAGTACAGTGTCTGATATATGTTACACAAGTATGTTATATACATTAGGTATCATGTTGAGTACATTATGATATATGTTACACAAGTATGTTATATACACTAGCTCTCATGTTGAGTACAGTGTCTGCTATATGTTACAAAAGTATGTTATATACACTAGCTCTCATGTTGAGTACAGTGTCTGATATATGTTACACAAGTATGTTATATACACTAGCTCTCATGTTGAGTACAGTATCTGCCATCTGGAAGCACACTTGCACCGAGTTTGCAGCACTCGATTGTCTTCTTTCCAGGTTGAGGTTGTGAGGACTGCGACCTTAGTTTGCAGAGCAGCAGCACATACTGCAGAATTGTCCTAATTTTGATTTTCACAGAAAAATGTGTGGTTCACAGGAGCTTCTCTTTAAAGTAGGTTGGGTTATGATGAAACAAGGATGACATAGGGCTAATAGCTCTATTAAAAAAATTGATAGCATATCCTAATCAGGGCGTATACATCAACGCATAATTATTTGGCTGTAGTAATTTTCTAGGCAATATACATAGTTCAGTGGTTTGCCATTGCTTTCTGAACAGTCCAGATGCAAAATTGCCTGTGGCAGGGATTGATCTCGGTTCCTTGGCCGCCACAGTTGTGCTCTGTGCCACTCCGTCACAGAACCGCTCTATACATGACCAATATTGGACTGAATGTTTAATAATTTATTGCAGAAGAATTTCATTCTCAAACATATTGCATTCAACAATCATGAAATTGTCATGTAGTCAGCATTCAATTATTAAACTTGTTTGTGCAGGCCCCATAGAGTGGTTGACTCTGGCTGTAAACATGCCTTTTATGATGTTGCTGAATGATATCAGAGATGGAGCATTTTATGCCATGTTACTTTCATTCTGGATCATCTTTGTGGGCGAACATATGCTGGTAAAGTAGTTCATATTCTAAGAAAAGTTTGAGAACATATGCTGGTAAAGTAGTTCATATTCTAAGAAAAGTTTGAGAACATATGATGGTAAAGTAGTTCATATTCTAAGAAAAGTTTGAGAACATATGCTGGTAAAGTAGTTCATATTCTAAGAAAAGTTTGAGAACATATGATGGTAAAGTAGTTCATATTCTAAGAAAAGTTTGAGAACATATGATGGTAAAGTAGTTCATATTCTAAGAAAAGTTTGAGAACATATGATGGTAAAGTAGTTCATATTCTAAGAAAAGTTTGAGAATATGTGATGGTAAAGTAGTTCATATTCTAAGAAAAGTTTGAGAACATATGATGGTAAAGTAGTTATATTCTAAGAAAAGTTTGAGAATATGTGATGGTAAAGTAGTTCATATTCTAAGAAAAGTTTGAGAACATATGATGGTAAAGTAGTTCATATTCTAAGAAAAGTTTGAGAACATGTGATGGTAAAGTAGTTCATATTCTAAGAAAAGTTTGAGAATATGTGATGGTAAAGTAGTTCATATTCTAAGAAAAGTTTGAGAACATATGCTGGTAAAGTAGTTCATATTCTAAGAAAAGTTTGAGAACATATGATGGTAAAGTAGTTCATATTCTAAGAAAAGTTTGAGAACATATGCTGGTAAAGTAGTTCATATTCTAAGAAAAGTTTGAGAACATATGATGGTAAAGTAGTTCATATTCTAAGAAAAGTTTGAGAACATATGATGGTAAAGTAGTTCATATTCTAAGAAAAGTTTGAGAATATGTGATGGTAAAGTAGTTCATATTCTAAGAAAAGTTTGAGAACATATGCTGGTAAAGTAGTTCATATTCTAAGAAAAGTTTGAGAATATGTGATGGTAAAGTAGTTCATATTCTAAGAAAAGTTTGAGAACATATGATGGTAAAGTAGTTCATATTCTAAGAAAAGTTTGAGAATATGTGATGGTAAAGTAGTTCATATTCTAAGAAAAGTTTGAGAACATATGCTGGTAAAGTAGTTCATATTCTAAGCAAAGTTTGAGAACATGATGGTAAAGTAGTTCATATTCTAAGAAAAGTTTGAGAACATATGCTGGTAAAGTAGTTCATATTCTAAGAAAAGTTTGAGAACATATGCTGGTAAAGTAGTTCATATTCTAAGCAAAGTTTGAGAACATATGCTGGTAAAGTAGTTCATATTCTAAGCAAAGTTTGAGAACATATGCTGGTAAAGTAGTTCATATTCTAAGCAAAGTTTGAGAACATATGCTGGTAAAGTAGTTCATATTCTAAGAAAAGTTTGAGAACATATGATGGTAAAGTAGTTCATATTCTAAGAAAAGTTTGAGAACATATGATGGTAAAGTAGTTCATATTCTAAGAAAAGTTTGAGAACATATGATGGTAAAGTAGTTCATATTCTAAGAAAAGTTATGTTTAAGATATGTTTAAGTAGATCATATTCTAAACAAAGTTTGAGAACATTTGTTCGTGAAGTAGATCATATTCTAGGCAAAGTAGGAGAACATTTGCTTGTAAAGTATGCCATTTTCTAATCAAAGTTTCAGAAAAGACACTGGTAAAGTAGTTCATACACCAAAGTTTGAGAACATATACTGATAAAGTTATTCATATTTTAAACTCTGTTGAAGACGGATGTATCGGGTCATTGGAGCATATAAAATGATGACACAATGCATTTCCATTTTCTGTGGACTACATCCTGCTGGAAATCTAGTAGGACCATTGTCCTGCTACAAGAGAGATCCAGTAGGAGTTTTAGAATGAAATCTGAAGAAGAGATATTCTAAGCATAGCTTGATATTATCAGAAACATTTCCTGATAAAATAGTTCCTATTCTAAGCAAATTTTGAGAAAATATTCTGGTTGGTTGGTTGCTGATCCAGCAGTCCATTGGCTCATGACCTTTGACCCAATGCCATTAAAATAGCATTATATTGCTGGAAAGTGAATTTTCGGCCCTCCCTGAGCTAGAGCCAGAGAATAACTATCACATCACCAGGAAGGTAGGTTTCAACCTATGCACTGCTCCAAGCCACTTCAACCAAGATAGGGTTCACTGTGCTCATTCCCTGCCACCAATTGACTACTGGTTATGTCGAACTTCTCTACTGCTTCAGGCATGTAACCAAATGTTCAAGTCAAAAGGATTGTCACATCCTGAGTCACTGTGCCTCTATGATGGGTCTCAGTCATAGGAAAAACAGTGCTGTCGATTTCGTCCTCCGCAGTGCTGCGCAGTAGATCTGGCTCCCTCCCTCCCACCCTCATAGAGGGTGCAAACATATATACAAATATTAAAACACATTGCAACAACAAAATAAAAACATGAGATTGCATAATTGCATATGAAGCTTCTATAAGAAGACAATCTCAATATAACGGCATGTGATGGTTGGTTGGTGGTTGCTGATCCAGCTGTCCATGGGCTCATGCCCTTTGACCTAATGCCACGCCCGTGTGTTGCCGAGGCCCGAAAAGGGGAGCAAAGAATAGCAACACTGTTTACCTTCCACACATGTCGTAAAAGGCGGCGACGGAGGTTATGGGATGGAGTTGGCTGTCCCATCCCATATAGGGTCAGTGACCCAAAGCCATGCTGAAGTCAGATGTGTCAGGCCGAAAGGCACAAATATCGCAGCAATGCTGTAAACCAAGGCACAACGCATTCCGTTCTCCGGACTATACCCTGCTAATCTGTAGGAGTTTGAGAACAAATGCAGAAGAAGAAGAAGAAGACCTAATGCCATCAAATGGCATTATATTGCTGGGAAGTCTGTGGATTTTCGACCCACCCCGGGACAGACCAGAGAATAACTATCACACCTCCAGGAAGGTAGGTTTTAACCCATGCACTGCCCCCAGTCACTATAGCCAAGATAGGGTTCACTGTGCTCATTCCCTGCCACCAATTGACTACTGGTTATGCAGAACTTCTCTATTGCTTCAGGCATGCAACCAAATGTTCAAGTGAGAAGGATTGTCACATCCTGAGTCACTGTGCCTCTATGATGGGTTTCAGCCATAGGAAAAAACAGTGCTGTCAGTTTCCTCCTCCCCAGTGCTGCACAGTACATCTCTGGCTCCTTCCCATCCACAGAGGGTGCATACATATATATTCAGGTAAACATGAAACACATTTCAACAAAAAAATAAAAGCATAATTGTATAGATTACGTGTCATGAAGCTTCTCTAAGAAGACAACCTCAATATAACGGCATGTCATCCACTAAGGTTTTCTGTTGCATGGGTGGTATGTCTAGTGGGCCATTGGTGAGACCCACAGACGCAACCACATACGTATCATGTGATCTACTAAGGCTTTCTGTTGCATGAGTGGTTTGTCTAGTGGGCCATTGGTGAAACCCACTGACGCAACCTCATGCGTACATATTCTGGTAAAGTAGATCATATTCTAAGCAAAGTTTGAAAATATTTGCTGTTATAGTAGACCATTTTCTAACATTTGAGAACATATGCTGGGAAAGTATATCGTATTATATGCAAAGTTTGAGAACATATACTGCAAAGACAGCAGACCTGGCCAGAGGATACAGACTTGAGGCAAAAGCTATGGGGCAGCCGCTCTGACCTGGAGAAGACAGTGGACTTCGTCTTGACGACAGGCCTGACAATATAGCATGACCACAGATACTGAACGCAGAAGAACATATACCGATAAAGTAGATCATGTTCTAAACAAAGTTTGAGAACATATGCCGTTAAAGTAGTTTGTATTCTAAGCAATGTTTGAGAACATACGCCGGAAACGAACAATTAATACATTTTGTTCTGTCATTTATGTCATCTTTTTGTTCATTTAGTTTTCACACCTTCCGGCATTAGCATTCGACAGTGATAGTATATTAGTCGTCATCCAGTAAGACTACATTACCTATGTTCTATACAAGTACTATTTTCTTTTAATATGGAGTTTGGGGTAAAGAGTGGAATTGATCAGCCGATTTTCTTGTTGCATAAAGTACTTGGTAGCTCATATTTCATCAAATATCATTTCTTGTAATGTCAGGACCAGCTTGAAAGAAACAGACTGTCTGTCTATTGGAAACATTTGACAGGAGTCATTCTTGCTTGCTTAGCTCTATTTATTTTTGACATGTGTGAAAGGTAAGTGATATCTGGCATTGAGGATACATCTTATTATATTGTTATGACAGTTTCTGACTTTAATATTAACTTGAATTTGATTTTAGTATACATTGCTTATCATCAAGTGCCATCTCCACAACGATGGTTGGCTGCAACAGATCTCCAACATCCCCTGTCTCTTGTCTTGGTGGTGCACTATGCTAGACTGTAACCTGTCCATCGTGTGATGTTCATTGCTTATAGTCAATGAATATAAACAAACATAACATGGGTTCAAATGTAGTTTTACTCTACACAAATACACACAATTAGTGTTTCAACCAGCAGGTCCGTATCTATATAGGGAGAAACACATGTGATGAAGAAATAGTTATAATGTTCTACATGGGATGCAGTGATGGAAAGTTGCAGATATGGGAGGTAGTCAGTGTTCATTAATTGAGCAAATTTGGAGAGAAGTTAAATTACCGGATAAATTGCAAGAATCAATATCAGTTCAAATACATGAGATGAATTGAAACTGAACATAAATATCCTGCCATCTTATACGCTGATTTTGTTTGGCAGCTTAAGCATCCTGATAACTTGTAAGAATCAAGAGATATGCCAGCTCGAGTTTTGCTTCTTGTAGGTTCAACTAAGCTGGACAAATCTGCTCCAGATTAAAGTGAGCGCCCTGTTATTCCTTATTGTTAAGTTGGACTAATGACCCCACTTCTGTACAAATCTTGAAATGTTATGAATCAAAAAGACTGCTGTAGTTTGCAGTTGTAATTTAAACACAGTAAGAAAAACATGTGCATATCACAGTGCTGATTGTGACACTGCTCAAACAATGTTAACCTTTAGGACCCTAGATTAAAATAACGCAATATCCCTCGTGGCCCTGGATTATTTTTTTGACAATGTGCATTATTTGTGGTGAGTGTTTGGTAAATCTGTTAACTTTTTTTTTGGTAAAGAAATCAAAATAATTTCTTTCACATGTAAATAAAGGAGTGAATAATGCATATAATTATGTTTTTTTGTTGTATGTGTGATATGACAGTTGTGAGCAAGTTGTGAAGTTGAAAATTGGGGGGGGAAATCTCAAAACAGCATTTAAAAAATCACAAATATAATTTAACAACCCTAATACTTGAGAATGTGTGGTAACATTGATAAAATCCTCTTAAATACCTATTTCTATTGTATATATGTTGTTTCATATCCAATCTAATATAATATGGACTAAACAAACTAATGAAATGTGAAAAAATTGCATACAGTGTCGTTCGTTCAAGACTAGGTCTAGCTGAACATACACATGGAGTATGCGACATACACATGCCGACACGTGGGCCCTCTGATACATGTTTTTCAATGAATAAATGAACATTCTAAATAATAATTATAATATAACAACTAAAACATGTAGATATTACTTACCACAATCATCATGAACCATGTCATGGGGTACTACATTTGATAGTAAAATATGGCAACAGAAATCCACAGTCGCTGTTCCAGATATTAGTTGACAAAATCAGCAGGCTTTCTCTTTCTTACAGTCATAATGTGTAAAGGAATTTGACCTTTACACTGTGACATATTCCTAGCTTCGCATGACGAGAATTCAATGTCATGGCAACATTACTTCGTGAAGTTCTGTTCTTGGGAATCGGGCTATAACAATGGGCGAAGCCTTGAGCATATGTCTCTAGTAACGTATATTCATTGGCGGAATATTGCGCCTGTGTGGTCCGTAAGGTTAATGATTCATATCACAGTGCTGATTGTGATACTGGTAACACAAGAAAAACATGTATGTATCACTGTGCTGATTGTGACAATGCTCACATAGTAAAAAAACATGTGCATGTCAGAGTGTGATTGTCACACTGCTCACACACAAGAAAAACATGTGCATATCACTGTGCTGATAGTCACACTGTTCACTAAGAAAAACATGGGCATATCACAGTAATGATTCTACTCGTAATACTGGTCACACACAAGAAAAACATGTGCATATCATAGCTCTTATTGTGACACTGGTCACCTAGTAAGAACAACATGTACATATCACTGTGATTATTGTAACACTGCTCACACACAAAAAACATGTGCATATCACTGTGATATCACTGAGATGAAAATCAAAAATGTATTGGCATATACGTTGAGATGAAAATCAAAAGGGAGTATTGGCATATAAGTTGAGGAGATGAAAATCAAAAGTGTAATGTGATATAAATTGAGGAGATGAAAATCAAATTTGAGTACTGGCATATAAGTTGAAATGAACTGAAAATCAAAAGTGAGTATTGGCATATAAGTTGAGGAGATGAAAATCAAAATAATATTGTTTTTTTTTCTCAGATTCCTGGTGGTTATGGACAGAAATTTTTAGTCTGGAGACAATGTAATATGATATGGTTTACAGCATGGCTGTGACATCTGTGCTTTTCTACCTACATCTAACTTCAGTATGCTTTTAGGGCACTGTGACCTAAGGGACGAGAGTAAACTCCACCCACAAAATTATAGTCTCCTCTTGCAATATGCATGGCAAGTCACAGTGTTAACATTTTTTGCTATCTTTCCAGACACAGTTATTTGGCTGTATGCAGAAAATATGCTTATTAAACTATAGACACAGTCTGTAAGATTAGCAAAGTGTCACAATTACTCCCGTTATTTTTTGTAACCATATTGACAGTACTTTGAAAATCTAGATCACTAGCTGTACTAAAATACATCATAATTAAATATTTCCCCTCTCTTGTTCACAATCTATTCTGTGCTTGCCATAATAACTAATACACACTATTGGAATGATTCTCAATCCATGACTTGTTTTCTTTCAGAGGCAGACAACTTGTCAATCCCTTCTACAGCATTTGGTCATCCCCAGTTGGCGCTGCAACTGCTGTATCCTTAATGCTAATCACAGTGTCCAGTGTGTATGAATGCATAGATGTGATGTTCCAACAGAAAGATGGCACTATTTGTGTGTACTGTGTTGCTAAAAGTACAAATGTATCAATTAATGCACAATGTTAACAAAATGAGTTGTAAAATAAGATAATCATTTAGTGGTGTCAAACTGAGATCAATATTTCAACAACAGATATAGGAAATGGAAATTGTTAAGAAGCAGATATATTAAATGGGACCTTCCCCCCTCCTCACCCCTTCCAAATCTGCAGATTTGATCAGGACAGTGATGTAGCAGTATGTATCACCATGCATATTTCATACACACACACACACACAAATATTAACAATCTATTTGCTATTTTTGGTAATCTTTTGTTTCTAAGTCTATGAAGAATTAAAATGTGACTTTATATTTATTTCCAGTCCTAACTGTATAAAGAAATCCAAATGTTTTGACTCAATGTGCAAAATTCATGATTAGTAGATTTTGCTCTGAATGAGTGAAGCTGAATAAAAAAAAGTAAAGTAACCCATAGCATTTATTAATGCCGTAGGGGTGTGAGATGTTAGCGATCTCACATTTCACAGGCTCTGCAAATGAGGGCGGTAGCCATCTCCTCTCCCTCGCAGTCTTTACTTCCCGGATTATACCGGTACCCATTTAAGGCTGGGTCGACCTGGGAGCCGTTGCGATCTGAAAACATTTCCGCCTCAGCTGGGGAATGAACCCAGGACCACTCATATGCGAAACCAGTGCGCTAACCACTGCGCTAACGCGGCTCCCAATAGAAGCTGAATATATTAAGATGAAAATAAGTCCCCCATTATGCCACAACAACAACCTGTGCACAGAAAAAGTCATAATTTTTCTCTATGATTTTTGTCAGGTGAAATGGAGATGTCCTTTGTAATCAGTAAGGCAGCAAAGACATAATACTTTAGTAGCATGAACATGTGGAAGCTTCTGTTGAGTAAAGATTCACATGCAGCAGTTGGGGTGGTTTTCATGGCACCTCATATAAATCACAGTGCGTTATTTTGGACGTTGTCCAATCTTTGTAGGAGGCTTTTGCTTGCTATTTCCTATACAGGAAGGGTATAGTTAATTGCTGATTGGATGTATCCAGTATATAACTGGTGCAAAGCATGCATATCAGCTCCTCATTTGCATGAGGTGCTTTATGAGTTTTATCCTAGTGGTCATTTTCTTAATCAGATTTTCTATGTAGCACTCCATTGTGAGCCTGTGATCGAGTTCAACTCTGAGGTATCTTGAGAATTTTTCGTGTGCTATTTTTATTCCGCCGGTTTTGATTTCCATGTCTTCCCCTTTTGCTTTGGTGCTTAGACTGAACAGGCTGTAAACTTTTTTTCTCTGTTCATCTCGAGCTTCCACAGTTCACAATATGCAGAGATTGTAGTCAGGTTTTTGTTGATGTTATTAATGATGGTTTTGGGGTATGTTCCTTTTGTCCAGATAACCAGGTCATCAGCAAATAGTGCTTTTTGACAGGTGATGACATCTGGTAGATCGTTTATGTATATAAGGAACATTGTACAACTTAGCACTGATCCCTGGGGTAGTCCTTCCAGAGTTCTTTGTTTTGATGAGCTCCCATTATAGGTTGGTTGAATTTTTCTGTTTTGGAAGAAGCCTTTTAGCCAGTTATACAATTTCCCAGATATCCCCATTTTTTTCATTCTAAAGAATAATCCTGTTCTCCAGACTCTGTCATAGGCTTGATTGAGGTCGCTGAATGTTGCCAATACACTTTTCTTGATATGCATCTCCTTGATATGCGTCTTGTGTGAATCGTATCAGCTGGTAAATTGTTTGTTTGTTCTTTCTGAAGCCAGACTGGTTTGTGTTTATGATCTTGGAGCTCTCTAACCACCATTATAGCCTCTCCTTGATCATTCTTTCAGCGACTTTGCCCAAGTTAGATGTTTTTGAGGATATTGGTCGGTAACTTGTAATTTCATTTGGATGTTTGTCCTCCTTTAGGAGTGGTATAATGTTAGCTTTTCTCCAGGCTACTGTCAGCTTGCCTTCTCTCCAAATCTTATTGATGAGCTCAAGGATAGTTGTTAGTTCATAGTCTGAGAGATTGTTGATCATCTCATTGGTAATTCTATCAGGGCCTGCTGCTTTTCCTTTCTTGCATTTTTTAGGGCTGACTTTAGCTTTGAGAATGTGAAGTCACTCTCAAAGACCTCACAATTCGTGGTTTGTTGTCTTTCTAATATTTTCGTGATGTGCTTTATGGAATTGTCAATGTTCTTTCGGGGCCGTTTTGTTTTGTTTATGTGGGTGAAATGGTTGTTGAAGGCTTCTGCTTTCTGTGTTTCCCTTGTTAGCTTTTCACCATTGTCTGTTATGCGTGTTGGGTTTTTTGCTCTTTTGGTTCCAGACAGGTTTGACAGGAGTTGCCAGGCCTTTCCACCATGTTTCTGCATGTCTAGACTTTCACATTTTTTCTTCAACTTTTCTCTTTTTGCTTGTTTGCTAGGTAGTAGTTTTACTTTGACTGAGTTTATTATAATTTTGTTTATTGGCAGGTGTTGGATGTTTCTCTACCTTTCATCTTTCTTTTTTCCTATCTTCAACAGCAGTTTTCAATTCTATGTTCTAGTAAGGTTTGAACTTTTTTCTGAACCCTCTCAGGATAGTTTTGGTTGCAGCTGAGAGAAGTGTTGCAGCAATTTTATTGTAGACTTTGTTGAAGTTCTCTGTTAGGTCGATTTTCTGGAACTGGTGCCGTACTAGGTCTCTGAAAGTTTCCTAATCTGCCTTTCTATAGTTCCATGTGAGCTTTATTTTGTTATATGTTGGCTCTCCAGATCCAGAGACTTCTAGGAGAATCGGTCTGTGGTTGTTTCCAATGTCATCTAGGACTCTGATAGAACACTGTGAGTGGATGTCAGATGATACTAAAGTGAGGTCTGGTCTTGTTCTTGCCTGCTGGTCTGATGCAGTAGAGTTGAGGGGGGGTTATTAGTGTTCTGTAGTAGGATGAGTGAGGAGGTGTCTATAAGCTTTTTTATTGCCATTCCCCTGTTGGGTTCTTATCTGTATAACCCCATAGAGATGAGCGACTGTTTATGTCTCCTGAGAAGGACGATGATTGTCCTTCTGATATTGGTTGTCTGGGCAAGTTTTAGTTAAAGGTGAGTTGTTTTTTTATAGGTATTAATTATTTTTTATCTGTTTTCCATCCCTCACATCCCCTTCTGTCACATCTTGTAGGTCTGTCTTGTCATCGGTTTCTGTAATGGAAACCTCAGCTTGTATGTCATTCCGGATTAGTGTCATTAATTCCTGACACCTCTAACATTTACACACATATGCTGTGTATCCCTGTGACATGAGTGGGGGAGTTTTTTTATAGTAAAGTTGCTTGTATCAAAGCGACTTGTAATTTAAGATTCTCTAGTAGTTTGGTCCGTTCTAGTTGTTTGTTTCTAAATCCTGCGCTGTTTAGTTGGAGGATGTGTAATGTGCCTGTGTTGTAGTGAGTTTTCCCGGTAGCATACTTGACACTGCACTCCCCAGGTGAAGAGGAGCAGTTCGGGTCTTGGTAACCGAGCGACACCTGAGCTCGTATAGTGTTTGCTGTCTTAAAGGCATGGTTTTGTTTCGGGATTCTATGGATGCATTTCTGATCCCCGAAGAGAAGCATTCCAGTGTAGCAGACCATTTACGTCTGGGCCCACCAGCTCATCACTTGTGTGTCAGATTTACGTGTCCATCAGCAGTGGTGGCACCTCTGGTATTCCCTGCTACCTGGAGGATGGTTACAGGAAGGCAGAGGTGCAATGTCTGCTGGCTCACATCTCTTCCTCATCCATGGGGGCCATTTTACAGGAGACAAAAGCAAGGCACTGAGGCAAGTCAAGCATATAACCCATGATTGGGGGGACAAGGACATACACACATAACATTTAGGTAGGTACTGCCTGGATCTGCTTCAAGTAGGATAGATTCATCACCTTTTCAAGATCCAGGTGAGGACGTCAGAATTTGACAAGAACATTGGTGCGTAAGAAGAGAGAAAAAAGGAGGGACCCGGGTTCCCACCAGGTACTCGGTCACCCCCATAGCAAACTTTGTGAAAACAGGTCACCAGCGTGAAGGTTGCTATGTAGAAAGTTGCACCTGGATGTAAGAGGTGATGAATGCACATCAACATCCATTGACTGTAGGCAGGACATCCGATCCAGACCTGCATAAGATCCGCCCCGTAATGTTTGCATATGTTCAATGATAGTGTGAATTAGTGTGGTATTTTATTTGATCTCGGTTACATTTTTGTAGCACACCCTGCAGAAACCTGACTATCAGGACAAGATTCATTGTATTCTGGTTACTGCAGAAGTAAACAATATCACATTTTTACATTTACAGGGAAAGACTTAAGATGTAGGTCAGCTAACATACAACAACAGGTTTCCCTCCAAGGTTAGGGTTAGATATAGTGACATTAAATGTCCATGTGGACCCAGAAGTGTCCCTTCCATGTCTAGAATACTATTTGTACTTGCGCAATCAAGAGATATTGAGCATGAGGGAGATCTTCGATAGTCAGAATGAAATGTACCACAGAAAAAATGACCCAGTCATTTGTGATTTTGCTCAAGACAAATATTTTATTGTATATTATCATTATTGTATTCATATGATCATATTGTCCTTAAATATGACCCAGTTTGCTTTCATTATTGTTGCAGCCATAGCTGCCTGCCTGTACTTTGTATTTCTGTGTTACCTAGTCTTCAGGGTACTGAGAAACATTCGCTCTAAGAACACATCACTTCTCCACATGTCTACACTCAGGCGCAAATATTACTTGGTAAGTTTTCTTTTAGATATTCCTTCAAGTTTCCATTTTGCTAATATCACCATGTTTATATTCTACCATTTTTTTGACGGCAACATAATTTAAAATAACTGAAAATATATATATATATATTTATATATATATATATATATATATATATTCAGAAGATTTTCTGATATATATATATATATAAAAATTAGACAATTATAAACTTTGTAAATATTAGTAAGTAACAAAAGTCTGAAGCACAAGAGGTATAGCAACAGAAAGTGAAACTGTAAATCATTTTCAGTGACTAATTCTAGTCTGAAGATAAGGACATGAGTAAGAGCAGTCTTACATATCCCTTCAAGTATACCAACTATAGTGCGTTCATATATAGTTGTCCACCGATATTGTCTATATTCCCCGTAATTACTTCTTCTTCTTCTTTCGTTCACTTGAAACATGTCTATATCTGTAATTCTGTCTCCTTAATAAAACTCACTGTCTTTCCCGTAATTACTGAAAATATAGGCTTCATATTTTGCGTGGGTGCATTATTTCATAACCACTTTACAGATTTATTATTTATAGATTGAACGGATGTATCGCAGCAGTCGCTTCAAATGTCGTTTTTAAAGGTAGTAATGATTTTATTTTATGTGGAAAAGAAATTTTACAGTAATTGCTGGTATAGGTGTATCATTCATTTGTTGTAGCATGGGTAAAAATGAAGTATTCCGAATGAAATATTTTTCTTTCGTTGCAGTGAGATTATATGTAGCGATATATACATTTAACAGTTAAACGTGTATATAATTGTATTATTGTTTATTTTGTCTTCAAACGGTACAATGTATTCTTCTATTCCCAATCTTTCTGGTCCCAAGTGTGCGTTAAAATCTTGTAATGCAAAAAGGTTTTCTTCTGTGTTGTTGTTGTTTATAATATCATTTAACGTTTTAAAAAATGCTTCCCTTATTGTTTTATTCATAATCAGATGAATCGTAAAGATCAATAGTTGTAGTTGGTTGAATGATTTGTCAACCAAAAGTAATTGGTCTCAAATATTTACTTCTCATAGTAACTAAATGTGGTTTTCTCACAAATGATGCTTATGCTACATGTATATTTGCGAAATGTAAATTCAGCACCCCTTACTGATTTCCATAATTTAGTTTTAGAAATGTGAATGTCATTGTTCTTTTCAAGACACATTTTCAATATTTTTGTCATTGCTTCTTTGCCATCTAAAAGTCTATGAATTGCTCTTTTAATAATTTATTCATCAAAATTATCTAAATTTTTTCTTCCTCATGTTTCTATTTTTTTTAAAATATTATAGTTATCTTTGCATAATCACCTTGATTGTGTTTTGTAGTTTATACCCATGGCATGTTGTTATCTTTTTGAGGACTTAGAATTACTATGAAATAGTGTACTGCATCTCACTTCTTGTGAAAAATATTTGTACAATCTCATAGTTATACTTTTCAGTGTAATGAATTTAACATTCAAAGACATGGCTATAATATAGTTGTAAATGCTGCTTTATGATAACCTGTAATTATTTACAAAAACATGATACGTTGAAGACATCACAATAAAAATAAGTCAAATATGAAATACACCTTTGAGGAAAATGATGTTCTGCTATTATTTTAATATAATCAACTATGAAATCTATTTTTTTAAAAAAATGCTTACTTAATGTAGCACACATGTAAATATTAATTTACATTCTAAGATCGTGCTATTTGATGCATGAAGATGCTCACTAAAGACATTTCACAGCAATGTAATTTAAACAAAGATGACGTCTTTGTATTTCATCGTGCTTTTAATTGGCTAGTACATTCACACTTTGCCTAACAGCCAATGAATAATTGGAAAGCAAACAACAACAATAAACAAATAATACTCATTTATCCTCATTAACAAAATATATGATAATATGTGCTGCCATCTACTTTTATAACTATCAACAGAAAAATATTGCTACCCTAAAAATGATATTCGTAGCGACTGCTGCGATAATTCCGTTCAATCTAGATAATAAATAAAAATCATAAATCTGTAACGTGGTTATTAAATGATGCACTCATGCAAAATATGAACTCTATACGCTCAGTAATTACGGAGAAAATAGTCAATATCAGCGGACAACTATTTATGAACGAACTTTAGACACACACAAGGGAGGGAGAGAAAGACATTACTTTTCATCAATAGATAACAACATTAAAACAATAGAGAAGTCACAACACATCAAATTTCAACATTAATGTTCGTCTGCAACCGTAATCAACTTCTTTCTTTCTGTCCTCATGTACCTTTCGGTTTTGAGGGGAGAGTGAGTGTACGGTCTTTTTCCCTTCTATTTGCCTCCTCTGCTGTTATATTTCCAAGTGTCTCTAATACACTATCTATCCACCTTTTACGAGGGCGTCCAATAGGTCTGTTTTCGTATCGTTTGTTAAGTGTTTTTTTTGATAATACTTTGCTCTTTCTGTCTGGTTATGTGGCCGTACCATTTAACTTGTTGTTTCTGTATGTATTCTATTGTTGGTTTGATCCCTAATTGTTTCCTTAGTGCTTCATTCCTGATTTTGTCTCTCAAGCTAACTCCAATCATACTTCTCACACATTTCATTTCAGTGGTGTTAATCTTATGTATTGTTCTAGAATCTAATGTCCAAGTTTGACACTGATAACACAATGTTGGTAAGAAAATGGTGTTGAAAAGCGCTTTCTTTGTTTCTAGTGTAATATCTTTGTTTCTTAGTAAAGGTGTTAATTGACCAATGATCTGACAAGCCTTATTACATCTTGCGTTTATTTCTGCTTCTTGTTTGTTGTCATATCTCAATGTGCTGCCCAGATATTTGAATTCATCTACTTGTTTTAGTTGTTTATTATTTATCTGTATGTTGATGTTCTCCTTTTCTCTTGCAATATTCATTACTTCTGTTTTGTCTATGTTGATTTTCATTCCAAATTGCTTGCCTGTTGTGTTTAGGTGGTCCTGCAGGTTTTTAATGCTGTTGTGGAATAAAACCTGGTCATCTGCAAAAAGCAGTTCATTTGCTTCATTAGAATTTGCTGTTTTGTTTATATGGTCCATGTATGTAATAAAAAGTAGTGGGGATAATACACATCCCTGCTTTACTCCTGTGCTAATCACAAAGTCCTATGTGTAGCCTGCAGCTGTTCTTATAGTGCAACTGCTGTTATTATAGAGACTTCTACAAACGTTAATTAAATGTTGGCATACTCCATAAATTTTTTATGTTTCCCATAGTTTTTCTCTGTTTACTCTGTCAAATACTTTCTCTTGATCTATGAAGGATATGTATAAATTTTGGTTGTATTCTATTGACTTCTCTGCCAACTGTTTCAGAATAAATATTGCATCAGTACATCCTCTGTTTCTTCTAAAACCCATTTGTGTATTGCTAAGTTGTTGTTCTATTACAGGTCTCAGTCTTTTCTCTACTATTTTATAGCTTATTTCTAAAATGTTTTTGGCAGTTTTTTCTTCCACTATAAACCCTACACCATGTTTCGCATTGTCATTCTCGTTTACACCTGAATGTGTAATTGTAAAGTTGTTGTGTGCCCTCTTCACACCTCTACCTTTTGTTCTTGTGTCTGCAATTCCTAAAATTTTTATTTTCCTCTTACTCATTTCTTCTATGAGTTGTTCTTCCTTGTCTTTAATGCTGCAGATGTTGATGGTTGCTATTTTTGTTGTTATTGCTGATCTCTTTTGCGTGTGATGTGCCTTCCTCTCCATTTAAGTTTCTTTTTGAGCACTTTGTGTATCCCCTGTTGACGTGCTATGTCAGTCACAGGTTAAGGGCTGTGTGGTAAGTTTACTCGGGATTTCCAAATTCCCCTCGCTAGCCACTAGCTGTTCATGGCCATACTTGTTATCTTCTCCACTGATGTTTACATATTCACTTTGTAAACTTATTACTGCACTTATCCACTTTAGACACTTCTCTTATGATGTGATATAGAAATATCTTCCTCCAGGTGTAATTCAGAATGTGAATAGTTTTGTATATCTTATAATATTTTAATATAAACACGGCACTTTATCCTATTAGAATAGACAGCGGCCATCTTGAACTCAACTCAACCGTAATCAACGATTACCAAAAACAACCATAATAATAATAACACTAAGTAATAAAAAATAATGTTAATAGTATGTTTTTAAGTGACTAACAAGTCCAATGCGTGCACAAAATGTTCTTCTACAGAATTGACAACTGTAGAGGGTGTCTATGGGACGTTGAGATGTTTTTTTCTTTTCTATGTGCCCGCTCTTGTCTTGCAGTATCTTGCCTGGTCTCTTCCCCTGCTAGTGCTCCCGTTCTAATGCTGTAACGCCATGCTGTTCTATCCTGAGCGAGGCTCTCCCAAGAGCCTACGTCAATTTTAAGATGTTTCATTGATGACTGGCAAGACTGAAGGGAACAGAGACAGATGGGGATGTGAGAAAATATTAGTTTGACAACCTAGCAAGGCAAAAAAAATGACAACTTGATCACAGGCATCTTTTTGCCCAGCTAGGTTGTCAAACTAATATTTTCTCACGTTGTCCCCATCTGTCTCTGTTCCCTTCAGTCTTGCCTGTTGTGACTATGTTCTTAAAACCTGCCTGTCTGATAAAGTGACAAAAGGGGTCTTTTTCTTAGATTATTCTTGCATTCATTATAAACACCCCAACCACATCTATATTGCCTCTAATTTCCCACTTTCCAGTTTGTTTATAATGAATGCACACATTTTCTCTTTTACTAGAAGCTTTCCCATTCCTGCGTCATGGAGATGTGGCTTTATGAAATCTAAGTGATCTATTTTGTTTATTTTTGTGGTGTTTACTGTTTTTTGTCTCTTGAAAAAGGTTCCATTTGAGCCGATACATGGAGAATTGTCCTGTTTAGTTTTATTGTATGTTTTTTTATATATACTTTTTTATATATTTTTATTCATAGGCAAGGTAAGTGTTTTTAGTAACCTGTTTAATTCATTTTGCTTTACTATTTGTTCATTCGGTTACTGCTGCACCCTCCACTTTGTCGGACACCCTCCGACCATTTGGTTATTTATACCAATACATTGTTGCGTAATCTACAAAATACAACACTAGCTTTTGCCAGTCTATTGTTAATTTCCACATTGATATTGACATTCCAAGAGAGAGGGCTTCAAAGGTAAGTAAAATTGTCGACTACCTGTAGTTTTCCCTGATTCATGATGATGGAAGTAGCAGTACGTTGGCTATTTGATGTTGATTGGTGCATGACTTCTTTTTTTTGTGTGTTAATAGTGAGACCAAAGTTATTACAGGCTTGTGAGAAGTGGTCATTTCCACATTAGAGAAGTCATAACATACCACAACAATAGAGAAATACAAAAACTCTCTCTCATGTAATGTCGTGTGACTTATCTATTGTTGTAATGTAATGTATTGTGATGTTCTCTATTGATGTAATGTGATTTGTTGTGGCTTCTCTGTTGTCGTATTGTGATATTTTTTGTCACTTATCATCATCATCATGTGTCATCTCCACAATGGGGGTTGACTGCAACATATCTCCAACATCCCCTGTCTCTTGTCTTGGGGGTGCACTCTGCTAGACTGTAACTTGTCCATCGTGTGATGTTACTCTCCCGCTTGTATCTCTGCCTACCTCTTGCTCGCTTACCTTTGACTTTACCCTCAAGTATGGTCTTCAATAAGGAGTCATGTCTTTTAATGTGTCCAAAATATCTTATTTGCCTGATCTTTATTTCTCTTAATAGTTCTTTCTTCATATTAAGTGTTTTTAGTACCTCTATTTGTTTTCTTCTCTTTCCATGATGTTTCCCTATTCTCCTATATACCCACATCTCAAAGGCATCAATTCTGTCTTCTAATTGTTTATTTAGTGTATGTTTATGTTTAGCTCTTGTTCTTCTGTCTCTTTGCTGATTATCATGGTTTTGTTTTTTGGATATTTATATCCAGTCCATATTCATTACTTGATTTATTGACTTGATCTATTATTATTTTTTGTAGTTCAGGTTCACATTCTGCTAAAAGAACAGTGTCATCTGCATATCTAAGGTTTTTTATTATTTGTCCATTGATCATGAGTCCTGGCATTTCTTCTATATTTTAGAAGATATTCTCTGTGTAGATATTAAATAGGCTCGGTGATAAAATGCGTCCTTTTCTTACCCCTCATATTTCTATGTATGGTGAGTAGCCGTTTTCACACCTTATTGATGCAGTTTGTTCCCAATATATATTTCTAATCAGCCTGATGTCTTTTCCATCTATGCCTATTTCTTGAATGAAGACATTTGATTAATTTTTCATGTTGGACTCTGTCAAAGGCCTTGCTGTAGTCTATGAAACAAATATAGATACTGTTTTTGGACTTCTATATATTTATTTATCACTAGTTGGATACTCAGTATAACTTCTCTGGTTCCTTTGTTATTCCTATTTTTCTGTGACTTCTATATTGATGTAATGTGTTGTGATATCTATTGTTGTAATGTGATTTGTTGTGACTTCTCTATTTTTGTAATGTGATTTGTCTTTCTGTAATATAACGTCTCTACTGTTGTGATGTGTTGTGACTTCTCTATTGTTTTAATGTGTTGTGACATTTCTATTGCTGTAATGTGTTGTAACTTCTCTATTGTAATATGATGCGTTGTTTATTCTCTTGTTGTAATGTGATGTGCTGTGACGTCTCTATTGTTATAATGTGATACTTTGTGACCAGATTGATTCATATGGAGTTTTCTGTTTCTGAGATGATGATATGCAGTAACTGATGATGCACAAGTTTATAATGAATGTAGGATAAATATAAATGAATATGTGAGCGAAAAGCAAGAGTGCGTAAACAGTTTTTCTTAGAGTCTGTCTACCAGACTGTGTCCTCACAGAATTCAGTGATGTGTGTCACAAGCTAACAAGCAACTGCTACACTGATGTCCTTACCCATTTATAACCACCCAAGCACTAACACATCTTGTCATGTATTGTCAGGTATTTTTTTGTGGAATAAATTATTACTGTCTTGAGAGGAGCATATTAGCCTCGTTGATGTTACAGCATGCCATATTCTAAACCACATTCTGATTAAAAAATCAGTCGTGACTTTTCACCTGACACGAGCGCTCCTCCAGTCCACCTAGTTGTAAATGGAAGGGTACCTGACACATGAGTTGGTGAAAGTAAACACAGCAGGGAAAGGAAGTGGCCACCCCACCTAATAGTTGCTGCAACTTAATAGATGGAGAGTTATCTTCATCCCCAACAGCAAGAGCTTTACCTTACCATAGAGTGGAATGAATGGGCAATATACGGACTGCAGACCAAAATCTGACCTGCCAAATGATTTTTTTCTGGTCCACCAGGCTCATCTAAAAGTACCTGAATGGTATCAGGGCCCCAGGGGAAGCAAATAAAAGCAACACTGTTACCTGTCATGCATTCCAGGTAAGTGACAGTTAAGGTTTTGAGATGTAGTTGGCTATTTCATAGAGCCAGTGACCCAGAAGCCATGCTGAAGTAGAAATGTGCAGCAGCTATTGCAACTATGACACTCAGAACAGTATTCTGAATTAAATACATTGTCTTAGTCCATGAGGTGTATTATTAAATTAATGACAGTACACCATATTGTTTCATCTCTCCAGGGACTCATTTTTCGCTTTAAGTTCCTGATGTTTATAACCCTGCTGTGCGCTGCCTTGACAGTCATCTCATTTATCATTGGTCAAGTCAGCGAAGGACATTGGAAATGGGGTGAAGAGGATGTTGGTTTGGAATACACAAGTGCTTTCCTTACAGGTGAATTGTCACCAGTGACATTATTTCAACTAACAACTGTAGTTTAGATAAATACATTCAGAAATTATGTATCTGTAGAGGCTGTTAGACAGAATTAGCTACATAGTTAATATCTGACAGTGGCCTGGCATGAAACTATCTGCTAGCTCTTTTTATTTGACAAATGGTAACCTTTAGTACCCAGCATTAAAGTTATGTCTCCCCCCACTGCCTGATTCTTTTTTGCCAGTATGCTTTATTTTTGGTGGCTGAAAGAAAAACACAATTTTGTTTTGTTTTAGAGATTTTGATATTTTTTTTAAAAATAAAGAATTAATTACTGAATCTAATGATGTAAGTTTTGTTTGTGTATGTGTCATATGTGAGAAGATGGTGAAATTGACAAATGAAAACACATTATTGAAAAAAACTACAGACCTATACTTGAAAAAAATGGAAATGTCAATTTTGATAATACCTATCTGAAACCTGAATTGTTACAGCTAGTGAAGACTTTCGGTGTCAACATGGCGCAAGTGTGAACGTTATTTGCTCAGTTGTTACTTGAGGATTATTTATTATGTGTTGTTTTAAGTGAATGACTAACAACTGAAATGTGCAGAAAATTCCTTGTGTGTTTTCTATTGTATAAAGTTGAATATTCCTGGAGTTTAGACGACACTGTTACTGTCATGATGTTCGCTAGGCGCGAACAAGGAAGCGACAGATAGCCACCGGTATAAGTGGTAGCTCTGCAACTGGGCAGCGTGTGGCACCAATTTGTCCCGACATAAAGTATTGTCAAAGGTAGCGGATATAAATGGATATCCCCCATATGGATGTGGAAAGCAACGGAAAACTACCACATTATTCTCCCAAGAAGAAAGCCATAGCGACACACAGAAGTAGGCTTACAGTTAGTGTTAATATTGCAACATGGAATGTCAGATCGTTAGCGCAAAGTGGTAAATTAGACAACATCAAGCAAGAAATGGAAAGAATGAATGTAAATATCTTAGGAATGAGTAAAATGAGATGGACTGGGGCAGGAGAGATACAATCAGATAAATTTAAAGTCATATACTCAGGAAGACAAAAAAGAGGGATGTAGGCATATTATTAGACACAGAAACAGGAATTCATGACGGTATCATGGGTTTCATGGCAATATCAAATTGGGTAATATTAGTTAAATTAACAGGAAAATCGTTGGATACAACATTGTACATGTATATGCACCCAAATCAAGCAGTTCAGAGGAGGACATAGAAATTTTCTATGATCTAGAAATCGCAATGAAACAGTGTAAAAATCATGAAGTAATTATAGTAATGGGAGACTTAAACGCAAAAGTAGGTGAAACAGAAATAAAAGATGTGACAGGAAGATTTGGTTTAGGAACTAAGAATGAAAGAGGTGATTTATTGATAGAGTGGGCACAGGCACATCATTTAATAATAGGGAATACATGGTTCAAGCAACATCCAAGAAGGTTGTGAACATGAATTAGCCCAGGAGATTATACACGGACCAAATTGATTACATTTTAGTCTCTAAAAGACATAGAAACAGCATTAGATCTATGAAAACAAGGCCATGCTCTGACTGCAACAGTGATCATATACTACTGATGGGGAAATTTTGTATAAGATTAAAGATCAAGAGATCACCAAGAAATATGAAATTAGATTTAGCATTATTGAAATCAGATGCTGACATTAAAGAAAGATACAACATAATTGTACAAAATAGATATAATCCCATTGTAAAGATTCAGAGTATTGAAGATCAATGGAACATGCTAAAACATTCAATAAACCAAACATCTAAAGAGATAATACCAAAAGTAAAACATACATCAAAACAAAAATGGATGACTGAAGTAATATTAGAATTGATGAGCACCAGAAGGACAAATAAACACAAGATATTGGAATATCAGAAAATACATAAGAAGATAAGAGAGAAATGCACAATAGCAAAAGAAAGCTGGCTGAATAAGAAATGCACAGAAATAGAATTGCATTACAACCAAGATACAACATTACTATATAAGCAAATTCAGGTGATAACAGGGAAGAGAACGCAAGCAGTTACAGGGTGTCTAAAATCTAAGACAGGGCAGGTATTAATGGGAATAGATCATATAGTACAGAGATGGTCAGAATATATCAAAGAACTTTATGATGACAATAGACCCATGATAAACATACAAGATAATGGCAAGGGTCCATCAATACTCGCAGCAGAAGTAACGAAGGCCCTAAGACACATGAAATATGGCAACGCCCCAGGTCCAGACAATATCATATTAGAAGAATTAGCAGCTTTAGGTGACTTTGGAGTTGAAATAATCACATTTTTGCTGAATGAAATTCACTATTCTGATTGCAAAAAGTGAGAAAAACCTTCAAGATTTAATTAATGTAGTAGTCACAGAAAGTAAAGAAAAAGACCTCTTCCTAATATAATAGTGGAAACATACCCGATGACTTAATCAGGTCCATATTTATAGCCTTACCTAAGAAACCAGGGACAACCGAATAGAAGAACACCGTACAATCAGCCCCATAAGCCAAATAACCAAAATACTATCAGAATCATCATGAAGAGTGAGAAACAAAATCATAAATAAGTCCAGAACAATGTGGCTTTGTAGAAGGCAAAGTTACCAACAATGCTATATATATTTTGAGCACACTAATAGAGAGGTCTATAGAGGTAAAAACAGATCTGTATCTCTGTTTTATAGACTACACGAAAGCATTTGATAAAGTTAAACATAGTGAAGTTAAACACATGCTAGAGAATTTGAACATTGACAATAAGGATTTAAGAATCATCAAGAACATGTACTGGCAACAAACAGCAGCAATAAAGGTAGGAAACTAATTTGGTCCTTTTCAACAAATAAAACAAGGAGTCAGACAGGGATGTGTACTTTCACCAGACCTGTTCTCTTTATACAGTGAAAACATAATGTGTGCAATAGTTGATATTCCAGGAATATCAATGGGAGAACATAAATAATTTAAGATATGTGGATGACACTGTTCTGATTTCTAAAAGTGAGGAAGACCTTCAAGAATTAATATAGTAGTGACAAAAATTACAGAGAAAGACTTCTTCCTAAGCATCAAGAAAACAGAAGTAATGGTTATTTCAAAGAAACAAAATACCATAACTTGCAAGATCAAAGTAAATGATATAGTATTAAAACAGATCCACCTCTTCAAATATTTAGGTACAACGATTACAGCAGATGGAAGACGTTCAACAGAAATCAAAAGCAGAATAGGGCAGGCAAAAACAACATTCAGAAAATTGAAAAATATATTGTGTAATATGTCCCTGACATTAGAGATGAGGAAGAGTGTTCTGCAGTGCTATATAACTCGTATACTAAAATATGGATGCGAGTCTTGGACAATAAACAAATAGGAAAGTGAGAAATTAGAAGCAATAGAGTAACTTCTCTGCAAATGCAAAGAAACTGATACAAAAGGCACCAACTATAGGACAAGCGAAACCAAGGCCCATACAACCAGTCAGTATCATCCCCCCTTGGGCATACAGACTCCCACAACTAAAAGAACAAATAGAAGGTATAGAAAAGAAAGGAACTCAGACAGAATAGGAGAGAAAGCGTATCACAGAACAACACATCGCAGTTAATTACCCACAAGATGCATGGACTCATGCCTATACAGATGGCTCGGCCACAAATGCAATTGAAAATGGAGGTGGAGGAGTGACCCTCAGACTAAAATACGGGAAAGAAGTTACTCTAGCCATAGCTACAGGCAAGCTCTCAACCAATTTTAAAGCAGAAATGAAAGCTCTCAAGAAAGCAGCAGTAACTATCTTACAACACAAAGAACAAGTGCACAGGAATATTGTACTACTAACAGATGCACTCTCTGTCATAACAGCACTGAAGCTACACAGGAACACCGAACTGAATGAATTGAGGGCAGTTCTAGTTCAGTTGTACAATAATTTCCAAAGAGTAGTGATCCAGTGGATACTGTAACATTGAAGGGAATAAAGTTGCAGATAGACTGGCCAAAGAAGGAGCGAGGTTACCCCAAGAAGACTATCTAGTCAGTTATGAAGAAGTGAAGACCATCATTAAAGGCAACTATAACAAAAACTGGAAAGAAGACCACCCCAAATATAATGCAGATGACGGGTATTACCAACTGTCTAGAAGAGACCAGGTTATCCTGCTTCGCCTCAGAACTGGTCACAACAAAATGAGACATCATTTGTACACCAAATTCAAAATAGGTACAACTGGGCTCTGCCATTGCAGCCTTGCGAATATGACAGCAGAACATATCCTACAAGAATGTCCCCAGTATGCAGACCTGAGAAACAAGACATGGCCCACCCCAATCAGTGTTGAAGAGAAACTGTATGGCACACTGGACACTCTAAAACAGACAGCAGCCTATATCATAGAATCCGAAGTCCCAACCTGACTGAGTAATGATCGCGGAAGAAGAAGATACAGTGAAAACATAATGCGTGCAATAGTAGATATCCCAGGAATATCAGTGGGAGGACATAACATAAATAATTTGAGATATGCGGATGACACTTCTGATTACAAAAAGTGAGAAAGACCTTCAAGATTTAATTAATGTAGTAGTCACAGAAAGTAAAAAGAAAGGCCTCTTCCTAAATATCAAGAAAACATAAGTAATGGTTATTTCAAAGAAACAAAATACCACACCTTGCAAGATCAAAGTGAATTATATAGTATTAAAACAGGTCCACTTATTCAAATATTTAGGTACAACAATTACAGCAGATGGAAGAAATTCAACAGAAATCAGAAGCAGAATAGGACAGGCAAAAACAACATTCAGAAAAATGAAAAATATATTATGTAATATGACCTTGTTATTAGAGGTGAGAAAGAGAGTTCTGCAGTGTTATATAACTCCTATACTAAAATATGGATGCGAGTCTTGGACAATAAACAAACTGGAAAGTTTGTGAAGTTAGAGGCACTAGAGATGTGGTTCTATAGAAGAATGCTGAGAATACCATGGACTGCCAGAAAAACTAATGTGGAGATGTTGAAAGAGTTAAATGCGAAACAAACCTTAATCAATAATATAAGAAAAAGACAATCTTCATTTTTTGGCCACTTCATGAGACAGGCAGGTTTGGAGAACATAGTCACAATAGGCAGAATTGAAGGCAACAGAGACAGAGGGTGAAAATATGAGAAAATATTAGACAATTTGACAACCTTGCACGGCAGGGAAACAACAACGATCTTGATACATAATACTGTGGACAGAGAGCTGTGGAGAGCCATGATCGCCTACGCCAGCCGGCATGACACCTGATAATGATGATGAGTGAAGTAAACTTAGAGGAATAAGATCTATTTCTTTGACATATTGAATAATTTAGTCACACTTCCCTTCGACTTCACACCTTAACCTGGTAGAGCTAGTGTTGGCTAAAGTCAAAGTCTGTTTTCTGGCACAAAACAGAACATTTAAAATATGTAATGTCAAAGTTTGTCACATGATGCCCTAATGAAGATAGGCATTGTGTTCTAAGAATAATGTATATAATATGGGGAGAAGAAGAATACAGGTAACAAATACCTGTAAACTGCCCATAAATCACCGTAATTTGTATGGTTTTTTTCCAAGCTTTACGGGCGTACACCGGCATTTACGGGTTTTTACGTGAATTTCTGCAATTCTGTACGTTTGGGTTTTTTAAAATTAAATTTAGTGGTGACACTGATATTTTAGTGGCAACAGTGATGTGTGCTGGTTTTATTCACAATTAGTGTGGTTTGCGGGTTTTATTTTGTCTGGTCTTGAGGCGAAGTATTGTTGGAAACAATGCTTTTAACACACTACCCAGTACTTTAATTATAATCTGTGCTGTGGACGTTGTCTTTATACCGAACTTAGGGAATTTTTGTCCACGTGCATTGACAGTGTTTTACTCAGTGCATCTACAGTACACAAATATTAGTAACACATGTATTTTGTTTCTAGGCCTACTATATACATCGTTTAATTTATATTTTAAGTTTTTGTTTGCTTCTTAGACCTAGGTAGTGTAGGTAGTCCTATAGTTAAATAATAGAATATGTTATTTGTTTATGTAGGCCTAAATATGATCTTTAGACTTATCTTAAACCAATATTTTATTGTCACATTATGTTTCTTTTTAGGAATTACAAACGGAAAAGGAGAAAATGATGCCGCTGACTGAAAATGAAGCAGTCGCTGCTATAGATGCACGATCCTTTCCGATCACAGATGCACAATCTCCACGAGTCATAGTTGTACGGTCTCCGCCGATAATAGATGCACGATCTCCGCTATTCATAGATGCACGTTCTTCGCCGGTCATAGGTGCACATTCTTCGCCGGTCATAAATGCTCGATCTTCACCAGTCATAGATGCATGATTAATGCCGGTCATAGATGCATGATCTCCGCCGGTCATAGATACATGATCTCCGCCGTTCATAGATGCACATTCTCCGCCGCTCATAGATGCATAATCGATGCCGGGCATAGTTGCACAATCTCTGCCGGTCATATATGCATGATTACTGCCGGTCATAGATGCATGATCTCCACCGATAATAGATGCACAGTCTCCACTATTCATAGATGCACGATCTCCGCTATTCATAGATGCACGATCCCTGCCGGTTAGAGCTGCACAATTTCCACGGGTCATAGTTGTACAACCTCCGCCGATAGCCGATGCGCAATCTCCGCTATTCATAGATGCACGTTCTCCGTCGGTCATAGGTGCACATTCTTCGCCGGTCATAAATGCTCGATCTCCGCCAGTCATAGATGCATGATCTCTGCCTGTCATAGTTGTACGATGTGCTGTAGTCATGGATAGTTGAAATTATTGTCGAACGCTTTATAGAGCACTCCAACAAGTTGTTATAGTTTCAAACGGATCAAAGCATCCATTCTCTGTATTAATTTTTTTTTTTCATATATTTTTTTGGTTCATTTTTTCATATTAAAGTTACATAAAGATACATAGGCCTAGTCTTTGTGCTCTATAATTTTCCCCACACTATGACTGTTTATGTTAAACAAAAGCAAACTACCCGTAAAAAAACCCAAATGACCTTTTTATTTGTGTGTGTGTGTGCGCGGATGGAGCCCTCCTCACCATTGCCATTGTGTATGATTTTACAGTTTTCATGCTCAATTACGGTTTTTCATAACTTTTTTTTATGGTTTTCAGTCTCAGCAGGTTGACACGTATGGGTAACATGATGGATGACAGTTTATCCAGTCTATCTATCTATTGTCTTTTCCACAAATGCTGTTATGCATTCTTGCCATTGTTAGGCAGTGATTATTGACAATCTCTGTTTGAATTTTTTCATTTTGTTCTTGGTCTTGATTTTCCTCTTGCTCTGTAGTCATTCTTTCCGCTGTTGTATGCCTGGATGGCTGGTTGTGATGGTTCTATTCGTATAAGGTGGCAGAACCAGCTGAACTGTTGTCGCTCTTTTCTTCTTCTTGTGCATTCAATCTCTTATAACTACAACGAATAAATCATGTGATTTCCACCAGGGAGTGGAAATGTTGTAAAGAATGTTGTGCTGCAATGGTTCCACGGTTGAACTGTGTTATTTGCACCTCGGTTGGCTCACTTTGTAGTCTGGACATCTGAAGTCCAGCACAACCATATTCGTCATGCATTTAATTTGGGTAGTAGGCTTCCCTAGCCCGTGATAGCCTGCCTATCTGTCAACGGGCATGTGGATGTGTATGACTCTTTGCCGAGACGATTGTTGTTCACATCTATCTCGCACGAGGTGCTCCACCATCAGTGAACTAGCTAGATGAAACTTGCACAAAGCACGTTCACTGACGGTGGAACACCTCGTGCAAGATAGATGTGAACGACAATTGTCTCGGCGAAGAGTCATTACACACCCATGTGTGTAACCTGTGTACAAGTACCCGTATACATGTCTAATTGCACAAGGTGTTCCACTGTCAGTGAACTTGTTAGGTGGAACTTGCATGAGGCAAGTTCACTGACGGTGGAACACCTCGTGCAATTAGATGTTCTGTGCCTGTGCCCATTGGGTACTGAACCTTTTCTCATCCGTGAGCCTGGTTCTGGTTAAGGAAGAACTCGACCGAAGAGTTGGACTCGGGCTCTATCGCCTTCTTAGCTGAGGTGTCATTCACTGACATCGTGAACTCCTTGTCTAAGCCCGAGTCTCACCATGAGTTTGGGAGCAAGGCGTGTTCTTGAGCTGAACGACTTTGTCCCATTTGTGCCTGAACCCATCGGGTACTGAAACCCTTTCTCTCCACGAGCATTTTTCCAGTATAGGAAAGCTCGACATTAGAGTTGTGCCAGTGCTGCTATCTTTGCCGGACACCTACAATTGGATCTGGGTCTCTGCCCATAAGGAGCACCAGTAACTAGAAGTTTGTCTCGAGCTAACAGAGCTTGTAGTTTCGATTTCCTTGGAACGTTTTCACTTTCTATTTGCACTTGGTGCTGCCCTCTGGTGCTGTGCTGCCCTTTCATTGTACTCAGTAAGTTGTCTTTTCGTCTCTTGCCATGCATCTACCTTTTCGTGTCTTTTTCATTGGCTGACCCTCCAATTCTCGGATCAGACTGACTCGTGTCACTGTGTGTCGACAGTGCCACTACATGTGTTGACGCAGTGTTGTCAGTGAAATTGGTTGTCTCTTTTGCAGTCAATACTCTTTCGATCTGCAGCCTCCACATTTACGGACATGATCCCCAAAAGGTTTATCCAGAAATAGAATATCCAAATACGAGCATCTGTATTTCTGTTTCCAGGGTGCACCACGAGGAGATACTTTTGGGATTTTGGTTATCTGCTAGCCTTGGGTCCGCCAAGAGCAGTTCGGTACCCTTTGCACCCCATCGCTCTCTCTCTCTCTATATATATATAAAATTTTACTGTAAAATTTAATTTTTTATTCACATTTCATAGTTTGCCAAAATGATCACATGAAATAACCATTTCAAAGAATAGATATTTTGATATTGAATTAAAGAACAATATATTTATATAGGTCATGCATAATCTGATATTGAATTAAAGAACAATATATTTATAAGGTCATGCTTAATCTAAGACAACACATTAGTAATCAATGCATTACAAATTGTTTTTTAGATAAAAAATTCAACTACTGCTAGACACTAGCAGGTGTTACACATTTAGTGATTTAACATCTGAAGTTCTATTCAATTTTGTGTGATTCCAATTGATAATCTTATCAGTGGTTATCATGTTTAACATTTCTGGTAGTTTGTCAAAAAATATCAAAGAACTTAGCCATTGCGAAGAATATAGAATTGGTATTGAACTAAGAGCAACATTTTTCTGTGATATTGATAATATGAGAAGACATGCAAACAATCAATGCATTACATCAAGTAGTTTGGGGTGCAAAGGGAACGCATTGCTCTAGGCGGACCCAGGGTTAGCAGATAACCAAGATCCCAAATGTACCTCCACGCAGTGCACCCTGGAAACAGAAATACAGCAGCTCGAGCTGATTCTGGCCAAATCATTTGGGTATCGTGTCCGAGAATGTGGAGGTAGCAGATGGAAAGAGATTTGCCTGCACAAGAGACAGACAATATCTCCGACACCACCAGCATCACCACATATAGCGACATTGTCGACATACAGTGAAGCTAGTCAGTCCAGTCCGAACATTGGAGGGGCGGCCAATGTAAAATGCACGTAAAGGTAGATGCATGGCGAGAGACAAATATGTTTCATACCGAGTACAATGAAACAATGAAAGGGCAGAACAGCGATAGAGGGCAGCGCGAACTGCAAATAGAAAGTGAAAAGTCCCTAGGAAAGGGGAACTACAAGCTCCGTCAGCTCGAGACGAGCTTCTAGTTACCTGTGTTCCTTACAGGCAGAGACCCAGACCCATTCATTGGCATTTGGTAAAGCAAGAAGACCTAATCCAACGCTAATGTCGAGCCTTCCTAAACCGGAAATATGCTCGCGAAGAGAAAGGGTTCCGTACTCGATGCGCTCAGGCACAAAAGGGACAACGATTTAGCCCTGGCCCAACTCTACTGTCAGGTTTTCCTACACCGGAAATACACTTGAAGAGAGAAAGGGTTCAGTACCTGATGGGCTCAGGCGCTATTGGGACAAGGACGCTCAGCTCGAGAACGCCTTGCTCTCAAACGCGTGGTGTGATACTCGAACTTGGACAAGGGGTACACGATGTCGGTGAATGACACCTCGGCTAACTCCTCTGTTGAGTTCTTCCCCTTAAGGAACCAGGCTCACGGATGAGAAATGGTTCAGTACCCAATGGGCACAGCACGTCCAATTACACGAGGCAAGTTCATAGACAGTGGAACACCTCATTCGAGTCAGACGAGAGCAAAAAAATTGTCTGGGCGAAGAGTCTCCACTACGTGTGCCTGGAGACAGATATAGAGGCTGTCACAGGCTAAGGGTAGTCCACCCGAATTGTCAAGGCATGCCGAAATCAGATGTGCTAGGCCTACAAGGCGCATAACGGTGGCACAACGTAATCACGCTCCCGGCGGAAATCGCACGGATATCAGTGATGGTTACAATGGAGCGAACGAAAAACAAACAAACAAACATCAAGTAGTTGTTTAAAAAATAAATTTCAAACGTGTTCATGAGAGTGTGAACAGACTATAGTTTTTATTGGACAAATGTACACATAACAATGTCAATAATGATAAATACTGTCTTGCTACTGCAGCACTCTCCATTTTGTTGGACATCTTGTTTGTTTGTTGTTTATTAGTTGGTGGATTTGTCTGTCTAGCGTCAGACACGCCCCTTTCAACGTTGGAATGGTTTTCCTTTAGTTATATCGGGGCGTATATTGTGGCCCAATGGCCTGGGTTGTCCTGTTAGGGACTGGTGATTTGACCTGGGGTCTGGTCTGCGTGTCCTTATAAGGACAAAAGGAATATTGGGGGATTGGGATGTAGTCTTAAGAAGGACTTGTTTGTTTTACTTGGTTGCCTTTGGTGTTAGGCTCGTTGGTCTTGGTTCTCCTCCTAGAAATAGAAGATTGTGGGTCTATTGTTGGCATCCAAAGGTTTGGATGGTCTTGTAGACTCTGTGGAGGAATTGCTTTTTTTTATAAGTTTTGTTTGTTTTTGTTTTTATAAACATTCAATAAATGTAAATTTACAAAAATACGACTTAAATGCTTATATACATATATAGTACTTTGCCATTAAGCAATGGTTTCTTACACACATAGTCATACATATATACTTGCATCCATATACTTAACATATGAAAAAATACACATGCACCCATATACTTTACATATGAAAAAATATACATGCACCCATATTCCCTACATATGAAAAAATTTGTTGGACATCCTCTAACAATTTCATTATTTATACAGTGTCCATAGATCTCACTGAGTTTGCCATATTTTTAAATAGGGATATATTTTGGAATTCATTTTTTTCAGGTGTATATGGGATGTGGAATGTTTATGTTGTAGCACTTCTCAGCTTATATGCTCCATCACATAAGAAATTTACTTCAGAAATTGGTAAGTTTTTAGTACCTTAGAAGATATATGATATTGTGTGTGCTTATACTTATGTTTGATGGCAGTACATCAGACAGTTTCGAAGTCGTCAAAAGTGGTGTGAAATGGGGATGTATTCTTGCCCCACTCTTTGGAATATTCTTTGTAGCCTTATACTACATTGTATGTTCAAGAAACAAGAAGTGATGTCTGTATTCACATTTAATGCATTTCCATGTTCTATCTGAAGAGACTAATAGCCAAATCCAAGATAGCCCAGGTATGCATCAGCGAGTATTTGTGGATGATGCTGCTCTTGTTGCACACAAGGCCACTTTGCAGTTTCTGGTCAACCACTTGTCAAGAGCTTGTGATATATTTTCACTCAAAATAAATGTGGAAAAAATAATTGTACTCATACATGAAGCTGACTCACCAGCAGGAGAATTAACATTAACCTTTAGCACACCATTGTCAAATTCATGCAACAACAATCACATGATTGTTAATGTCATGTGACCAGAATCAGCTAATCATAGAAGTAGTATTCTATTTCCGATACTGGTACAGTGTATTAACCTTACTGACTCCATAGGCAACTGGAAATGCCAGTATAAGAGGATCGTAGTCCAGTCAACCCCATTGCTATGCCAGATTCCTCACAACAGAGTCACATGAAGTTAAGCTCATATGACGTAGAATTTATGCCACACAAAGCTAGGAGTACGTCACAGTCTAAAGGTCAAATTCCTTTACACATTACGATTGTAAGAAAGAGAATGCCGGCTGATTTTGTGAACGAATTTCTGGAGCAATGTTTGTGGATTTTCTACACCATATTTTACTATCACATGTAGTACTGCATGGTCCTTCTTGCAATCACTAGATGTCTTCCTAAACAAACCTTTTCATGACAAACTCCAAGCATAATGGAATGAATTGCGTCATCCAATTTAGCTGTGAAGAAGGGTGGCAATGTAAAAAAAAGTGGGTCACAATCGCTAAGTGGGTCAAAGAATCATGGTAGGATATTTCATCAGAAATATTTTAATTAGTTAAACCCTCATTATTTCTATTTCCATTTTTATGCTTGAAGTGGTAGTGAAGTAAGAAAATAATTAATCAAGCACCTTCCTGCCATTTTTTTGGGTAATAGAATTCAATCTGCTTTGATTTACTGCTATGTTGACTGAGCCATCTGTGTATATGGTTGCATCTAGAGGTTTTAATTACAAGCGGTCCATAGCACTAATTTCATATTAATATTAATATCAGCATATTTTAAAACAGTTCGGGGGAAAAAGATGACGGACGTGAAAGTCATGCCACTCAGTAACAATACTGTTAGAAGAATAAATGAAATGAGTGAAGATAATACAACTTGTTGGAAAGCTGAAAACATGAAAATTCTCAGTGCAAATGGATGTGAAGTGACTGATACCACTGTACTTGTTATTGTCGATCATCTGAAAATTTTGTCAATCAATCAATCAAGTGCCATGCTGAATGGCATAGGTGATCATGTTTCTCCACGACTCTCTGTCTCTTGTGTCGTCAATACGCTCGGTTGGTCTACCGTACCACAATACAAGTCCATCTAGTAACTTTTCTCTTTGTCGTCATCTATCTCTTCTCCCCTTGATCTTTCCAGTGGTTATTAAGTGTCCAAGCTGTGTTTTCTCATCACATGCCCTAGAAACCTTGACTGTCTGCCCCTAATGTTTGATATGATTGATCTTTTTACATCAGCATCACTGAGAATATCTGCATTAGTTTTCTTAGCTGTCCATGGTATTTTCATCATTCTTCTCAGAAACCACATTTCTGTAGCCTCTGATTCACTTTGAGTTTTTTTGTTTACAGTCCATTCTGTCAAGAAAGATTCTCTGTTTTAAAACAAATTGATTTTCCAACCTGGATGATGCAGCCAATGTTAGTGGATTTGTCTGATGTATCAATGCAGTACCAAGAAGAACTCTCAGAAATGCAAAATGATGAGTCAGTTAAAACGTTACTCAATATAAAAGGAGCGATGGCATGGCTCTGTGATGAAAACAAAATTAAATACCCAAATTTAACCAACTTTGCAAGAGAGATATTGTTACCGTTTCCATCTTCATATTTAGCTGAATGTGGATTTAGTGCCATAAATGATTTGTTGTTAAAGAAATAAATCGACTGGATATTGCAGAACGGGAAGACTTGAGACTGAAGCGGACTAAATTGGAGTCCAATATAAAATCTCTGCAGCAAGCATCTCACCAAATTTAGCACATTCATCTAGACGTGACCTTACATTGAATGTTTTAGTTGTCTATTATATGTTTTGAAAATTTATTTATGGCCTACTGTTTTTATCTTAATGATTTCTTCATAAAACCCAATTTTTGTGTCCTGAACAAGTTATAATTAAGCTTCATCTAGATAATAATCCAATTTTAAATCTAAAAAAAATATCTATATGTTACTTAGGGGGTGGGGCATCAGACTTTTAGGAAGACTTTGGTGGGGTACAAAAAAGTTGGGAAACACTGCTGTAACCTGTCCATCTTGTGATGTTATTCTCCCACTTGTATCTCTGCCTACCTCTTGCTCATTTCCCTTTAACTGATTCCGGCCGGAATATTTTTAGCGTTTAAACGTAATTAAATTTTGTTCGATTTTTTTTTGGGTGCACATGCATCACGGAAACAAGAAATAGTACTTCTAAATATATTTACATTATAATGTAATATATATATTTCGAAACAGAAATGGACAGAGAATGTGATTATCAAAAGATCATTTTGAAAAAAAAAATGTGGTTAATATATAAAAATTATTTTAGACAGAAAAGAAAATATGTAAATGACACACAAATATTATTTTAGATATGATATTTGACCGTACCGCATTTTTGAATCAATAAATTCCACTCAAACTATCATTTTTGTAGATAATCCAATTACGAACACAATAATGTATAATATATATGCATAGTGCGTCAAAAATGTATTATTTAGAAAGAATTTCGACATCTATCAAAAACAGTAGACTTAACTTTACACGAAACTAAAATGAAAATATGGCTAATTTTTCTTACAAAATGGCGTAAATTTGCAAACACGATGCTAGAAGCATTTGCCAGGTTGGATTTCATAATAAATGAGATCAAAGTAAATAAAATAGTTATTATTTTACGAAAATAAGTAAATTGGAAAAAATATATAAAACATATAAGGAAAAATGACATCACATACCCCCATTATCAAAAGTTATCAATAACTTAACAAAATTGATATCAATACACATAATAATCATGCAAGAAGTAATGTGGACATATTACACTTTCGATTGGAAACATTCTTATGTTGATATAAATACCGAAAAAAAAAAACATGAATGTCATTGGAGTATGACTTATAGGAGTCTTTTCGGCCAGAAGACATAAGGTTTACTGACTTGTATAAGTCTCCCCGGCTGGAATGAGTTAAGTAAGGTCTTTAATAAGGTGTCATGTCTTTTAATGTATCCAAAATATTCTATTTGCCTGATCTTTATTTCTCTTAGTAGTTATTTCTACATATTAAGTGTTGTTAGAACCTCTTTGCTTTCTTCTCGTTCAATGATATTCTCCCTATTCTTCTATATACCCACATTTCAGAGGCATCAATTCTGTCTTCTAATTGTTTAGTGTCCATGTTTCTGAGCCATACATTAATATAGGATAGATGTAGCATTTTATAATTCTCATTTTTAACTTGTTAGTAATTTGTTTAGAAGTTACTATTTCCTCATGTCATTAAAGGTACTTCATTGAAGATATCAGCTTATTTTCACTAGTATTGGATTATAAGGTGCCTGCTTGTTTTCAGTGGTATATCTTATTGATTTTTCTCTCATACGGCCACAGTAATTTCTCTTATAAAATTGACTGTCTCAGGCTTGTCACACCATCATGGTATGTGATTATAAGGTGTCTGCTTATTTTAGATGTGGTTAGAACATACATTTCGTTTAGATGAATACATTGGGGCATGATTTTGTAGCTTATCATTTTGTGTGTGACAGATGATACAGACAGCAACAGTCATGAGGAAGAGGTTCAGCTAACACAACTGCCATCAGAGACGTCCAACCTGGCTGCTTTCATGACAAAATCAACTGCTGATTAAATAGTGAAATAGTCAATACAAGTAACTTTATTCAGTGTTGTGATCCCACTTATATAGGTGTTTATACTTGCTAATTGGGTAGAAACATTCAGATTTGATGTGATCTATCCCACTTATGTAGGTGTTTATACTTGCTAATTGGGTAGAAACATTCAGATTTGATGTGATCTATCCCACTTATGTAGGTGTTTATACTTGCTAATTGGGTAGAAACATTCAGATTTGCCAAAATGAGAAAGATCTGATACTGTTTTGTTTTATTGACAAAACAGGCATTTCTGAAATTAAGCTTGGTTTTACACCAGCATTATTGTGTTACAACACTTTGTTCTATATACTTGATATTTTTTGTAATTTTTTATACAAAAATAAAACATGTAGTTTTTGATGTGTAAATTATTAAATTGTACATAGTGACTAAAATGTCAAAATAAGTATATCTTTCTCAAATTCAACAGTCTTATTGTCCATGTGAAAGACTGTTGTTTACAGGACTTGTCATATGTTTGTACCCCCCTAACCATGAAGGAATAGGAGAAATTTGCCACATATAGCTCATTCAATTTGTACTGGATGTGTGAAGTATGAATTTCCCACCCAAGCTAGTTTTTCTAATATGACACAACACACATTCCTTTGACAAGAGATTGCTACTTCAATGGATTTTCATAGCACACACTCAAATTCTGCCTTTGCTTCAAGAAAATGAGCTCTCCCACATTAACTCCATCCCTAAAGGATGCCTTTAGGATACAAAGAAAAGTTACCACCGTTTTGCAGAAACTTCCTTAAGGAGCACTTGTTTAAGTATGTGTATATTTTGTCCCTGAAAGCACCTCAATGTTATAAAATACTCTGATTGGCTAGTGCAAGCTATCTAAAGGTCAATTCCAAATTGGGGCTTTGAAATTGGGTATGCATGTGTCATTTCAAATTTTGTCAGTGGACAGAGCAGTACAGTTTTTTTGTCTAACCACATATTTAGACCTACAAATATGGTGAAGTGAAAACTCAGTGAATCAGAGATTTATGGGTTTTGGAAGAAAGTTTTTCTGATAGTTCTAGCATTAGTTTATCTGATGTAGAAAGTGTTCATTTGAATTTGATAATATTAGTGATTTGGAGGATATAGAATTAGATCATTCAGATGATATCTATATACCAAGTGTTTCAAATTCCTGATACGGAGTAAGGTAAACATTTTTGCTGTCTGTCAATAATAGTGATTCAAAACATTGATCATGCAAATGTTTTCAGAATCTTTGAATGTTTATCACATGATACTATTATACAACATATTTGTGATGAGGCAAATAAATATGCTGACAAGCATATTCCTGATAGAAAAACCTTGATTGATTCTTGATTAGGAACAAGCGTCACAGCACTGGAGGCATTCCCATATATGATCTGCGTGCTGTTCCGTCAGCCATCTAACAGTTCAGTGTTCCAGATTACACGTTCTTCTGATCTTTCCGTAGAGGGAGCACTTTCTCCCATCGCCTCTAGTCACTCCCATTTCTACCATTCTCTGAATATGTACACCGTCACGTTCGACTTACTCCTCGTAGGTTATCCATGACTGCTCTAATCAATTCAATCTTGTCTCTTATCTCGGTGCCGTTCACCAAAGCCCTACCAGCCAACACATCGGCTCTTTCATTTTCCCTGACCCCAGCATGACCAGGACAGTAAATCTATGTAATGCTCTGCGCATTGTTGAAAAGAATGACCCATTCAGTTATGATTATACACTTTTCTATCTTGCGTCTGGAATAAATCAGCTTATTCTGAGTACCCCGGTAGGTCTATTTGATTGAAATAATGTTTCATTTTGCGAGACGAATGTATATAAAATTGTTCACGTCTCCTCAATAATATAAAGAAGCATTCTGCTTGTAAATTCATAAAATTGAGTATATGCCTAGAGTATGATAGGTAAAAGGGTACAGTAATAATAGACCTATATTCCAACTATCCAGGTCAATGCAGGTAAATTCTTGTCTTGTCAAGTCCTTGATGTTGTCTGTCCATGCTTTTATTTGTCCTTATCTGCTTCTTCCATCTTTAACGGTTCCCTGCAGTTTTGTTTTTGACAAGGAATTATGTCGGCATACGCATCTAAACTATACAAGGTTTCTATATTTCCCTATTGAAAGCAATGGTTCTTGTGGACCGGCAGGATCAAGCGAGTTCAATTTTATCCGATTTTTAACATTGTCAATGTCTAAAACATTTACTTACACCCTTGGTAATGTTCGATAAGTACACTCTAGATTGCTGGACAGCAAAATATTAACATCTCCACCCCACCAAAAAAATACGAAAAAATAAATGTGTCAAATTCTAACAATTTCATTGGTGTATGAAAAACAGCACAGTATTATTGATATTAACTCTTTTAAATATCCCCCTCCTCCTCATCAACAACTTACAAACTTTTCTGACTTTCATTCATTGTAGTAGCGACCCCCTTCCCTTTTTTACCTATCAACTTCTGTTGGTCGATAGTGCATTGGGGTGTGCCCTTCTAACTAGCACCATCATTGTTTATTAAAACTGAACATGATTATTATTGCAAATGTTAAACATGCTGATGGACAATGGAGTGAACATTTCAGTGTATTGTTTGTATTTGATTCATGTTTATTTCTTGATAACGGTCCTCATTGGACTGCAACATTGGAAAAGTCCTCTTCTCTTTGTTATTTTTCATTGACAATATATTGACTGTTTGTACATTGATTAGTTAGTAACAGTAATATTAGTATATTATCTGGTACATGTTAGGCACATGTGGCCAATTCACATGATAACAGTCCAATTTTTAAAACTTTTGTATGTTATGCGCACAACCATGCAATTTCTGTTATAGTTTGTGCATCGTTCGTGTTGTCACAGAAATCTCACATCTTTAGCAGATGACCCGAAGCTAAACTAACATGGCTAATGCATTCACACATTTCCATATACTGAGCTTGCCAGCTGCAGTAACAAATGCAATACATTTGTTACACACTCGAGGACTGCTATATCGAGAAAAGATATGCAGCCATGGTCAGCGATTGACCTTAAATTACAATAATGATGGATGCATCTAGTGTAAATTCAATAGAATTCAACATTGCCAGCGCATGCATGTAATGATCTGCACTAAAAATCTGACACCAATCCTAACCCCCCCCCCCCTTTTTTTTCTGTGACACAGCCCCCACCCCACCCTTTACCCCAAAGAATACACACTCCCCTCCAGGCTACATCCCTCAACGAAAATTGATGCATAAATGTAATGTTTTTGTTAACACTGCTTTACTCCTCCTGCTGAGTTCCGCACACTAACACTAGTTACATTTTTAATGAGACTACATTTAGTTCCGTAAAACAATAGGCTAGATCTGCTTAACATGAACCCATTATCTTTAATTTAATAGTTGCCAGTCTATTGAAAATAACTATTCAGCATCAGTTCTGGAAGAATAAAGTTCTCTCATAAATCAAGTGTCTGGATAGTCTCAGTGATGCGACAGAGTTTTCACAAGGTTTGTCAAGTGCAATGAATAATGTTAACAAAAAAAATAAAAATATATACTGCTCATGTTTTATCAACTTTTAGTCAAAACTATATTGTGTCCATCTCAGGGTGTTTCCCTCTCACTTGTAACCTCGGCCTACCTCTTCCTTCAATTAAGGTCTTCAATAAGGTGCCATGTCTTTTACTATGTCAAAACTTTCTGATATAGTATAGCTCAGAGCTGATATATATTGCTAAGTTATTCAAAGTTTTACAATGACTATTGTGTTCTGTTCCTTGTTCATGACTTCAATCCCTGGTAATATATTACTGGACTTCAATCCCTAATTATGCTCTGGAAAATGGTAAGATATTACTGGAGTTCTACTCCTTGTTCTTGTTTGTGACTTCAACCCTTAGTTATGCTTTGATAACATATGGAAAATGGTCAGAGATTTGCTCACATCATTGCTTATAAATTCCTTGTATATACTCGAGTGACGAGCATGTTCGGAGAATGAACAATACACATTCTGTATAAGGGATTATTAGAAGGTGCAAGAAGTAAAATTATAAAATTGGAATATAACATGAAAAACATCAGTCAAAGCCCTTTGTCATTTCCCCTGACAACGGTGAAGAAAAAAATTGCCAGAGCACATAAAGAGAACATGTGGTGTTAATACATCTGAGAACTCAACAAGATGGGCAAAATAATAACAAAGGCTCAGGTGCAAGAGGCAACAGTCAAACAATGTATTGTTCACATGCTTCAGCAACCAATCAATTTGATAATTACCTCAGATGCATTCATGTTTTGTCCAATCATCTACCACAATGAATGTTTTCTGACATTGGAATTATCCAAGAACTTCTGTTATAAACACAGAAATCTGTCAAATTTTTGTTCTAGCTAACTTATCTTTGCTCCTGATATATAGAAATTATTTGAATAGTGTTTCTGTAGTATATATGATGGATTTGGATATACATTTGTATTACACTTTATGTTTAGTAACTTAATTTCTGTGCCCTGTATATTAGATAGTTTATTTCTGTGTGCAAGACATGTATTGTACTTTGTTGATTGTTTGCTCCTGTGTACAATATGTCATTGATTCCTGTGTACTGAACTTTGATAGTTTATTCCTGTGTACAACATGTGTGCTCATGTTATTGATTTCTGTGTGCAACATATGTGTAATGTACCGTATAGTTTATTCCTATATACAACATATGTGTATTGCACTTTATTGATAGTTTATTCCTGTGAACAATCAACATTATTGATTGTTGCTTTCTTTGTACTGAACTTTATTCATAGTTTATTCCTGTGCAATTTACGTTATTAATTTCTGTGTACAACATATATGTGAACGTATTTGATTGTTTGCTATCTGTGTGCAACACATGTGTTTACATTGTTGATTTCTATGTACAACATCTGTGTAATGTACTTTATTGATAGTTTTTTTTTTTCTACAATGATATACATGTTATATGTAGTGCATGGTGACAAGTATCAATACAATATAGTCATATATCATTAAATTGGCAACTGAAGACAAACATTTTCTGTTATAAATATCATTAGTGTTATTGTGTGATAGATAATAATGTGTGTACAGTTCTGTGCCATCAAGAATCTACATTGACCACACTTTCATTTCAAGTGTGTGTTGTGATTTATAATTGTGATAAGCTATTACGGTACTTATTTGTTTTCGACCACATTCACTGGCATGGATCAAATATTATAAGAGAAGTGACAAAAGGCATGGAAACACTTCTCTTCTTCTCCCCCCACCCCTATATGGGTGGGTTGGGAGTGCATATATATATATATATATATGCACTCCCAACCCACCCGAAGTACACATGGTGCATGATTTAGAGTGACGGTCTTCACTGTTTTCATGCGAATCATCATCAGGTGCCATGCCGGGTGGTGTAGGCGGTCATGGCTCTCCACAGCTCTCTGTCCACAGTATTATGTATAAAAGTCATTGTTGTTTCTTTGCTATGCCAGGTTGTCAAACTGTCTAACATTTTCTCACATTGTCGCCCTCTGTCTCTGGTGCCTTCAATCTTGCCTGTTGTGATTATGTTCTCTAAACCTGCCTGTCTCATGAAGTGGCCAAAAAAAGAAGATTGCCTTTTTCTTATATTGTTGATTAAAGTCAGTTTCGCATTTAACTCTTTTAACACCACTACATTAGTTTTTCTGGCAGTCCATGGTATTCTCAGCATTCTTCTGTAGAACCACATCTCTGTTGCCTCCAATCCCTCACTTTCCAGTTTGTTTATTGTCCAAGACTCGCACCCATATGTTAGTATAGGGGTTATATAACACTGTAGAACTCTCTTTCTCACCTCTAATGACAAGATCATATTGCACAGTATAGTTTTTCATTTTTCTGAATTTTTCATGCGAATAGACATGCTAAATTGAGCCCTGGTGTGAAATGGCGGATGACATAGCAGTTTCTAACAGTTGTAGTTTGAGCTGCGAAAGGTGTATTATGACCTTCAATTTTCATCAAAGCTTGGTAAAAATGGACCCACTTATGATTCAGATGGTGTTGAAATGCAAATTTTTTAAATGTAATTTTAAAGAATATTAATAAATCTAACATTGTTCAGTATTTGTAAAGTTAAAACTAGCCATGATCATCAATCTGCAGTGTAGACCTATTAAATGATGGGTAAATGCCTATATGTTATTTCAAGATTGTCGAAGATAGAATCCAATTGTAAAAGATTTAAAAAGATCAAATAGATATAATCAGTCAAATTTTACTGAAGAATTAGTTAGGGAATATAGAAATGTATGATGATGTTCCAGTCACAAGAATACCGGCTACTTTCTCTCGCCATGCAATGTATCCAGAATTTACAAGCACACAAAGAAATTGTAAACTTTATCGAAAATTTAAAAAAAAGAGTAAAGTTAGATGTAAAGCCTGTGATACATATTTATGTTTCAACAATAAAAGAAACTGCTTATCAGAGTATCACAGAGCCTAAAAACTGGAAACCATTATGTATACTGAACTGCTTATTTATTTCATTCATCAGTGTTGAGAAATAAAATAAAAACAATAACAGAACTATAAAAATAGGAATATATTCGCCATTGTTGTAATTGATCCTTAAATAATATTAGGCCTATGTAAGCCCCTGCTGTTTTCAAAATGAAATGATAAGGAACTAAAATATCAATTTTTTTTATAAAATGTATCTTAAAATATCTCAGCACACACATAATTCTTTATATGCGTGCTGTACTTACATTTCTTGGTGTAGTGGTGATATTTTCTGCTATGTTTTCATAAATACACTAGATACAATAACGATTAACTTCTATATGATTTCCATTCCATATGATTTTCTTTTTGGTCATTGTGCCATTTATATAATTTAACCAAAATTTTGTATTAAATTTAAAAATATTAAACTATGGACTTCATTGAAAGATCACTTTTGTGATAAGGATACATAGAGCATTGCATTCTGAACATATGGATGTATGATATATTCCTGTATAATTTAATTTATATTTTGTAAAAAGTTATAACTAAAATGACTCCAGTAACTAAAATGATTCTTCTCAACAGCTCGCAGAGCATTACATGGATCTACTGCCCAGGTCATGCTCGGTCCAGGGGAAACAAGAGCCAAAGAGCTGATGTGTTGGCTGGTAAAGCCTTGGTGAACAGCACAGAGATAAGAAGAGACATGATTGAAATGATTAGAGCAGTCATGGATACCCTATGAGAAGACAAGAAAGATCAGAACACGTAATCAACAATTGACTGGGGCACTTAGCTTATACACTTTTAGATGATTGACGGAATGGCAAGCAGGCATATATGGAAATGCCCCCAGTGCCGTGATGCTTGTTCCTAATCAAGAATGACTCCAGAATTATTTTTAAAATGGCCCAAAAATAATGTCTGTTATGAGTTAACAAAGAACCAGTAAACTTGATCTATTCTGCTCGTGAGTAGTTAACCAAAAAACTAGCACACTAGATTCTTGATTAGGAACAAGCGTCACAGCACTGGGGGCATTCCCATATATGTTCTGCTTGCCATTCCTTCAGACACCTAAAAGTATATATGTGCAGTGTCCCAATTAGTTACTGATTACTCATTCTTCTGAACTTTTCGAAGAGGGAACACTTTCTCCCGTTACCTCTAGTCCCTCCCATTTATATCATTCTCTGAATATGTAAACTGCATTGTTCGACCTCCTTGTAGAGTATTCACTGCTCTAATCAATTCAATCCTGTCTCTTCTTATTTCGGTGCCGTTCACCAAGGCCGGCTTTTTCGTTTTCCCTGACCCCAGCATGACCTAGACAGTAGATCCATGTAATGCTCTGAGTGTTGTTTAAAAGAGTGATCCATTCAGTTCTGATCATATACTTTTCTATCTTGCGCAGCATATTTTGATCTAATCTGCTTGTGAGTAGTTAACCAAAGAACTAGTAGATCTTTCAGAAAAAGATTTTGTACATTTTTAGTACACCATAACAAATTTAATGATATCTGGAAAGCCATGGTGCTTGTTGGCCTTGGTAGTAAGTGATAAAGATGTCAGCAATAGTAGACTATGGTTATGAGGTGACACTTTGAAAACATCAACACAAAAATCCTGTCATGCTTCTATGTTCTCATTTCCTTGTTTAATTTTCTTGCAGAGTTATTCCCTCCTGATAACAAAAGTTAAGTTTTCCCTCAAACAGACGCTTTCTTGTGAGATGGCTCAATGCTGGGTCCAGAATACAGATTTTTTCTTTTTTTAGCTGATCTTGGTTCACTATTCCTGAGAGAATAATAAAAGGCAAAATTTAGTTTGTTTAAATATAAATATATTTAAAAAAATGCAATAATACATTGATCATAAATCACAACTAGAGCACTTTTACCTGCAGTGGGATATTTCATGTCTACCAGTGGTGGAATATTTCATGCCTATTTGTGATGGGATATTTCAAGTTTAATTGTGATATGTTTCATGCCTACCTGTGATTGGACATTTCATGTCTATCTATCTATTCGCTAAACCCTTTGTTGCCTTTCAGCATCAGTGGGAGAAAATAGTTTTCTGGAGAAGGCCCTCTTGTGTGCTGACTATATTGTTGAATTTATTGCCTCTTTTATTTTGGTGGTCCATCATTTTTGTGGTCTTCCTCTAGGTCTGTCCTCACTGTATCTGTGTAGCATAGTTTGCTGTGGTATGCTGTCTGATGGTAGTCTGTGATGTGTGCAAACCATTTGATCTGTTGTTTCTTAACATATTCCAAGATTCGGGGTTGTGGCGGTTTTCTGGTCTAATGTCCTCATTCCTCACTCTGTTTCTTAGTAATATTCCTAGGATTCTGTGTAAGCATGCAATTTCAGCTGTCACAAACGTACATTTGTCTTGTGATGTGCTGTCCATGTTTAGCATTGTAGCAGTTTTGGCATAATAATTGTTTTGAATAGTGTTATTTTGATGTTTAAATCTACATTTTTGTTTCTGAAGATTGGTGTCATTTGCCTTAGGGCTTGGTATGCTTTAGTACATCTATTGTGTATTTCTTTGCTGCTCTTTTCTGGGATATTTCATACCTGTCTGTGATGGGACATTTCATGCCTACCTGCGATGGAATATGACATGGCTATCTGTGATGGGATATTGCTTGTATACCTGTGACAGAATATTTCATGCCTACCTGTGACTGGATATCTAATTTCTACCTGTGATTGAATATCTCATGCCTACATGTGAGTGGATATCTCATGTTTACCTGTTATGGAATATCTCATGTCCGGCTGTGATATTTCATGCCTACCTGTGATGGGATATCTCATGTCAGTGGCAGATGGTTGTGGTGTAGATGATCGACTAGTGTGGATACTTACTGATGAATTGATGAAATTATTTTATTTGCCAAACGTCGGATATCTGTGTTGAACTTTGACTTGACTTGGATTAAATGTTCTTTAATATCAGCACCAAACAAGCTCTGAAGAACAAAGAAGTTATACATACAATCATGCATACATGTACATACATATTTGTTCACTTGGTAGCTTTAAGGGGTGGTATCATTTACAACAGGTTACTAAGAAGAGATAACCAGAGAAGACAAACAAATACTTGTCATCAATGTCTGTGATTGTCACATGAGATTGTTTGTATCCCCTTATGGGAGAAACAATGGCTTGCAGATAATTTCTGGCTACCAGGTATGTTTAAATGGGAGGTAACCATTACTGAAACCATTAGGCACTTAACAGCACATGAATTTACACATATATGATTGTAGCATATGCTGGTGTGTGCCATTATGTTGTCCATTACATACTTTGGCAGACTTCCAAAAATATTAAATGATTTGCATGTGTATATGCATGCTATGTATCTGATAAGATAGTCAAACCCATTCTATTATGAATCCTTTAATTATACTTCTTTAACCGTTTCCCCCTTAGAGCGCCTTTTACTGGCTGCCTCCTGGAGCGCCGCAAAGACGCTTTTTTTTTACTTGTTTCGTTGCGATCGATATTACATTTTTATTTTCCGCCGGATCTATCAAAAACCATGACCATTGCGCAGATCGGTGGTTTAGCTTCCTTTTCACTGTTTCACTCGAGCATCTCGGACGTAAGACTGAATTACTACGATTTAATTAGACTTAGCGAAATTTTAGACCTAGTTTTCAAAATGGAAGAAATTATTCGTATGTATACTGATGTGACCGGCCGCAGTTACGATGGTAATATGCACGATGCATGTGATTTACATGCTGTAGAAGATGTTGAAAGCGACGTTGAAGTTCCTATATTCGATTTCGATAGTGATTCGGACCACGAGGACGAAATTAGCGACACTAATAGTAGCGTCATGAATGACGACTGAAGTGACGAAATTTTTCCTGTGGAAGTCGAGAACTTTATTGAAAACGTTGGCCCTGTGCATGATCTTGATGCGAATGCTACTCCTTTTGATTACTTTAGTCTCATCGTCAATGAGGAGTTTTATCAATTTACAGCAGATCAGACCAATTTGTACGCAACACAGCGTCAAGAACTAGCAGGAAAAGAAGACACGTACTGGTCACCCGTAACTGCCGGCGAAATAAAACTTTTTTTCCATATTTACATCATGATGGGCATACATGTATTGCCTGAGTATAGCATGTATTGGAGTACAGATGACAGGCTCAATGTTCCAGGTATATCATCATGCTTGGGGAAAAATAGATTTGAGAAAATATCTCAATATTTTCATTTGAATGATTCTTCTAGGCAACATCCCAAAGGCCACAAAGATTATGACCCCCTATATAAAGTCAGACCATTTCTGGATATGGTCAAAAGGAATATTGCTTCTGTTTTCTCTCCTGGAAAGAACATAAGTATTGATAAAGCTATGATAGCTTACAATGGTCGTCTTTCCTTCAAGCAGTACATCAAGGGTAAACCACACCCATGGGGGATCAAGGTCTGGTGTGCGGCCGACTCTGCAACAGGTTATCTGTTAGACTTTGATGTCTATGTTGGCAAAGTTCTGGAACCAATGCCACATGGATCTGGACATTATGTTGTCAATAAATTATGTCGGCCTTTCTTTGGAAAGAATCACATTTTTTATGACAATTATTTTTCCTCTGTTCAGCTGGCAAATGATCTGTTGCAAAACAAATCATACTCATGTTCCACGATACGGCCAAATCGCAAGGGATGGCCAGATGCTTTCAAACCTAAGAGTACCAAATCTATGAAGCGAGGTGATGTGCAGTATAAGCAGCAAGGTAACACAGTGGCCACTGTTTGGAGAGACAAGAGATTTGTATCCATTGTTAGTACAAACACAACGCCAGGTCTCACAACAGTGACACGTCGTACCCCACACGGCAAAATAGATTTGCAGATACCATCCCCGGTGGCTGTCTACAATCAGTCTATGGGAGGAGTAGACAGATTCTACCAACTCTGTTCCTATTACCCTGTGGGCAGGAAATCTGTCAAATGGTGGCGGTACATGTTTCGCTTCCTCCTACAAACTGCCATCATCAACAGCTCCATCCTTTACTCTTGTTCCCATCGACCCCACCCGAAGGAAAAGAATGTTGCGCAGATAGCCTTCCGATTGAGTTTGAGCTCAGCTTTCTTAAGTGGCAACATATCGAAGAAAAGGAAGGCTCCCACTAATAATGCTGCAACTTCGGGTGTGGGTAACAATAACCTGCTTGAGCACAGGCTTATTCGCATGGTAGGGAACAAAAGGGCATGTTTCTGGTGTGTAAAGAACCTGCAGCATGGGAGTAGAAACAGGGCCCATGACACAGTCTATGGCTGTAATTTGTGTCAGGTTCGACTGGGCAAAGGAGACTGTTTCTCGAAATATCATGCCACTTTGACAAGTTGACTACTGATGAGTCCAGATACTTTTCCTGTGCTGAAAATGTAAGTTACAAAAATTTTTCCCTTCATTATTCTGACTTTAACAGTTTATTTTTTGGAATGTATAAGTGTTAGATTATTGTTGGTATAGTTTCCTGTGAGACTGTTCATTTTTCTGTTTATCTGCCAAGTCTGAGTGTGATAGGACAGACAGTTTTAAAGAAAATGCATTTTTAATAGCATCATATCAACAATTTGGAGGAGTTATGCCCCTTGTGTTAGGGATGGGGGATTGGCAATTGGGAAATCTCATAGGGGTGATAGGGTTAATTGTCCTCGAATATACTTAAATATTTGGCAATGAGTTCTCTATATGTTCACAATGGTTAAACATGAATCTGATAATTGTTTTTAAAAATAAATTGGGCCAAAGTAAATATTAAAAAAATATATTTGATAAAATTATAATTTAAATTTCACGTAAAACTTGATTTAAACTCATTCGTTGCACTTGGCGGCCACCAAACTGTCATATTTATTGCTATATCCATACATACTTCAGGAAAGTGACATTAATGTTTAATTACAAATACATTAAACATAAAATATTTTACAGTGGTCATGCCAACATTTTTTCTGGCCTTCTATAATCAGAAAATGTGAGGTACTATTGTCACTTAATGTGTTCACAAATTGCTGAAATATTTTTCTTAAACAAGACTAAATGAAAATCTTCAGAGTGCAATGTTTCATTGATTTACATTTGTTGAACAAAATAGTACTTTATATATATATATATATATATATAAATTGAATATACCTTGAGGAACAATTTCCACTTACCACTCAATGTAAATGAGTAATATTCCCATGTACATAATCCACAGAAAGTTTCTTCCATTTGATGCACAAAAAATCATTATAATTTATAGTGCTTATTTACACTTTGAAGAATAGATGAGAAAATTTCAGAAATAACAAATCAGCTATTGATTTTCTTATATTTTTTATAACATGTTACAAACCACAAACAAGTCTTGTGCATTGAAAACAGAACTAAATTATAAACACCGGAATCAAATACACACCCTGTCGATGACGGATATGTCGGGCAGTGGCGCAAATAAATGACTACATAACGCATTTCCATTCTCTAGACTACATCCTGCTGGAAATCTAGCAGGACCAAGGTCCTGCTGTAAGAGAGATACAGCGATTGTTTGAGAATGAACTCTGAAGAAGAAGAAAGAAATACATACTGAGAGCATTTTAACTCTTAAAGCTTGACTGAACAAATAGATTGCATCCAGTCTGCAACTGAAATACAAAAACGGCTAACTTGATCAGTCTACTAAGTTAATTCCTACGTCAAGATATCTTGCTGTTGTGCATAAACCTGATCCCTAAAGGTCTTTCCCATGAATTTAAAAGTAACCTAGATACAGCAAATAGATGTGCTTTTAGGATCTAGCTATCTGTGATCCCTGGGGAATGCATGATACCAGTTTGAAACCCTTCGCATCCAGTGCTCATCTAGAATGTGTTACTTCACAATTTCGTTCAGGAAGTGAAGTATTTTATACTGCAAAATGTGATAAATGAGACTCGCATGATCAATGCATGTTATCTCTGACTAAGGGTTAGGGTAAAATTATTGCACTAATACATGCTCATACACATATGACAGGAGGAATATACTGTTACCTGTATGAAAAATAACCCATATCTGGAACAGTTGTGACACAAGAAAAATGAACTCACTTGAGACACGAAAATATCCTGCCTGGACTGTAGAGCTGCAGTCAGTGTTAGAACATCCTTGTAGAACATGACTTTGTCCAGAGATAGAATCAACTGATCAGAAGAAACAAACAGAATTATAACTGTTAATTAAATAATCCAACAAAAATATGTCAGTCCCTGATATCAACCAGATGTGTACACAAGTAGCTGTTCAACATACAAAATGATAGATGCTGGCACCATCCTGGTGTATACACTAGAAGTAAACAGTTAAACAAGATAATCAATATGTACTCACTGCGCAAAACTGGAAATCCAACAGGTAAAATTTGAAACAGGGTAATGAAGTTTTGATAATCACTGGAATCACACACACAAATCAACGTTTTGACCAAAAGGTCTTTATCAAGGTTACATACACATATACATTTTTTTTTTAAACAGGACCTTACGGTCATATCGCCTAGCAAAATGTGGAGATGACCTGAAGGAAACTAGGTCAGAGGTGACACACAGGAAATACATAAAAATGCACCCAAATAAATGTGAAAATAAGAAACAGAGAAATATATAAAAAATGCACCCATATAAATGTAAAAACGAGACAAAGAGAGAAATATATAAAAAATGCACCCATATAAATGTGAAAACGAGACAAATAGAGAAATATATTTTTTAAATGCACTCATATAAATGTGAAAACGAGACAACCATAGAAATGAATGACAGAATAACATGATATCTTTCATACCACTGGCGCTCATTGATCCCAAAAAGGTTTCAGAGTCCCATATTCATATATATATATAACGGTTCTCAAATACGAAAAATATAAAACGAAAAATAACAGGTGCACGAGTAATACCTAACATGTGTGCAGATACTGATCATAAGGCAGTAATAATAACAGTCAAAACATAGAATGAAAAATAACAAGCGCAAGAAAAACACAAAGCACCAAGGGCAACTAGATATACAGAAACTGGAAGAACTAAACATGTGTGAAACATATACCCAAGAAGTTAACAAAGTATTCGAACAGGTAAAATTTGAAACAGGGTAATGAAGTTTTGATAAGAGTAGAGCACAACTATGGATAACACTACAGACATCTGGAGTTCCCCAACATCTGATAAACCTATGTTTATATATATATGCCAATAGTCAATGCTCAGTAAGAACAAGAGCAGGTACATCCGATAAATTTCAAATTCACTCGGGTGTGAGACAGAGATATGTACTATCCTCCCTACTGTTCATAGACCACATCTGTAAAGTAGCAAAGATAACGGAAGAAAACAATCTGAAGGATAACTTAAACAAATTACTATTTGCAGATGACCAAGCACTTGTGGCATCATCATCAGAAGAAGAACTACACAAAGACAAATAAATAGATTACATCAAACATGACATACCTTCAACATGATAAATATTTAAAAGACCGAAGTAATGAAGATAGGAAGAACAGAAAGAAAGAAAAAAAGCACACACAGATATATATATATATATATATAACAACAGACTTAACCAAGTGACAGAATTCACATACATAGAAAGTAATATAACAGACGGCAAGAGCAGCAAAGAAATTCACAAAAGATGTAGCAAAGCATACCAAGCCCGAGGGCAAATGACACCAATCTTCAGAAACAAATGTTTCAGTAAAACACAGGTTTTTATAATAGTTTCACTCAAACACGACAGACTATCTATATAACTAGTGGGTACTGATGTGCACACAAGAAAACATACAAATTATAATACACAAAACTTATTCAACGTTTCAAACACAAGGTCTTTATTAAGATACACTATCAAACAAAACATCAAAAGGCGACAAATGGAAATTATCACAACCCACAAACGTATCCAACGGAAATAGGAAAATAAGATGCTGGAAGGACAGGAAAAACACAAATATATGTGGAAACAAAACAAACAAAAAAATGGCGTAAATGATGACAAGATGTTCTGTGCTTGATGGCATGAATATATTGTTATATAGAATCAAATACGTAGATTTAAACACCAAAATAACACTATTCAAAATGATTATTATGCCAACACTGTGCTACCAATGTCAAACATGGACAGCGACAGCACAAGACAAATGTAAACTTGTGACAGCTGAAATGACATGCTTACACAGAATGCTAGGAATATCATTAAGTGACAGGGTGAAGAATGAGGGCATCTGACAAAATACCGGCATCACCTCAATCTTAGAATACATCAAGAGACAACAGATGAAATGGTTTGCACACATCAGCAGACTACCATCAGACAGCACACCACAGCAAATTATGCTACACAAATACAGTGAAGGCGGGCCATGAAAATGATGGAATACTGCAATAAAAGAGGCGACAAATTTCACAATATTTGAATATTATTGCACACAATATAAAAGCACACAAGAGGGCCGTCTCCAGAAAACTCTTCTACCCCTGATGCTGAAAGGCAACAAAGGGTTTAGCGAGTATATAGATTTGAGCTTTATACAAAAACTGTCAAAGCATAATCAGAACTACCTAGGGCATAACAGATGCATTTGAAATAGAAACAGATGTCAGATAAGGCTGCTTACTATCACCACTTCTGTTCGTAACATACATGGACAGGATAAGTAAAGCAGCAGATCAAAGAAATGAATCCATCACTGCAAAGAAACCAAATGATGAACACTGCTCACAAAACAATCTACTAGTTACAGGTGACACATGTCCTACATGGATACCCTGGAGTGCACACTGCCATCAGTTCAGAACATCACTCATAACTAGATATTACAGGTACTATTATTTTACAAGAGTAATTTCTTACCTGTGAAACAACTGAAGCAGCTTCTGTCATCCAATGTTTCATGTACGCCAAGTCTGTTTCTCTTACCTGATGTTCATAAACAAAGTATATAGGTCATCCAGTTTCAATGACTTGTCAACAATAATAGAACTAATCAATATTTGAGAGAAATTTTATACTATATAGTCATTAATATTGCATCAAATTGTCACTATACACAAACTCTGTACCAGCATGCTAACATTACACAATATCTGCTATTGTGAATTCAAATTTCTCTATTGTCTAGCACCAGGTGAATGGTGATACTGCTGGTCAATACTTGCCATTTAAGCAAAGAGTTGGAAGCTTTATTTTATGTTCACTGCCACATGTGTCATCTCTGTTTTGCTATATTCATGTTTGTTCAAAATATCTGTGATGTTCTCTACCAATTATCTTGTTCTTCTGACTCTGTAACCATATCATGTTTTATTATAAGCACTTGTAGAAAGTTGGGTGTATCTCATTCTCATATGATGTCCAAACCATGGTAGTTGCAGGTCTAGAGATATATTCAATGCATTACGTATAACTCTTAATCTATTTCTGATGTTAATTATTAACCTGTCTTACTGTCATTACTTCTGTTGTCTTGTGTATCCAATGGAATTTGTGAAGTGATAATTTCCATTCCTCGTCTTTTGATGTTTTGTGTGTATCTTGATAAAGACCTTTTGGTTGAAACGTTGAATATGTGTTGTGTATTGTAATTTGTATGTTTTCTTGTGTGCACATCATTACCCACTAGTTTTAGTGATAGTCCGTCGGGTCTGAGTGAAACTATTATAAAAACCTGTGTTTTACATAAGTACAATTGTTGTTACGTTTCACGCAGTACCTTATATTGATTGTTTTATTCATGTAATAATCTGGATAATTGAGTTGTTCAATAAGTCCCACCATTCTTTTCTCATTGTGTACTTTTTCTATCTTGCGCAGCATACTTTGAGAGTCTGTGGGTATTGCCGATTGTGTTGATGTATCAGTTATCAACCAATTAAGTGCTGCTGTAACTCCCTCTATCTCTATCCTCATGCTCAATGTGACTTGAATAGGCTGACGATTTCTCAACCAACTTCATGCCGTTTCTGTAGGCAACAAAACCCCAATCGCTTGTATTTGTGTTTCTGTTAAAGGCGCCATCTGTGTATATAATTATGTAATTTGGTTTCGAGTGTAGCTGGGCGAATTCATGTACTGTAACCTGGGCCCTCACACCCGTCCATTTTCAACACACTTCATCTAGTTGTATTTTTACTTTAGTCAGTGATTTCTTCTCAGTGTCTACCCCCAGCCATTCACTGCCCTTTCCTATATTTTCAATAACAAAAAGAAAACTACGCCTGTTTGGTCATATAAAGAGACATAACTGTTTAGAAAGACAAATAATGGAGGGAAGAGTACCTGGGAAGAGGAGAAAGGGCATACCAAGAAGACGATGGACTGACGACATTAAAGATAACATGAATACATCGCTAGAAAATGCAAGCCACATCGCCCAAGACAGAGAGAGGTTCAGAGAGTTCATTGGGAAGACAACGTTCTGGAAGGAATACTGCACATGACTACACATACTCTTTGCATTGTCTTCAGCCTCTGCTATCCATGATCTGTCAAGCTTGATTCGTTTCCCTTTGACTCATCTATAAGTTGGTGTAATGGTGGTGATTGTATTCTGTTATTTTAAGGTACAACCTATCTTGTGCTACGTAAAGTCACTCTAATGCTGGGGAGATCAAGCAGAAATCTCATAGCAAAGAAGGGTGTATATCTAGTACACCCCAGTACCTCTCTCATTGCCTCATTTTGGACTTTCTCCAATCTACCAACTTGTGTCTGTGACAGCGTTGGTTGGCAGAGGCCATAATCTAGGACAGATAGCATCATCACTTGTAGAAGCAGAAATAGTACCCATTGTTACATGTTCAAGGTCGCCAAAACCTTGATAACAATGATCCTTCTTTTAGCCTTCTAAATCATATTTGCGACGTGTTTTTTGAATGAGAGACTTCTATCAAAGGTTATCCCAAAATATTTAAGGTCCTGTTCTCTTTCAATGAATGAGCCCATGCAACTGACAGCTGACAGTGTGTCACTGACTAAATTATTATTTAAGGAGTATTACACATCATAGTTTAACATCAGAGTATAACCTTTGCTTTCAAGGAATTTATCACAGCGTTGTACGTTCTGCACCATATTGACAATTGATCTAGTCCACACTGTACACTGTCATCAATATCTGTTCTGTTCCTGCCCATGTTGTTATTGTAGGATATCATCAGCGTATGTTAGAACTCTACAATTGCTTGGGGTTTGCAATTGAGCAATTCTCAACATATACACATTAAACAGCACTGAGGACAGAGGAGATCCTTGTGGCAGACCAGGTACCATTGTTCTGATCTCAGACATCCAGGATCCATACCTCAGAGCAACTTTCTACAGATTAGCACATTTGCTATCCAGCGTATGACTCTGGGGTATATATTTTGTTCCTTTAGCATATCGACAAGACAGGTGTAACTAACTCTATTGGACACATTTTCTAGGTCTATCATTGCAACTACAGATTCTTCTTTATTCTGAAAACCTTCATAAACTTCATATGTAATAACTGCTGCTAGTATATCATCACTCAAGTCAATAACTACAAGCTAAAAGATACTTTTGATGTGTCCCCTCACTAGTCAATAACTACAAGCTAAAAGATACTTTTGATGTGTCCCCTCACTAGTCAATAACTACAAGCTAAAAGATACTTTTGATGTGTCCCCTCACTAGTCAATAACTACAAGCTAAAAGATACTTTTGGTGTGTCCCCTCACTAGTCAATAACTACAAGCTAAAAGATACTTTTGATGTGTCCCCTCACTAGTCAATAACTACAAGCTAAAAGATACTTTTGGTGTGTCCCCTCACTAGTCAATAACTACAAGGTAAAAGATACTTTTGTTGTGTGTCTTCAATCTAGTCAATAACTACAAGGTAAAAGATACTTTTGTTATGTGTCTTAAACTTTAGCAAGCCAGATTAAAAAATATGAAATGTCTCCCTGCCACCGGATTCTTTTTTGAAAATTTGCATTATTGGTGGTGACTGTTTTGAAAATGTGATAATTTTTTGGTTGTTAGAGATATTTAAATAATATTTGCACATATAAATCAAGAATTGAATTATGCATATATTGGTGTAATTTATGTACGTGTGTGTGTGATACCAGACGTATGAGATGTTTTTCACAAAAAACATATTTTATAACAAATAAAGAGGGAAAAAATTAGTAAAAAAATAACTTACCTTACTTATCGAATTCCTTGGCAACACTATAACTAAATCACGCAAATCTGTTGTATTTATGTTCCTTCACTGCGAAATTATCAAAATATGGCCGGGGGAACTGTATAAAACATGTAGATTTGCAGTAAAAGCGTTCTTTGAGCTTAGTCATATAGTCATTTTTGGTGCCACTTCAACATATTCGATATCAAACGTACAAGTCCCCCAAACCAACACGGCATTCAGTCTATAAAACCGATCCACCATCATGGCATCGTACCGGTGTGCAGATGTGGTCAGATTAATTGCTCTTAAACGTGTAAGACTAGCTAGCCATTCTCAATAACGATTATATCGGAAGTGGGGGATATACTGGCTTCGATTGCGCATGTCCCCAGCTATGTGCACTGGCTGTGGTACGTGTAAATCTCACAATATCTCGTCAGATGGGGCGTCGCCAACTGCGCGAGCCGCCATTTTTTTTGGCCGACCGGTGTTAATATAGGCGCGGTGAAGGTTAAATCAAGTCAATAACAATAAGGTAAAAGATACTTTTGTTGTGTGTCTTAAATAAAGTCAATAACTACACGGTAAAAGATACTTTTGTTGTGTCTTAAATCATCAATAACTACAAAGTAAAAGATACTTTTGTTGTGTCTTAAATCAATAACTACAAGGTAAAAGATACCTTTATTGTGTCTTCACTAAATTCAATAACTACAAATTACAAGACATGAAATTATGCTTACACTGTCAGTTTTCTTACACAGGCTGGCCAAGATCAAGCAGCAAATCATCTGTGGAAAGTCAAAACTGATTTAAATGAACTTGGACATCTGACAAGACTCAAATTGTTGGCATAGGGCAAAGATACAACCATATCCCATGCCCAATGGTGGCACAAGTGAGGATCTGACAGCACTGGGTAAAACCAAAATACAGAGCATGACTGGAAAAACTATAAATGAAAAATCACAAAAATATAAACACAGCTATAGTAATATGACCTCATGTAGATGACTAACAAAAACAGATCAACTCTTTTTTGCACATAAAAATAATTAATCGTTGCAGATAGAAATTGATTGTGCAATTATTCATGATAAATTGCTCTTACAGATATGCCGTCTAAATTTGCTTTTTTTCTATTGTAAATTAATTAGTATTAACTTATTTAGCTTTTAAAGTTTAGAAATCTGGCTATCGAAATGAAACCCTCATGTTACTGTGTGATTTGAGGTGAGTAACATATTTACTTTAACTTAAAATTTGAACAAGCTGAACCTGCTTTTCTAAAATTTGCAAAATGGCTTAATCATCCACTTGTTATCATCATCAAGTGCCGTCTCTGCCACGAAGTTTGGCTGCAACAGATCTCCAACATCCCCTGCCTCTTGTCTTTGTGGTGCACTCTGCTAGACTGTAACCTGTCCATCGTGTGATGTTACACTCCCACTTGTATCTCTGTCTACCTCTTGCTCACTTCCCTTTGACTTTACCCTCAAGTAAGGTCTTCAATAATGTGTCATGTCTTTTAATCTGTACAAAATATTATATTTGCCTGATCTTTATTTCTCTTAGTAGTTCTTTCTTCATATTACGTGTTTTTAGTACCTCTTTATTTGTTTTCTTCTCTTTCCATGATGTTCTCCCTATTCTTCTATATACCCACATCTCAAAGGCATCAATTCTGTCTTCTAATTGTTTATTTAGTGTCTATGTTTCTGAGCCATACATTAATATAGAATAGATGTAGCATTTTATAATTCTAATTTTTAACTTGTTTGTAATTTGTTTAGATATTAATAATTTCCTCATGTCATTGAAGATACTTTTAGCCGTTCCTATTCTCCTTTTAACTTCAGTTTCACATCTGCCATCATTTGTGACTATGTGTCCAAGATATTGATGTTTTACTTGTTGTAGTTTCTCTCCATTTATGTTTAGCTCTTGTTCTTCTGTGTCTTTGTTGATTATCATGGTTTTTGTTTTTTGTATATTATATCCAGTCCATATTCATTACTTGACTTATTGACTTGATCTATTAGTCTTTGTAGTTCAGGTTCACTTTCTGCTAAAAGAACAGTGTCATCTGCATATCTAAGGTTGTTTATTATTTTCCCATTGTTCTGAGTCCTGGCATTTCTTCTATATTTTTAAAAATATTCTCTGTGTAGATATTAAATAGACTTGGTGATAAAATACATCCTTGTCTTACCCCTCTTCTTATTTCTATGTATGGAGAGTAGCTGTTTTCACACCTTATTGATGCAGTTTGTTCCCAATATATATTTCTAATCAGTCTGATGTCTTTTTCATCTGTGCATATTTCTTGAAGACATTTGATTAAATTTTCATGTTGGACTCTGTCAAAGGCCTTGCTGTAGTCTATGAAGCAAATAAAGATAATTTTTTGGAGACTTCTATATATTTATCTATCACTAGTTGGATACTCAGTATAACTTCTCTGGTTCCTTTGTTTTTCCTAAAACCGAATTGTTCTTCACCAACCTCTGTGTCTATCTTGTTCTTAATTCTTTCATGTATTATCTTGAGGAGTATTTTAGTTAAATGACTCATTAGATTTATTCTATATTCTGTACAGTCCACAGTCCTGGGCTTCTTAGGTAGTGGTATGAATATTGATGATGTTAGGTCTTTAGGCATGTGGCCTGTCTCATATGTCATTGCAAATTTCTGTGACAATATCCACACAAAAATTATTATGTCTGCTGTTATGTTATGTCTTCCACTTGTAAGAGAGCTCAAAGATTTAGCAAATATCTGGCTTTATTATTCTTTTTGAGTTTTAGAATTGGAGATATTATTTCAAGTGATGTGTCAGAAAACAATTGTTTTCGATTTTGACATTGAAGATTACTTGACTTTAAAATCGAAAAATAAATAGACCTAATATTATTGGTAAGGGAAAAATAACAGCTAAAATAGTATAAAACTGTTCCCACTGTTATTGTTTCTGAAGAATCAGATAGGCCTAGTGACAGCAATGATAATTCTGCACTATATTATACAGAACGCAGACAATGATAAAATTGAGTGGAATAAAGTTCTTCTTCAGCGTTCATTCTCAAACTCCTGCTGGATCTCTCTTGTAGCAGGACCATGGTCCTATTAGATTTCCAGCAGGATGTAGTCCAGAAAATGCATTGTGTTGCCATTTTATCTGCGCCAGTTGCCAGACACAACCGTCTTCAGCAGAGAATAAAGTTCAAAAGAATGCTTTTATTAGGTCATCTCTGTTTAGATCAACTGGGTCTGGTTTCACAATATTTTATTCAGTTCTGAAATTTGACATGAAACACAAAAATGGCATAAAAACAAGGCAGCAGATAGATTTACTTCAAATAAACAAACTCAAAGTAGTAAATGGACAGCCCAAGACATCTACTTTAGTAAAATCAGATAGCAACACTCAAGACAAGTAAAATTGAAGGTGTGTAGAACACAATGTGTGTCCTTTGCTTTAGATGATGGATGAAGATTAACAATCACAAGAATGCGTAAAAAACAAGTGAAAAGCTAGATGGTTGAGTCATCAAAGTCAAGAGTCAATGGCTGAGATTTGTGCTGCTAATGCTGCATAGCATAGACGTTGAATTGAAATAGAGATGCAAAGAAATGATCAAGAAACCCTTCAACAAAACCACACACGACTTGCTAAGGATGCTGATATCCATCGTTGTCGAGCTAAGCTAGAATCACCAGCGAAAAGAGAAAATGGACAAGATATAAACAGAGAACACCAACATCATCACAGACAGCATGAAACAGTTGAGCAAATGCAGATACATCAAGTTTCAGATGTCTAGGCTCACTCACTGTCACAAAAGTGTCGAAGTCAAGCAATTTCAAATGAAGCAGCAACTGTTGCTGAGGATCGTGTTGCTGCATGTAAATGTGAAATTTTCTATATTATATGTCAATTTTGTGATGCTAAAATTTGTTTGGTATTCATCCTAATGATGGTAAGTTTACACATTGTTGTAGAAAGGGAAAGATCATGCTCCCAAAGCCACAAGACATCCATGGTAATACGCCAGAGTACCCTAAGTTCCTGCGCTTGATGCTCTCTGATAATGCACACATTTTCGCGAGAATATTCGCTCTTATAATAGCGCTTTCACGTCAATGGGAACAAAACACACGGATTGTCAAGGTCCATATCTTTTAAAACATCATGGACAAACTTATCATCGAACTTCTCATATACAACCGCCATACAACACATTTCCACAGATTGTTCAGTTGTATATGTTTTGGAGTAATAGACATTCGACAAGCAAATGTTACATGCCAAAGAGAAAATCCTGATAAAATCAATCTATTTTTCATCAACACAATAAACTAGCACAATCGTATCAGTTAATGTGTGATATCGAAACAAGAGAGATTCAGAATGCCGCTCAAACTGGAAGAGAAATCCCAAAAGTATTCAAGCGCGATCATCTATGTGTTAAACATCACTATAATGAACCAACATCTAATGAGGCTACAATGGTTTTCATCAACGACTATGGAGAACCACGGCATTCGCATTTACCCATTGGATCCAGAGATTCCAACAAAGCAGCTCATTAATATAAATATACTTAGCTCGATTATGAATCCAATATCATACACGCTTTTGTTCCCATATTGTGAGCCGGGTTGGCAAGAACATTGGCAATGTGAGGCATATCAGGGAAAGCAACCCAATAAATCTTATCCTGACGGGATCCGAACTACTCTAGTTACAGAGAATATAACAATACAATCCAGTTACAGTATGGTTCATCTAATCTCAGAATGTGACAATATAACCTTGTCATAATAATGTTCTTTTAATCTCATAGAATATAACAATACAATCAGATTGTAAATATTTCAATCATGTTAATCCTTAATCAGAGGCACATACAGGAACCATGGAAAAGTGATTGTAATCTAGGAAAGTATGCACCTGTTGACAGAATGGCATACATTGATAAACCCATACACAAATACACGTGTCTACAATCTTCAAAGGTTCAACAAATAGACCCTATTAACACTATACTTCAAGACGCAGCTCAATATTGGCTACATATGCAGCATGAACTAAACCTATTCTATAATGAAAACACTTGAGGTTACAAAATTCTCAAGTACACTTAAAATGTAGCTAGTCCAATTTTTAAAATGCATTGAAACAGAAAAAGTCAGCACTTACACGATCATGAGGTCTCAGTGTTGTCTCCTTCAACCTGTCAACCAACTTTGGTCCCAGCTCTTGAAATTTACTCTGAGAAATGTAAGTATGAAAGGTCAGTTTCTAGTGCATCATAAAAATATGACTGAGAATCTGCCATTTATAGACATGTTCTTTTGACTATGTGTCCTATGACTGAAACATCTGTCATGTATACACTTTATACGCGTTCTTTTGACTTTATATTCTTCTTCTGCGTTCGTTCTCAAACTCCTGCAGATCAGCAGGATGTAGTTCAGAGAACGGAATGCGTTGTTATGGTTTACAGCATTGCTGCGATATCTGCGCCTTTTGGCCTGTCAGCATGGCTTTGGGTCACTGACCTTATATGGGATCTCCAACTCTAGCCAACTTCATCCCATAACCTCCTTAGTCGCCTCGTACGACATGCATGGAAGGTAAACAGTGTTGCTATTCTTTACTCCCCTTTCAGGCCCCAACAACACATGGGCCCTATATACGGGTATATATGTCCTATGACTGAACCAAGAATCATGACAAATCATCTGTCATTTATACATATGTTCTTGTGTAAACATTTAAATAAACAAGTATGGTTACGAACTGAGAACCTAACAGCCAAAATTGAAACTAACATTTTGGAATTTGAAAAAACACAAATATCACAAGAAAGCTAGGGGTGCAAAGGGAACGTATTGCTCTAGGCGGACCCAGGGTTAGCAGATAACCAAGATCCCAAATGTACCTCCACGCGGTGCACCCTGGAAACAGAAATACAGCAGCTCGAGCTGATTCTGGCCAAATCATTTGGGGATCATGTCCGAGAATGTGGAGGTAGCAGATGGAAAGAGATTTGACTGCACAAGAGACAGACAATATCTCCGACACCACCAGCATCACCACATATAGCGACACTGTCGACATACAGTGAAGCTAGTCAGTCCAGTCCGAACATTGGAGGGGCTGCCAATGTAAAATGCACGTAAAGGTAGATGCATGGCGAGAGACAAATAGATTTCATACCAAGTACAATGAAACAATGAAAGGGCAGAACAGCGCTAGAGGGCAGCACGAACTGCAAATAGAAAGTGAAAAGTCCCTAGGAAAGAGGAACTACAAGCTCCGTCAGCTCGAGTAGAGCTTCTAGTTACCTGTGTTCCTTACAGGCAGAGCCCAGGACCCATTCATTGGCGTTTGGTAAAGCAAGAAGACCTAATCCAACTCTAATGTCGAGCCTTCCTAAACCGGAAATATGCTCGCGAAGAGAAAGGGTTCTGTACCCGATGGGCTTAGGCAAGAAAGGGACAACGATGGTAGTCCTGGCCCAACTCTACTGTCAAGGTTTCCTATACCGGAAGTACACTTGCAGAGAGAAAGGGTTCCGTACCTGATGGGCTCAGGCGCTATTGGGACAAGGACGCTCAGCTCGAGAACGCCTTGCCCTCATACGCGTGGTGTGAGACTCGAACTTGGACAAGGGGTACACAATGTCTGTGAATGACAACTCGGCTAAGAGGGCGAAAGAGTCAGGGTCCAACTCCTCTGTTGAGTTCTTCCCCTTAAGGAACCAGGCTCACGGACGAGAAATGGTTCAGTACCCAATGGGCACAGGCACAGCATGTCCAATTACACGAGGCAAGTTCATAGACAGTGGAACACCTTGTGCGAGTCAGACGAGAGCAAAAATCGTCTGGGCGAAGAGTCGCCACTACGCGTGCCTGGAGACAGATATAATAAAGAGGATGTCACAGGCTAAGGGTTGCCCACCTGAATTGTCAAAGCATGCCGAAAGCGGATGTTCTAGGCCTACAAGGCGCATAACGGTGGCACAACGTAATCATGCTCCCGGCGGAAATCGCACGGTTATCCGTGATGGTTACAATGGAGCAAACGCAAAACAAACAAACAAACAAGAAAGCTACACAAAGTGTCAAAATTGTGATACAGGGGAGGGACAGACACAATGTAGAGAATAATTTTATTAATCTATTGTCTAGATGACATGTGCAGGGTCAGAAAAATATTGATTGCATGACGCAAATCTGAGGCGGGAAAAGACAAGTTTGAAAAACTGATAAGATTGGCTTCAGAGCTATCTGATACCAATACCTAAACCTGGTAAAACTGGCTGCACAGCTATCTGACCAGTCAGTCAGTTCCTCTTCTGCCAAGTTTGGCACATAGGGCGGATGTCATAGTTCTCCATTTCTATCGGTCAGTTGCTAGGGATTGCAGGTCTTGTGCATTTATGGCTGTTGATTTTAATTCATTCATAAATGTTCTTCGGAGCGTTGTTTTTAGTCTTCCCCATTTTTCTTTTTCCGTCTGGTGTCCGCATGAAGGCTTGTCATGGGATTCTGTCTTCCTTCATTCTAAGTATGTGGCCGATGTATGTACAGCGGCATTTTCTGATGATGTTCATCAAATATTCTTGTTTTGTCTCCTCTCTTAGTATGTCGTTTTATTTGAAGTCATTCCAATTAGTATTATGATTTTTCTGAGGCATCTATTCTTGAAGGAAACTAACTGCTTATCCATTATTGCGGTAGATTTCCAACTTTCACATCCATATCTCAATGATGGAATCACACTTGCATTGAATAGTCGCAGTTTGATGTATTTACTTGCGATCTTCGATTTCCAGATGTTTGAGGCGTTTGAGGCGAGAGCGATTCGAGTCTTGGTTTCTGAGTTGGTATCCGATCTGCTGTTATCTTGCTTCCCAAATATACGAAATTTGAATCATTGTCTAGTATATTATTATTTAGTTTAATTGATTCTGTCAGGCCGGTTGGTTGGTTGGTTGCTGATCCAGCGGTCCATGGGCTCATGCCCTTTGACCTAATGCCATTAGATGGCATTATATTGCTGGGAAGTCTGTGGATTTTCGGCCCACCCCGGGACAGAGCCAGATAATAACTATCACACCTACAGGAAGGTAGGTTTCAACCTTTGCACTGCTCCTAGCCACTGTAGGGTTCACTGTGCTCATTCCCCGCCACCAATTGACTACTGGTTATGCCGAACTTCTCTATTAACGTCAGGCTGGTAAAGTTCATGATTTTCGTTTTATGTGTGTTTATTTGAAGGCCAATCTGCTATGCAAACAATTTGAGTCTTTCTGTTTTTTCTTGGAGATCTTGGTGTGTTGAACTCAGGAGAGCAATATCATCTGCGAAGGTTAGATCTTCCAGGGTCTTGTTGTTTACCCATTTGATTCCTAGCTGTTTTTGGTCTGTGCATTTCCTCATCACCCAGTCAATCGCAATGCAAAACAGTACTGGGTACAAAACATATCCTTGTTTTACTCCCGTTGTTACTGGGAACCAGCTGGAAAAGCCACTTTCTGTTCTTACACAGCAAGCCGTATCGGAGTAAAAAGCTTTTATGATATTGATGTGTTTCGTCTGGATGCCGTAAAGCGTAAGAATTTTCCTGAGAGATGGTATGTGAAGACTATCGAAAGCCTCCTGGAAATCTACAAATTTGATCATACGCTTTTGATTGTCTTTCTGTGGATTCTTCTATTATTGTTCTTATGGTGTAGATGTGATCTATTGTTGAGTGGTTAGGTCTGAAATCAGCTTGTTCTTCTCTGAGAGCCTCATCGATGGAATTGCTTAGTCTTTGTAGTAATATAAGAACTATAACATCTGTTATAGAAACATTGGGAGTTTTACAATGACAATTTGTTAAATCGTCGATTAATGTATCCAAAGGAATCAAGAACAGAAACACATGTCCGCCATCTTGAAACTGGTAATCGGAACTCCAACCGGAACAGATCATTGCAAAACATAAATGACATGCTTGCTTGAACAGTTGCATCTTCTACCTACACTTCGAAGATAAGAGACAGTGAATCTATTTCTAATGACATTCATTGTGGGTGGTGTGTGTGTGCGATGTTGTTCAGGAAAATTTCTGGCCTTATTTACTGGATCTTCAGCTAGATTATGGTATATTTCTGGCCATATTTTCTGGATCTGCAACTAGATTGTGTCATATTTCTGGCCATATTTGCTGGGTCTGGACAGATTCATGTATTAGAATCTGGAACATTTCTGATCATTTACTCAATATGGACCTACATTTTTGACCACATCTAGATTTAGATTCATGCATATTATAATATGGAATAAGAAAACTTACCGGTTCTGATTCTATTAGCATGTTGAAGAATGTCACAAGATGCTTGGATGACCTACAAATAGAGAAATAATTACATTTTGTCCACTTTTACAGACTTTGGACATTTTGTGTGTGTGTGTGAGCATGCAGGAGCACATGTGTGCTACATCTTTGTGCACTTGTGGAAAAATGAACAGACTTCTGAGCATATCCTACAGAGCTATCCCCAGTATGAACAATTGAGAATACTGACCAAATATCAAAACCTTGCAACTAAAGATTTATTTTAGAAATTAAAGAACTCCATACAACAATAGAATTCATTCAGAAGATGTGTCTAACAATGTAGAAATCTAGAGAAACAAATACTGAAAGATGTGTCTAACAATGTAGATATCAAGAGAAACAAATACTGAAAGATGTGTCTAACAATGTAGAGATCTAGAGAAACAAATACTGAAAGATGTGTCTAACAATGTAGAAATCTAGAGAAACAAATACTGAAAGATGTGTCTAACAATGTAGAAATCTAGAGAAACAAATACTGAAAGATGTGACTAACAATGTAGAAATCTAGAGAAACAAATACTGAAAAATGTATCTAACAATGTAGATATCAAGAGAAACAAAGACTGAAAGATGTGTCTAACAATGTAGATATCTAGAGAAACAAATACTGAAAGATGTGTCTAACAATGTAGATATCTAGAGAAACAAAGACTGAAAGATGTGTCTAACAATGTAGAAATCTAGAGAAACAAATACTGAAAGATGTGTCTAACAATGTAGAAATCTAGAGAATAAAATACTAAAAGACGTGTCTAACAATGTAGATATCTAGAGAAACAAATATTGAAAGATGTGTCTAACAATGTAGATATCTAGAGAAACAAAGACTGAAAGAAAGAATGAAAGGGAACATTCTTCATTAATTCTCAAACCATGACAGATTCTTGATTAGGAGCAATCTGGGGACATTCCCATAATGGACATTCCCATTCATTGCTATTCTGTCAGCCATCTAAAAGTGTATAAGCTCAGTGTCTCAGTCAGTTGCTGATTACGCGTTCTTCTGATCTTTCTAGAGAGGGAGCACTTTCTCCCATCACCTCTAGAATCTAGTCACTCATTTCTACCATTCTCTGAATATGTACAATGTCACGTTCGACTTCCTCCTTATCTTCTCGTAGGGTATCCATGACTGCTCTAATCAAGACAGTCTGCTCAGTCTGATGATACAATACTTCAACTTATGTTCAACAATATTGGTCGTTCTAATGATACAATACTTCAACTTAGACGGATTAACCACTGCTCCCGTATCTCAACACCAATTTGTCAGTCTGTCCAGCTCCTTCTGTAGTTCCACGACGCACTCTTCTCGATTTCTTCCCTGTCTATACACCAGGATATCATCAGCATATGACATCGTTCTGCCAACACCTGTGATGTGATTGCCAGCGATATGTACTGTGTATACATTGAAAAGTACAGGAGATAGAGGCGATCCCTGTGGTAGATCAGGGCTAATAACCGTTGGTGCAGATATCCAGTTAACACAAGAACTACAACCCTGTGCATCATGGCGGCGCCCCCCCAACGCACGACAAAAGGATTAACTGCAAGATTTAACAGCTGGTGCATCAAGATATCCAAGGACACCCTATTGTACGCATCCTCAAGGTCTATTGCGACAGCATGTCTCCATGCGCAAATCAAACCCCTCAAAAACATCCTGCGCAAATATGGCTGCATTCTGCCATGTCTTCTCTCCTGGACGATATCCTCCTAACAATGTTGGTAAACACTTATTTCTTTCAAGATAACACGATACCTTCCAGGCTACAATTTTTTCCAAAAGCTTGCCTATCATATTCTGCATTGTTATTATTCTGTAGCCTTGTATCCTGGTGTGGTCCTTCCCAGGTTTGGGTAGTGGAACTAAATAGCTGTGCAACCAATCTTCTTTCACTGTGCCCTTTAGAAGGCTATTATTGAACATGTCTGCCAACTCTCCCAACTCCTCATCCGTTCTTCGCCTAATGTCATCGTATCTAATGCCATCTGACCCTGGTGCTGTTTTTTGTACTTTTCAGTGCCTTCCTGATTTCTTCAACTGTGATTAGCATATGGTTTTCCATGCTCAAGTTCTTACACGTGTCCGTGATCGTTTTCCTGATTTCTTGATATGCCTCCACATTTCTCTGACCAATTTGTGCGGTGTAGTGTGCCAGCAACGCCGCACCTTTTGTCTCGTCCGTCTTCTGCCAGACGGTATCGTCGCTCTGGAAATAGGCAATAGTCACGTGTCTTGTCAGACCATTCATGGACTTGTGTAACCGCCAGAACAATTTTAGTGACTTTTCGCGTGTGATCTCCTGGCAAAATTTGTCCCATTTTGATGCCATTGCTGACTTTGCAATATTTTTGAATGTTTGGACTAAGATATCTTTCTTCTGTTTCCATTGTGCGACAACACGTTTCCTTGCCCTTAGCCATAGTGATACTGCTTTCCGTATCTCGATCCATGCCCTATGAACCTCTTCGTTCCACCAGTGGGGGGCCTATCCCACACCTGATTTCCCACTACTTGAGCCTTACGTTTGTCTTGTCGAATTCTGCTCACAATATCCACTCCTCTGCGATCATACTTAAAGGATCTTACCTTTGGCCATATCAGCTTACTTTTGTCATTTAATCCGCCTAAGGCATTCGTGACGTGGTTTTCCTTAGAAAGAACTAGCACAATGAGATATCTGGGTGTGTTTTTTGACAGAAGCCTGAGTTTCAAGGAACATGTTGACCACATTATCATACGGGCAGGCAAAGGCTTAGCAGCAATGAAGGTTATGGCTGCTGCGCAGTGTGAGCAAAGATTGTTATTTCTTTTGTACTAGGGTTTGGTTGTAGCTATGGTGGAATATGCACTGGCAATTCTGACTCTTAGCCAAACTCAGATCGAAAGACTGGATAGAGTCCAGAATGCAGCAATGCGTATCATTCTAGGATGCACAAGAGACACATCGACAAGAGCTATGCGATACCTACTTGACTGCCCAACAGCTGAGCATAGATTACAGTATTGCCGTGCACGGGCGTACCTTCAAATACATGCAGATAAGGAACACCCGTTGCATTCCGAAATACAGAAAGTTAAAGGCAGCAGACTCAAGAGAGGAAGGTGGTGGATGGGACGTGCTGAGGATGTCATACAAAGTGTGTGCAGATTACAGGATGTGGCAGTAGATGCGGAATGGATAGGTCTACCCACAGATTTCGAAACTTGTTTGAGAGTAGTAGTATCACTTAGCAGGGAATGCAGAGAATGGTGTCCCACAGCTGTGGAGAAAGATGTGCAGGCTTTAATCAGTGAGAATACCAAAGAGGGGGATGTGATTATATACACTGATGGATCTGTGATTAGGCATGTTCGCAGTGCTTGGGCCTTTACAGCTCAGTGTGCAGGTAAAACGATCAAGGAGGAAAATGGTGCCTTTGCGGTCACTACGAGTAGTATGACCTTGGAGACTATGGCGGTGACCAAGGCATTTGAGTGGCTACGCACACAGAAGGTAACACAGGCCTGCATCTTGAGTGACTCTGTGAGTATGATTAAGAAGGTACAAGTGGGTCTCGTTCGCGAACAGTGGATTGAGGCCTTGAGAAAGACGAGCTTGAAAGTGGTTACATTTATTTTCATGCCGGGACATGTGGGCGTTCGAGACAATGAAAGAGCGGATCAACTGGCATCGTGCGCGATTTTGGCACAGGGCGATGGGGCAATGGATCGCACTGACGTTTTGAACTACTTAAGAGATATAACACGCGAGAGTGAGACTAATGTGGATGATGATTCCTTTTCAATGGCTAGGATTAAAGATCAGGGATTGAAATGTGGTTGTTTCTAGAGGTGAACATTTTGTAGGGCGCAGAAGAATGATGGTCAACCAGCATAGGACCGGTACTGTCAGCAGAAGTGTGATGGTGGATACACTCAAGGAGAGATCGGAGCAACTATGGATGTGTCCAGTTTGCAGTGATGATGATCCCATGACTAACTAACTAACTAACTAATACTTCAACTTATGTTTAACAATATTGGTCGTTCTAATGATACAATACTTCAACTTATGTTCAACAATATTGGTCGTTCTAATGATACAATACTTCAACTTATGTTCAACAATATTGGTAATTCTAATGATACAATACTTTAACTTATGTTCAACAATATTCATTGTTCTAATGATACAATACTTCAACTTATGTTCAACAACACAGCTCAGTCTAATGATACAATACTTCAACTTATGTTCAACAATATTGCTCGTTCTAATGATACAATACTTCAACTTATGTTCAACAACATTGATTGTTCTAATGATACAATACTTCAACTTATGTTCAACAGTATTGATTGTTCTAATGATACAATACTTCAACTTATGTTCAACAATATTGGTAATTCTAATGATACAATACTTCAACTTATGTTCAACAACACTGATCAGTCTAATGATACAATACTTCAACTTATGTTCAACAATATTGATTGTTCTAATGATACAATACTTCAACCTATGTTCAACAACACTGATCAGTCTAATGATACAATACTTCAACTTATGTTCAACAATATTGATTGTTCTAATGATACAATACTTCAACTTATGTTCAACAATATTGGTCGTTCTAATGATACAATACTTCAACTTATGTTCAACAATATTGGTCGTTCTAATGAAACAATAATTCAACTTAGTTCCACAACACAGCTCAGTCTGATGATACAATACTTACTTTTTATTAATAACTTTCTGAAGAGCATTCATCACAAGCTCTATGTAAAGTCTTAATGTTTCCTTAATTGGGAGGAAAAAAACAGTTATGACAAGAGATAAAGATGTTATTCAGCAGAGAGTGAGGAGAGGTGCATGAAAGGAGCATAAATGAATGAGTTTTTAACAGAATTTATGTTGAATGTTAATTCTGGCCGATTCCAATGTCCCAATTCCAATGGTAAGGATGAGGTGGATCTCCAACTAAGTGCTTCCTATGGTCTGATATACAAGACTGAATGGCTATGGCAGAAACATTGTGGCTAGGGTAGAAAGTAGAAGGCTGCTCATCATTTTGCCGTGAACCAAAAGCAAGTTAGGAAATTGAGAATGAAAAGGTCAGAATTGTCCCTGATTTCTTCTTTCGTTCACTTGAAACATGTCTATATCTGTAATTCTGTCTCCTGAATAAAACTCTTTTTTTGTGTCTTTTGTAGTTCATACAGTGGCCCATAGAGCTTTGATTCCAGTGTTGTTTCCTCTGGCCAATATGTCTGCCTCAGCATTTCATACTCAGAACACTCTTGAAGTATATGTTTGGCACTCTGTGCTGCCTGTCCACATGTATACATGGCGGTGTTGCTATTCTTGAACATGTGACTGCAGAGTCGGTTGTGTCCTGTTCTGAGGCGTAGAATTATAACTTGCTCTGATCTGTTCATAATGTGAGTCATCTTGTGTTGATTTTTGTGGCTTTCTTATTGACTTGATCATCTGTTTTTTCTGATGGTAGGTGATTGGTATATCTGGTTGGTCTTCGGCAGCACCTTCCTTAGCAAGTTGGTCTGCTTTTTCAGGCTTATCTCTAGATTTTTTATCTCTAGGCTTGTGTTGATATTCTATATATACACCTGCACCTTCATTCCTCACTGCATTCTGCGCTGACCCATCTGTGTATACTCTGACCCATATATCTTGTGGATATTCCTCATCCAGGAAACTGAGGGTGACTGTACTTCACTGCACACTGTTCTGTTTGTACTTGCTTAGTATTCCTTTCACATGGGTCTGAATGTATATTGGCATTCCTTGCTTTTCACTCCAAGGGGTTAGTTCTGGTACAGACCTTAAGGAGCTGTCAACTTCAGGTAGGTCTGTGAGTTGTCCATGTAATCGTTTAGCTTGGTGGATAAAGCTGCTTTTTTTCCATCGCACCATTGCTAGATTTTGGAATCTTTCCTTCATTGGATGACTTGAAACTTTTCTGCTTGAATTAGTACTTTTGTATCTCTGCATTTGTCAAGTGTTTGCATTCTTCCCATTTTCTGCATCTCTGCTATGGGTGTTGATTTCATTGCTCCCAACATTATTCTAAGTGCATGTTTTTGCACTTTAACTAGATCTTGTAATGTGGTGTTTAATGCAGGACACCACACAGCTGAACCATATTCCAGGTGTGGTCTTATGCCTTGCTGGTAAACTTTACAGAGTATATTCCCACTGGCTCCCCATGTGGTTCCACTAAAATTTCTCAGGATAGCTAACTTCGTCCTGGCTTTTGTTGTTGCTTTGTTTATGTGTTGTTTCTATGTCAGCTTATCATCAAAAGTAACTCTGAGGTATATGGGTTGTTTGTCTTCTTTCAAAAGCTCTCCATCTATCTTGATATTACCGGCTTTTTGTTTTGGTGAGAGGGTAAAGAGTGTAGTGCTGCACTTATCTGTGTTAATGTTGACGCACCATCTATTTGCCCATAAGGTTAGGGCATTGATAGCTCTTTGTATTTGTTTAGTGGCCACTGTCGCATGTTCTTCTGAGAAAAGTCTGGGTGACAGGACTCCTCCCTGGGGGACTCCATGACACAGTAGGACTTTTTTGCTATTGCGACCATCTAATTGTACCCTGACTATTCTATTATGCAGGTATGTTTTTACCCGTTTGTACATTATTGAGCTAACCCTGCAATTTCTTTAAGAGCCCTTCTTTCCAGACCTTATCAAATGCTTTCCTGAGGTCTATCCATGCTGCTAGTACCAGTTTCTTATCTTGGAAGGCATCCACAATCTCCTGGGAGAGGTAGGTTGTCTGATTTTCAGTAGAGTAGCACTGTCTGAAGCCTGCTTGCAGTGATACCAGAAGGGTTTCACTTTCAAGATACCACTCCTAAGATTGATAATGCGTTCCATTGTTTTGCATAGATAGTTTATGAAGCTGATGGGCCCGTAATTGGAGATTGTGTTGCCATCTTTTCCTGATTTAGGAGTGGTATCATTATTGCTCCTCTCCACGCCTGTGGTACATTACCTGTGGACCAGCTTGTGTTAAAGATCTGCAGTAGCTTTGCTCTTGCTGCAGTTCCCAGGTTTTTAATCATTTTATTGGACACTCCATCAGCTCCAGGGACTTTTTCATTTTCAAAATTACCACTGATGCCAGTAACAAAGAAAACTGCACGTGGCTGTATGACTCTGTTCCCTGGACTGGAGGACAAAATTATCACAGTGGATGCTGGTATAACGTCAAAGCGGGTTGATTATAAATCTAACAAAAATTTATTTCAGGGTGCTGAACATGTTGAAAGATTCTGCCATCCACACATTTACCAGTAAACAAGTTCATTGTATTACTTTATCAGGATGCTGTGATCAGTTCATGAGCAGATACAGACTATGCCTAAGATACAACTAAAAACTGTCACAGAAATTACCAAAAGAATTAGAGGCAAACATTTTGTAATTTTAATGAATTATGATTTAACTGTAGAAATAACAAAACTTTGAACTGTCTCAAATTGTTAATATGGACAAGACTATTTCATCATTTTTTTCCAAATTTTATTTTAGTAATTTGTGCACAGATTTTGGTGAATCCATAAACATGTCAATTCTTGTATGCGAGAAGCACGAAAATAAAAATGTATCTGCTTATACACAAAGATATACGGTAGTCAATATTCACTTATTTGTTAATCTCAGTAAAACTAAGACATAGTCAATATTCACTTATTTGTTAATCTCAGTAAAACTAAGACATAGTCAATATTCACTTATTTGTTAATCTCAGTAAAACTAAGACATAGACAATATTCACTTATTTGTTAATCTCAGTAAAACTAAGATATAATCAATATTCACTTATTTGTTAATCTCAGTAAAACTAAGATATAGTCAATATTCACTTATTTGTTAATCTCAGTAAAACTAAGATATAATCAATATTCACTTATTTGTTAATCTCAGTAAAACTAAGACATAGTCAATATTCACTTACATACCTATCAACCTTGTGAACAACTGTACCACAAGCATGTGAAAACTTGTAAAAATCACATACATATCCGTACATAAATTTCTCTGTCTGAGAAAGATTGCTGGGAGGGAGTACCTGTGTTGCAGAGGTACTAGTGGTATGCCTTGTTCTGGTTTCCTAAGGGTTGGTTAAACACACACATCGCCCATACCCCCTCTTCCTGTAGCATTTCTTGCATCCCCAGAAACTATATAATTAAAACAAGCAAAAAAATAAGGACCAACCTTTTCTACAGAAAATACGGCAGAGATGCAGAGAGATATAGCTGGAATGCAGGCTTATGAAAGATGCAAAAGAATGAACAAAGATCACCCAAATTAACAATTTGTAGAAAACGGGCAAACAAACCACAGAATAAAAAGATCAGTCCTCAACCATGTCAATAACAAAAGACAGCTATCACGTCCCAGACAAGAACTGCAAAGAGTAGAAAAATGTTTACCACCACATGCAGGTTTTAAATTGCCGGAAATCAAGACACAATTAGGAGATAATGCAAAGAAAAGTTCCAAACCAGTAAATCTTATGAAAGAAACACAGAAAACAATAGACACCTGCCTAGAACAATGGGTTCATGTTTATACTGATGGGTCTGCTTTCAAAGCAGGTTATGGTGTCTATATAGAATATCCAGACAAAACATCTGATGAGTTGTTTGATGCCTGTGGGGAGATATGTTCTAACTATGAAGCTGAAATAACCATACCGGAAGTTGCCTTGTACCACGTGAAGACCATATTTTATGCGTTTCCATCAAAAGTTCAAAACATTGTGATTTTTACAGACTCTAAGGCTGCTCTTCAAGCACTAGAATGTGATTGACATTGTAAGCCTCGTCCAGTTGAAATATATCACCAATCCAACCAGCTGTTTATATCTTATGAAGTCAGCATTATTATGCAGTAGATTCCTGGCCACTCAGACACATCAGGAAATGACAAGACAGACAGACTAGCAAAGAAGGGAGCACAACAAGAACAGCCATATACACAAACGACCATGAACACAGTTAAAATGATGTTGAAATATGTCAACAAATAAAATTGGATGAAAGATGGGCCATGGTAAACACTGGGATGGAAATCTCTACATATATGACCAGTGCAAATTCTAAAGACAACATCAACCTCTTGGGAAGGAAAGACCAGAGTATCATCTTCCGAATGCTCACACAATAACATGTACAGCTTAACAATCACCTGAACAGAAAAAACAGTAAATATTTACCTATTTGTTCATCTCAGTACAACTAAAACATAATTCAATATTCTGATATGTGCTAATCTCAGTAAAACTAAGCCATATGACAATACTCTCTAACCTGACTATACTCTCTAACCTGTGTTTCTGTATGTTCAATGTTGATGTTTATCTGGAAGTGACAATCAACAAAAGAAAGGCTATTATTTGGAAAATCATATTAATATCAAGAAATTGGTAAGATAAAACAAACAAAATGGAGGATTGGGATAATAGTGGATAAATGACAATAACAGAATTAGGGAAAGGTAGCGTGGAGTGATAGACAAGATATATAAATTACTGGAGTGTGATATTAAAATAGTGGAATGGGAGATAAACTGAGATATTAAAATAGTTGAGTGAGAGATAGAATGAGATATTTAAATAGTGGAGTGATAGACTGAGATATTAAAATAGTGGAATGATGGATAGACAGATATTAAAATAGTGGAGTGAGAGATATTAAAGTAGTGGAATGAGAGATAGACAATTATAAAAATAGTGGAGTGAGAGATAGACTGAGATATTAAAATAGTAGAGAGATAGATAGACATATATTAAAATAGTGGAGTGATAGATAGACTGAGATATTACAATAGTGGAGTGAGAGATATTAAAGTAGTGGAGTGAGAGATATTAAAGTAGTGGAGTGAGAGATAGACATATATTAAAATAGTGGAGTGAGAGATATTAAAGTAGTGGAGTGAGAGATATTAAAATAGTGGAGTGAGAGATATTAAAGTAGTGGAGTGAGAGATATTAAAGTAGTGGAGTGAGAGATATTAAAGTAGTGGAGTGAGAGATATTAAAGTAGTGGAATGAGAGATAGACTAAGATATTAAAATAGTAGAGAGATAGATAGACATATATTAAAATAGTGGAGTGATAGATAGACTGAGATATTAAAATAGTGGAGTGAGAGATATTAAAGTAGTGGAGTGAGAGATATTAAAATAGTGGAGTGAGAGATAGACATATATTAAAATAGTGGAGTGAGAGATAGACATATATTAAAATAGTGGAGTGAGAGATATTAAAGTAGTGGAGTGATAGATTGAGATATTAAAGTAGTGGAGTGAGAGATAGACATATATTAAAATAGTGGAGTGAGAGATATTAAAGTAGTGGAGTGAGAGATATTAAAATAGTGGAGTGAGAGATATTAAAGTAGTGGAGTGAGTGATAGACATATATTAAAATAGTGGAGTGAGAGATATTAAAGTAGTGGAGTGAGAGATAGACATATATTAAAATAGTGGAGTGAGAGATATTAAAGTAGTGGAGTGATAGACTGAGATATTAAAATAGTGGAGTGAGAGATATTAAAGTAGTGGAGTGATAGACTGAGATATTAAAATAGTGAAAGATATTAAAACAGTGAAGTGAGAGATAGGCAACTGAGATGTAATTTTTAACAAAAATGGTGAAAATGCTATGGACAGCCAAGAAAACTAATATAGAAATCCTCAGAGTCGCTGGAGTAAACCGACAGATTATAGCAAAAATTAGCAGCAGATAATCAAGATTTTTAGGTCATGTGATGAAAAAACCCCAAAATTTGAACATTTATTAACTACCAGGAACATCACAGGCAGAAGAAGACAGAGAGAAATTTCTGGATAGGTTGCCATTGTAGCACATAAAGATGTCATCAACTGAATTTATTAACAACACAAGAAGAGAGAGTTGTGGAGAGGCATGATCACCTACGCCACTAGGCATGACACTTGATTGACTGAGAGATAGACTTATGATATTAAAATACTGGTGAGGAGATAGACATGTTAAAATTGTGGGGCAGTGGTGAATTAGAACAGACTTACCAGAACATAACAAGCCACTGATAATTCATGTAAATGTCTCTTGTCTGTAACTGCCAGAAGAAACAAAAATATTTACTGGACTATTTGCACTTTCATTGTAAGATAAATTGTCACCAACATTCTTAAAGAACTGTTTACTGAAATGAATAGAAAACTGGTTATCAATATTCTTAGAGAACTGGTTATTGACAAAAAATGAGAACTGGTTATCAACATTCTTAGAGAACTGTTACCAACATTCTTAGAGAACTGGTTACTGACATGAATGTGTGTGTTCATCCATCACATGTGATGATGACCATTTGTTACATCCACTTTTGATAATTCAGTTAGAATTATGTCCATGCCTAATAGTTCGTAGATGGCTAATAAACAGTATTCGAGATGCAAATATCTTTCGATAGTTTGGGCATGGAATGACCACTGTAGGATTTTGTTCTATCCATGACTTTCTAGCTACTCTTTGATGTTGAGTTCTGCATTTCTCCGCTTTTCACAAGATCATGCGCCCTTTTTGACTGTAGAGCGCCATATAGGTCTATTTTGTGCAAGTTCTTCCCATGTATCTTGATCTATTTCAAATGCTTTCAGTGAGGTCTTTAACGAGTTCTTGTAGCGCTTCTTTTGGCCACCTTGAGATTGTGTACCCTTCTCTAGCTCACCATAGAGAAGTATCTTTGGCAGGTGATGGTCTGGCATACGCACCAAATGATCTCCCAATGAATCTGTGTCTGCATCAGGAAAGTGTTAATTCTAGGTGTGTCAGATCTGTCAAGGATATAGGTATCTGGAATTTTGTCTTGCCATCTGATGTTCATAGCTTTTCTGAGACAAGTTGTGTGAAAGTAATTGAGTTTCTTCACATGACGTCTATACACAGTCCATGTTTCACTAGCATATAAAGGCACTGGAAGTACCAATGCTCTGTAAATTTTCAGCTTAGTCTGTGACATTTCCATGCCACATTTTTGCATACAATCTGCTGAAAGTGCTGCTTGCCTTGCTGATCCTTGTATACACTTCATCATCAACATTGGCATTCTGTGATAATGTACTGCCTAAGTATGTGAATCTATTCACAACTTTCAGTGCCACGTCATTTAACTTTATGCAGGGCTCAATATAGCTTTTGCCAGATGCTAGTGTAACATATTATAACTCACTCAGAGTGATATCATCAACCTGAGATATGCAGATGACATTGCTCTGTTAGCAGAAAGTGAACATGAACTACAGACTAATAGATCAAGTCCATAAGTCAAGTCAAGATTATAGACTAAATATAAGCATCCAAAAAAATTATAATCAGCAAAGTCACAGAAGAGTAAATATAAAAATATATGGAAACTACAACCAATATTTTGGACACATAATCACAAATGAAGGCAGATGTGACAAGTTAAAAGGAGAATAGAAATGGCTAAATGTACTTTCAATGACATGAGGAAAGTATTAATATATAAACAAATTACAAACAAGTTAAAAATGAGAATTATAAAATGCTAGATCTATTCTATATTAATGTATGGCTCAGAAACATGGACATTAGAAGACAGAATTGATGTCTTTGAGATGTGGATCAGGTCCATATCTGTCAGGGCCTCCTCAAGTTCTCTTCCCTGTTTGTTCAAAGCACTATTGCCCCATGATGTACCTTTCGCATTGAAGTCACCACAGAAGAGGATCTGCTTTTCCTGTTCCATTATCTTCCCTAGGATTTTCAAACCCTGAAGATCAACGCTTGTGTTGCAGGCATACATATTTACAATCATGAATGGGTGCTGGACCCTCTGGATTCTCACTGCCTGTAACTGAATATTGTTGCTATCCCACTTGGACATATCAACCTCGCATACACTAAAACCCTCGTGTATTAAGATTGCCTGTCCAAGGTGTCGCCTGTTGTAGAAATACTGAAATCCGGCTATCCTGATGTTACCACTTTCACCTGTGTTTCTTGCAATACAACGATGTCAGCATCGTAACGCATCTTTTCTAATTCTATTCTACGCTTGTGTGCACTGGCCATATTCCAAAACAGAACACGTACGTTTTTAATTCCTAGCCTAGTTGTTTTTGATCTCGTTCGTCTAGCACCTGCCCAATGATTTTTCCTTTTTGAACCACCTTGCTTAGGCCGCTTAACCCTTTCACCCTTATGAGATTTCCCAATTGTCAATCCCTGATCCCTAAGGCAAGGGGCACAACTCCTCCAAAATATGGATATGATGATGACAAAATTACATTTTCTTTCAAACTGTTCATCATATCACACTCAGACTTGACAGATCAACAGAAAAATGAATAGTCTTGTATAAACCTATATCAAAGATAATTTAATACATTATTTTTAAATAATAAACTGTCAAACTCGACATAATGTGGGGAAAATTATTTTTTTTACTTTGGGGTGTTGAGTAGAGGAGTCATATTGAGACGAAAATATTGTGATATATTCTCAAATACCCTTTTTTCCAAACAGGGTGAGATGCCCAAAACGTTGAACCTGTTATATGTACTTCAGTACATGCCATACTCAAACAGAATACACAGATCCATCATAATATAAATTTCAAAAATGACATTTTATTTCAATGGCGGTTGCAGATGTTCAGCGCGTGTCTTCTTTCCTTGTTTGTTCATTGCGTTATATTACATACCGTACAAATTTGTCAGATCGGCTGCAAATTGATAAACTCATCGTTGACAATGATGCTAAAGTATTCATAACGTGTGGCAATCTCATCAAGATTATGTACAGACCCAATGTTTTGTACACAACTCTCAACTTCTACTCGAAAAACTACATCACTACGGCGAAATTTGTGATGTCACAATTAGTGCCACGCATGTCCATCTCTTTGTCGGAAACATTAGGCCTATCTAACAAGAACTTCACTGTCACTTTCCACGTTATATTTGATACGCAAATTACCTACATCGTGCATGTTTCCATCTTAACTACGGCTGTCATCATCAGTGTACATATGAATAATATCTTCCATTTCCAAAATTATCCCATTTAAAAAATCGTGATAAATTCATTTTCCACGATCTCTTAGATTAAACATAAAACAAGAAGCGAAACCACGGATCTACGCAATGGTCATTGTTTTTAATAGTCCCGGCGCATACTAAAAATGTAATATCGATCGCAACAAAACAAGCAACAAAAATCGAGTGGCAGCGGCTCGAAAATCGGGTAAAACGCAGATAATTACAAAAAATCGTAATAAATAATTTTTATGTCCGATTATTTCAATTAAAACATAAAACAAGAAGCTAAACCACGGATCTACGCAATGGTCATGATTTCTAATAGACCCAGCGCAAACTAAAAATGTCATATCGATCGCAACGACATAAGTTTAAAAAAAAAATGGGTCAGAGAATAACAGCACATCACCACACAATCTCCTAATTGAAAAGAACGAATATATACATTGTTCAAGTGAAACTGTAGGTGACACACAAAACACTTGTGTTGTTATCCACCATTTTGACTGGAAGTCCAAATCAGGTGATGTGCATAAGTGATAGACGAAACCATTGAAGAAGGCTAAAAAGTGGGATAAGCACATATAACTGTAAAAAATCCCTGTTATCTTTGTCCCCGCCATGTGGGTGTGAGAGAAAAAAGAAATGACAAATTAGCCAGCCTTGTTATGACTATTTCCATTAAGTTGTGCTACCATGCACACATATTTATCACAATGCACACAGAGTTTAGACTTGCACACAACACTTACGTATATAAACATTCGTCAAAGTTCCTTTAATAACACCCCAAAAAATGAGTATGAAGTAAATATAATATACTGAAGAAGACTTGATTTTTATTTTTTAGGTAGAAGATTTATACAGAAAAAGTGATGCTTGAAATGTATGCAAACAACTTAGATATATTTTTTAGTTAGGTTTGTAATGAAAAGGTGATGCTTGAAATTTATCCGTCCGCTGAGGTATATTTTTAGGTAGAAAAAGTATTGCTTGAAATTTATTTCTACACTTGTCTTAGAAAGAAAATTGCTTGCCACCATAACAGATGTTCAGCCCATGGACCTAACAGACATACTCAATGCTCTTCAGGGGTCCACACGATCAGATGATTTTTCTGCTTCTTCTTCTTCTTCTTTCGTTCACTTGAAACATGTCTATATCTGTAATTCTGTCTCCTGAATAAAACTCACTGTCTTTTGTAGTTCATACAGTTTCCCATAGAGTTTTGATTCCAGTGTTGTTTCCTCTGGCCAATATGTCTGCCTCAGCGTTTCATGCTCAGAACACTCTTGAAGTATATGTTTGGCACTCTGTGCTGCCTGTCCACATGTACACATGGCCGTGTTGCCAATCTTGAACTTTGTATACATGTGACTGAGGAATCGGTTGTGTCCTGTTCTGAGACGTAGAATTATAACTTGTTCTGGTTTGTTCATAATATGATAGTCATCTTGTGTTGGTGTTTGTGGCTTTCTTATTGACTTGATCATATGTTTTTTCTGATGGTAGGTGATTGGTATATCTGGTTGGTCTTCGGCAGCACCTTCCTTAGCCAGTTGGTCTGCTTTTTCATTTCCTGGTATTCCACATTGAGAGGGTATCCACTACATGGTTACCCTATACTGGTAAGACAATTCGCTAAGTAGTTTTTTCAAGTCTGTTAGTTTTTCAGACTGGAGAGCTTGAAGCACTGACCTTGCATCTGTCAGGAATACCACAGGCTGTAGGTCAGAGTTGGAGTTCAGCAGTTTTTTTAGCTGCCATACTAATTGCCTGGATTTCTGCATCATAATTATTGCAGAATTTTCCTGTCGGTGTTCTGATTGTATCTCTAGGCTTGTGTGGATATTCTATATATACACCTGCACCTCCATTCCTCACGGCATTCTGTGCTGATCCATCTGTGTATACTCTGACCCATATATCTTGTGGATATTCCTCATCCAGGAAACTGAGGGTGACTGTCCTTCGCTGCACACTGTTCTGTTCGTCCACGCTTAGTATTCCTTTCACATGGGTCTGAATGTATATTGGCATTCCTTGCTTTTCACTCCAAGGGGTTTGTTCTGGTACAGGCCTTAAGGGGCTGTCAACGTCAGGTAGGTCTGTAAGTTGTCTGCGGAGTCGTTTAGCTTGATGGATAAAGCTGCTTCTTTTCAGTCGTCCCATTGCTAGATTTTTTAATCTTTCCTTCATTGGATGACTTGGCATACACTGAAACTTTTCTGCCTGAATTAGTACTTTTGTATCTCTGCGTTCGCCAAGTGTTTGCATTCTTCCCATTTTCTGCATCTCTGCTATGGGTGTTGATTTCATTGCTCCCAAAATTATTCTAAGTGCCTGGTTTTGCACTTTATCTAGATCTTGTAATGTGGTGTTTGATGCAGGACACCACGCAGCTGAACCATATTCCAGGTGTGGTCTTATGCCTTGCTGGTAAACTTTACTGAGTATATTCCCACTGGCTCCCCATGTGGTTCCACTTAGTTTTCTCAGGATAGCTAACTTCCTCCTGGCTTTTGTTGTTGCTTTGTTTATGTGCTGCTTCCATGTCAGTTTATCATCAAAAGTAACTCCGAGGTATGTGGGTTGTTTGTCTTCTTTCAAGAGCTCTCCATCTATTTTGATATGACCGGCTTTTTGTTTTGGTGAGAGGGTAAAAAGTGTAGTGCTGCACTTATCTGTGTTAATGCTGACGCACCATCTATTAGCCCATAAGGTTAGGGCATCAATAGCTCTTTGTATTTGTTTAGTGGCCACTGTCGCATGTTCTTCTGTGCACCAGATCACCAGGTCGTCAGCATACATTGCCACTTTGATCCCGTGTGGTAGTTCAGCAACTAGGTCATTGATGTAAACCAAGAAAAGTATTTCACTGCTAAAGATGGATGTGTCGAGCCACTGGCACAAACGAAACTGCGACACAATGCATTTCCATTCTCTGAACTACATCCTGCTGGAAATCTAGAATGGATCATGGTCCTGCTACAAGAGAGACCCAGCAGGGGTTTGAGAATAAACACCGAAGAAGAAGATGATTTCAAGATACACAAGCATTAGTCAATCTCAAGAATGCATGAACTGAGAGGTGTGACCCATAGAGAAGACGTAACAAAAATTTATAAAATAACATTGAATAAACATAGCACCGGAACCATCTGGGGCTATACCATGAGAGAATTACTGAAATAAAGATCTGAGTACATATGCACTGTGTCAAGAAGATAATCAACAAACATAATGCCTAATCACATGCTAAAGAGTGTCAGAGCCAGGATTCTTGTTAACACTGGAAATGAGTGTTCACCATCTTGCACAATTGATATCAAACTTACAAACAATAACAATACATTTATAGCAACATCCAAATTTATACATGATGATCTAAAGGTTGATGATATTCAAGGACTTTTGTCAGCACCACAAATATGATGTATATGCTGATATTCTGTTCACTGCATTTTGCTGCTGTTGCCTGGTGATAAATATCGTATCAACTGTTCCCCGTCCTTGTTTTGTATTGACATAAACTTGCAAGGATAAAAACTGCTTCCAAGTGTGATTTGATTTAACTCTGTTTAACAGAACTCTAGACAGGAACTTAGAGATAGAGAGATACATGTATGGTTGTTACAGATTTGTCTCTTCCTCTATTTGTGTGTGTGTGTGTGCGTGTGAACAACATAATTGAAGAATATTATGTACATGGCATTTCTATTCAATTATTGTTGAATTTGTAGCAACACTAATACACCCAGTCTTATCGCTGGCACAATGTGAATGATCTGAGTTTAAACCACACTTTTCAATGTTGTTGGGAAGGCAAGCTCACTATCAACTCTGCTACCGCATCAACAGAAGCATGATGTAAACTTTAAATTTGTATTGGTTCTGGTTCCACATTGTCTGAAAGTACTTAGCTAACTTAATGCACAGTTTTTCATTATGAATTTTCTCCAGTCTCTAATCTGTGTCTGTCTGGTAGTGATAGTGGCACCTGCATATTCAATGACAGGAAGAACAAGAGCCTCATAGAGGATCATGAGCTCTGATTGTTTAGTGTGTCACTGATATCACAATAAGAGCCTCACAGAGGACTGCAGGCAACATAAAATTCTGCTGAATTGAATTGTTCCTGACATCTCATAGAAATTTGAAGCCTGTCTTCTTAAAAACATACCTGCAGATCAGCTGCTGATCCACTACTAAACATACCTGCAGATCAGCTGCTGATCCAATACTAAACATACCTGCAGATCAGCTGCTGATCCAATACTAAACATACCTGCAGATCAGCTGCTGATCCACTACTAAACATACCTGCAGATCAGCTGCTGATCCACTACTAAACATACCTGCAGATCCACTACTAAACATACCTGCAGATCAGCTGCTGATCCACTACTAAACATACCTGCAGATCAGCTGCTGATCCACTACTAAACATACCTGCAGATCAGCTGCTGATCCACTACTAAACATACCTGCAGATCAGCTGCTGATCCACTACTAAACATACCTGCAGATCAGCTGCTGATCCACTACTAAACATACCTGCAGATCAGCTGCTGATCCACTACTAAACATACCTGCAGATCAGCTGCTGATCCACTACTAAACATACCTGCAGATCAGCTGCTGATCCACTACTAAACATACCTGCAGATCAGCTGCTGATCCAATACTAAACATACCTGCAGATCAGCTGCTGATCCACTACTAAACATACCTGCAGATCAGCTGCTGATCCACTACTAAACATACCTGCAGATCAGCTGCTGATCCACTACTAAACATACCTGCAGATCAGCTGCTGATCCACTACTAAACATAACTGTAGATCATCTGTTAAATATACATGCAGATCATCTATTAATCATACCTGCAGATCACCTGCTGATCCACTACTAAACATACCTGCAGATCAGCTGCTGATCCACTACTAAACATACCTGCAGATCAGCTGCTGATCCACTACTAAACATACCTGCAGATCAGCTGCTGATCCACTACTAAACATACCTGCAGATCAGCTGCTGATCCACTACTAAACATACCTGCAGATCAGCTGCTGATCCACTACTAAACATACCTGCAGATCAGCTGCTGATCCACTACTAAACATACCTGCAGATCAGCTGCTGATCCAATACTAAACATACCTGCAGATCAGCTGCTGATCCACTACTAAACATACCTGCAGATCAGCTGCTGATCCACTACTAAACATACCTGCAGATCAGCTGCTGATCCACTACTAAACATACCTGCAGATCAGCTGCTGATCCACTACTAAACATACCTGCAGATCAGCTGCTGATCCACTACTAAACATACCTGCAGATCAGCTGCTGATCCACTACTAAACATAACTGTAGATCATCTGTTAAATATACATGCAGATCATCTATTAATCATACCTGCAGATCACCTGCTGATAATTTGAAGCAGGTCTTCCTAAAACATACCTGTAGATCAAATGCTAAACATACCTTGATTCTTGATTAGGAACAAGCGTCACAGCACTGGGGGCATTCCCATATATGCTCTGCCTGCCGTTCTATCAGCCATCTAAAAGTGTATAAGCTCAGTGTCCCAGTCAGTTGCTCATTACGCGTTCTAATCTTTCCGGAGAGGGAGCTCTTCTCCCATTTCTACCATTCTCTGAATATGTATATTGTCACGTTCGATATATGCCTGCAGATCACCAGCTATACATACCTGCAGATCACCCACTAAACATAACTGCAGATCACCTGTTTAACACACCTGCAGATCACCTGCTCATAATTTAAAATAAGTTTTCCCAAAAACAAACCTGTAGATCACCTGCTAAACATACATGCATATGGCCTGCCAAACATACCTGAAGAACACCTAAACATGCCAGCAGATCACCTGCTAAAGATACCTGCAGATCACCTACTGATAATGATATACAATTATGAGACAAGGCAATAGTACAGAAACAAATGCACCAACATACCTTTCTTGGCCAAGTCTAAAATCTCTAGGAATAAATGTTTCAGTTCTTCTACTGAGTGTATCATGTCTGTCAAAGTCTGTGGATGACACAACATTTATAACTTAATGCGGAGAAACTCATCTACAATGCAATGAACATCATATTTATAACTTGAGATTTATTTATTTATCACACAGAGTAACTTGAGATTTATTTATTTATCACACAGAGTAACTTGAGATGTATTTATTTATCACACAGAGTAACTTGTAATTTATTTATTTATCACACAGAGTAACTTGTGATTTATTTATTTATCACACAGAGTAACTTGTGATTTATTTATTTATCACACAGAGTAACTTGAGATGTATTTATTCATCACACAGAGTAACTTGTGATTTATTTATTTATCACACAGAGTAACTTGTGACTTATTTATTTATCACACAGAGTAACTTGAGATGTATTTATTTATCACACAGAGTAACTTGAGATGTATTTATTTATCACACAAGTTATTCTGTGTTTTATTTATAATTAAATATTATAAATTTATTTTATTTATGTGTTTTATTTATTTAATTACACAGAATAATTTGAGATGTATTTAATCACACAGAACAACGTGAATTTTATTTATCACACAGAATAACTGAAGATTTATTTATCACACAGAATAACTTGATATTTATTTAGTCACACAGAATGACTTGAGATTTATTTACTGGTATTTATCACACAGAGTAACTTGAGATTATTTATTTATCAATTAGAATAACTTGAGATTTATTTATCACAGAGAATAATGACATTTATTTAGTCACACAGAACAACTTGAGATTTATTTATCACACAGAATAACTTGAGATCTATTTATTTATTTATTTAGTTACACAGAATAACTTGAGATCTATTTATTTATTTATCACACAGAATAACTTGAGATTTATTTAGTTACACAGAAGAACTTGAGATTTATTTATCACAGAGAATAATGACATTTATTTAGTCACACAGAACAACTTGAGATTTATTTATCACACAGAATAACTTGAGATCTATTTATTTATTTATTTATCACACAGAATAAGTTGAGATTTTTTTATCACACAGAATAACAGATTTATTTATCACAGAATAATGACATTTATTTAGTCACTCAGAACAACTGAGATGTATTTAGTCACACAGAAGAACAAGATTTATTTAGTTACACAGAATAACAAGATTTATTTAGTTACACAGAAGAACTTGAGACATATTTATTTATTTATCACATTGAATAACTTGATCAGGTGTAATTATGTATCAGGTGGAATAACTTGAAATTTATGTATCACATGGAATAACTTGAGATTTATTTAGCAAGACTAACTCACTTTTGATTTGCCTTTTATCAAAGTTAAGAAACCCTGAGCTCTTTCAACCAGTACTGTGCTGCCTGATTTTATTACCAACAAGATAAGTGGCTTCAATAGATTCTGAAGAAAAGATGGGGGAAAAACATTAGGTACAAAGACTAGTTGTAGCAGCAATATACATGACACTGCCATGATTTTTTTCATACCTTGGTCATATAGCTTATAAACTACATATCTTCAATATTACCTTCTGTGGACAGTTGTTCGCTGTTATTAGCATTGTACTGCCAGCCTAGATGCACATTTATTGGGTCTGTAAAATGGACATTGGTCAGAGATGGTCGGTCACTGAACAAGTCGCTGATGGCCAAGGGCATGTTACCTAAATTTAGTTGATTTCAGTGTGACTGTTATCTGAGACTGCTCTAGTGAAAGGAAACCAGATTAAACTGGTAACACACAATAGTCACGTGCTGATTTTGAAACCAATCAGAAATTGGTAGTGCAGTCTTCCAAGTGACATGCAAATGAGAGGACAGATGTGCTATGAAATAGTGACAGCCAGAATATAAATTTAAAATTACACAGGCTGTGTAGTCTGAGTTCATATCTTTCTTGTTAAGTTTATTGAAATATCTGAGCGGTTGTTGATGTTATCAAATTAGATGGATAGATATCAAAGATATCTATCCATTGATAAAAATATTGATAAAAGAAACATGTATATAATGCAAACAAGGGGAAACATCCGGCCTATCATGCATACTCTACTTTCACCCATGCAGGAACGAGAATTTGTAAAATGAGTCACAAGAGAAGTTGCAATTGAAGTCTTCATAGTCCAGTTGAAATTTTACACTGGACTTTTTCTTAATCATCTGTAAAGATACAAATGGCCATCAGTGAAGTTGAGTTTATTATTGAAAAATCTAATACACATTATTCATTTTCTTAAATGAGTTTCTTATTGAAATATCTGCTGCAGTGTTTTATTTCTTCTTATTTGAGTTTATTACTGAAATGATCACTTTAGCCTATTATTTGTTCTTAGTTGAGTTTGTTATTGTAATGTTCACTGTAGCCTTTTTATTTACTCTTAGTTGAGTGTATTATTGAAACATCTAATACACATTATTCATTTTCTTGAATGTGTTTTTAAAATTTAAAAGTCCACTTTAGCTGTTTATTTTTTCTTACTTGAGTTTATTATTGAAATGTTCACTTTAGCCTTCTATTGTTTTATATATATAACACCCATAGCTGTGAATTCAAATCGAATGATAAAATCAGAGAAGAGACATCAAAATTTCATCACAGATGTTATCAGAAAACGCTGTTGGTCCTACATTGGGCATGTCCTACATGTAGACATCAACAGAATACACCACCAATCTCTTGAATGGATACCTACAGGCAAAAGAGTCAGGGGTAGACCTAAAGAAACACTCAGAAGAACAACACTTAGAGAAAGTAAAACAATCAATATCCATACTATTCAGGAACTGCACAGAATAGCTTTGAACAGACAGAAATGAATGAATATAAAACAATCAAAGGCTAAATTTTTTAAAAACAAACAAAAAAAAACAAAAAAACAACAAACAAAAAAAAACCCCAAAAAACCAAAAAAAAACAACACACACACACAGAGAGAGAGAGAGAGAGAGAGAGAGAGAGAGAGAGAGACATATATATATATCACTTGATATAGTATATATAAAGTGATATATTCATTCATAAACGTTATTGACCTGCAAAGAGCATTTATTATGTTTATTTACATATAGTATGTTGGTTTTATGTTCCATACAATGGATGTGCACCAACCAGCCAACAAATATCTGGAAATAAAAAACAATAAATAAATATAACCAAACTACAATGGTTCAACTCTAATGTGATATCGTATTAACATATGGATGCGAAAGTTGGAAAATGACAAATGCAGTGGAGAATAAATTAAATTTATTTGAAAAAAAATGTCTTAGAGCCCTATTGCCTGGGAAGAATTCAAGTCATGTCAAGCAAGTAAGAGATGACATCAAACAGCAATATGTTTCTACAGCCGTAAGAAGAAAACGATGGACTTATATCAGATATGTAATTAGAATGAATGAAAACAGACTGCCACTACAAGCATTAAAATTGGTACCAGATGGCAAAAGAAAAAGAGGAAGACGATGAGAGATTCGTTGTAGAACAACAATCAAAGAAGGTATGACTATGGGTATCAATGACATGAAAGAATTACACACAGTAGCACCACTTCGCTAAAACTAGAGAGCTCTGGTTTCTGCCTTATGCACCATATTCAGAGCTGAAGGAACATAGATAGATAGATGAATAACTGATGTTTAATACTCATCTACAACATTTGTATTCAAAAGCATTCATTCTTCTCTCCGTTTCCACACTATAATTGTCCAACTTTCATACATAAGAATCTTGAATGTATTATTGGAGATTTATATATAGTTTGATTTTCACTGCTATATTTATTCTGCTCTTCCATATGGTATTCAATCTGGACATTGCAGCCAAGGCTATTTCAAGTCTAGTCTCTATTACTTTGTTAGTGCTTTCAATGCTCGTTGATCACATAAGACCCTAAGTATTTAAATGCATTAACTTTTCTTATAGCTTCTACATAGACAGGATTCTCTGAAAGCTGATTGCAATATTTTGAAAGTATCAGAACCAATTTCCCTAAGCTGAAAGCGAAAATGTCACACAAATTGTTAAATATTAACATCTATTTTTTTTTAATGAGACAAAGCAAACATGGTAACTTTCATACATTGCATGTAACTTTCATACATTGCATGTGAGAAATTTACTAGGCAACTTTCATACATTGCATGTGAGAGTAACTTTCATACATTTCATGTGAGAGTAGCATTCATACATTTCATGTGAGAGTAAATTTCATACATTGCATGTGAGAGTAACTTTCATACATTGCATGTGAGAAGTTATATATCGTTAGTTGTGTGTACATTGGCACATAGTCATCAAATATCTGGTAAATTATGATGCTTGCAGCATAAAAGTATTACTATTTGGGAGGGGGGAGGTTCGGCAGTCCAAGAACTTATTCAACAACCCATACATTCATCATTATCATTATTACTACTGCTGTAGGGGATGCTGTGATACAAGTAATGGGGGTTATTATTATTCTTCTTTCATTCACTTGAAATATGTTTATATCTGTTTATTGGATATTAACATGTTCCCATTGTGATTTGTCCACTGCATCCTGATTATTGTGCGCCTCTTGGCTGATTGCCTCCGTCTTCAGCACCCTGTTTATTTGGGCAGGACTATGGTCCTGCCCAAGCAGGACTGTCCAACCAGTCTTAGTTTCCAGCACCTGATGGCTGAACTAAGCCCCATCACCACTTCAAGGTGCTGGCTCATTTTTTTTTGGGGTGGGTGTGTGTGTCTCATTATCATTACTACTGTGGGATGCTGTGATCAGCAAATGGGTAATGACACCAGTAATGGGGCTTTTGATCAAATACTCTGTAAATTAGGCATGGTACATAAAGAGGGATTGAAGTAAGGTGTATAACTAGAAAGTTATGACAACTATCAGGCTACATATGCTTCACCTCCTGCTGAAAGAAACTTATTTCTGTAGTGCAGATATTAATAACAACAGTATGTCACTCTAGCTTCAACACTTAGAAAAGCACAAAATTATAAACTAAGACTCACAAAAATATATCAGATATATACTTACAAAGACAAAATCTCCACACCTCTCTCCTTTAATCAAAATCTCCACAAAATCTAAAACTCTGGGGAAAAAAATGTTTCATAATATCTTTATTTTTCAACATCACAGACGTTCACATAACAGAGCATGCCATAAAAAACTGACATCTTGAGGTGACACCAAGATGATAAAAGATGTCACCATGACATCCTAGAAGTTATCTAATGACTCACAAACACCAAACCTAATGGACTTTGTTCTGTTTCAAACTCATATTCATTTGCAAAGGCAAAGCCTCAGAATGTTTTAATATCTACAGAAAACAGCAGTGTCCAAGAATTAAACATTAAATGTTTTAATATCTATGGAAAACAGAACTTTCCAAGAATCACACATTGAATGTTTAATATCTATAAAAAACAGCAATGTCCAAGAATAATAAATCAATTGAATATTTAATATCTACAAAAAACAGCAGTGTTCTTTATACAACTACTGCTACAGGATTCATCTCTTCCCCAATTACTGTTCAGTGTCTTTGCAACAATGATAACGAAACAGCAAATAGCCAATAATGGCAGTACATTTTATCCTTTGCAGATGATATTCTGGTGTACAGGCAGGGAAAGAACTGACATGTGATTACAAAAGAATCTAGACCAGGTATGTCAGGGCCGCATGCAGTCCTTTGCAAGCATGTGTTCTGCCCGCACAAAGGATACTGCAATTGTCTCATTTAATGCAGAAAATTGCAATTTTAATACTTCAAACTGGGTGTACAAAATATAAATCTGGCACTGTGCCATGTATAAGAAGAAAACAATATGGCTATTTTAAGCTAGTAAGGGTTTTCTATCTATGAAAATTGGCAACATTGACCGGAAGTAGCAGACAGGTTGTTATTGCCATGTTAAAATTTTAAAACAATAAATTGTATCTTGTGGAATCGTGCCTGTTATTATATTATTTATTTTTATGAAGTACTGGGTAAACTGAAACTGTTTAAAATGGCTACAGCACCTTAAGCTAAGAGAAAAGGACACTTGATGAAGAAAGGTGAGTATTGCAAGAGAAATGGGAACTACAGTATTTTTGTACAATGGTAAATGGAAAGATACATTGTTTAGTTTCCAATAACAGCATTGCCAGGCCAAAAGAGTACAACTTAAAAAGACATTATGAAACCAACCATCAATCCTGCGATAAATATGAGGGCTTAGTGAGTGTTTCAAGGAATTGAAGGCATACTTGGTTAAGCAACAGACATGTTTTACAAAAATAGATCAAAACAATGTTGCTTCCGTTATTGCAAGCTATGAACTCAGCCGAATAGTCGCCATGAGAACTGATTGAACTAATCCAAATGCATGACATTACAGCGAGCGAAGACATCTTCGAAAAAGTTGAGCAGATTCTGCATGACTATGATTTTGATTTGAGTAAACTTGTATGTTTATCTACTGAGGGTGCTGCGAATATGGTTGGGAGACATAATAGTGTTGCTGTCAAGTTGCGAACAAAAATTGAGAACTTGTATCAAGATTCATCATTTGCACATTTTCACTGCATTATTCATCAGCAAAATTTGTGTTCAAAGACTTTAAAATTGAATCAAGTGCTTAGTGTGGTCACAGAAACAGTGAACTTTATCAAATACAATGCTCTCAACTATCGTCAATTCAGTCAGCTGTTAGAAGACATGGACCGATGTTCCATTCTACACAGCAGTCCGTTGGTTGTCGTGTCACAAAGTGCTAATAAGATTTTATTTGCTGAGACCAGAAATTACATTATTTTTGGAGATGAAAGGTAAAAACACTGATGAAATAAAAGATGAAAGTTGGATCCAGGATCTAGCATTTGCTGTGGACATTACTGCACATTTAAGTGATCTTAATTTGAAATTACAAGGCAAATACAAACTCATCACTCAGTTGTATGACGACATCAAGTGTTTCATTACAAAACTAAGCTTATGGAAGACACAGTTGTCATGTGAAAATTTGGTTCATTTTCATAACTGCAAAGAACTCAAAAACCAGGCCAATACTGAAACTGTACTTACCTTTGCTAAATATTAGAGTCACCTAGAGTTATTGTCAAAAGAGTTCCTGGAAAGATTTTGTGATTTCTCATCTTTTGAATACCATTTTGCATCATTCTCGGGCACCATTCAACCTTGATGTTGTCAAAGCAAAGGAAAACTTGCAGATGGAGCTATTAGAAATGCAATCTGATTCTACACTCAAAGCAAAGTATCTAGAATACCTGGCTTCTATTCATACCTTCCTGAAAAGTTTACAAACTTCAGAAAGTTTTCAACTAGGATTATGGCTATGTTTGGTTCCACCTATGTGTATGAACAGTTATTATCCTTCATAAAATTAACAAAAACTTCCCAGAGAACAAGGCTGACCGATGAACACTTGTCATCCCTGATGAAGGTTGGAACTGTAAATACATTTCAGCCAGATATACGAAAAATTGTCATGAAAAAGAGGCATCAAACCTCAAGACAAAACACTGATTAAAGAGTACAAATGATAGAATGTTCTTAAATAAATGTTGTATTACAATTGTTATATTTGGCGTTGTGGGGCATTAGCTTAACAAAGCCATTGTAGTAGGCGTGCAAATTAATTCAATATAATTCAATAAAATTACAGGGTTTCTCAGATTTGTTGGTGCGGCCTGTCGGTATACTCAAAGTATCTTATGCGGCCCATGGTTGCTTTTTGAGTTTGGCACGCCTGATCTAGATCACTTAAAATTCTGGTGTTTGGAGTCTGGCGCATTGATCATCCAGAAGAAATCTTCTCTCAGTTGATTCTTACTACACAATTATATCACCAGCACAGAAATCTCATCAGTGAAATATAATGAGATCAACATTACTCAAATACATGCATTGTGTTATCTGAGAGTGAGATTCAATTGCTTCAAAGTCTTTTCTTCAAAGAACATGTTGACAGTCTCATAACCAAGCCATGCAAAGGTTTATCAACACTGAGACTTTCACTGCTATATCAAGGACTTGTTTCTGGTATGGAACACATGTATCATATTCACAGTTAGTGAAGCACAGATTGGACAAGATTCAGAATGAAAACATATGTATCACCTTGGAATGTACCAAGTATATACTCTGTGTGGCGATAAGATTTCTCACTGATTTCCCAACCATAAGTGACAGAATCAAGTTATGCGTGATTGGGAATATCTTAAAATCAGTGCCGATATACTTCACACTCTACATCTGGATCTCAATACACTTCACACAATACACTTCAGACATTACATCTGGATCTCAATACACTTCACACAATACACTTCAGACATTTCATCTGGATCTCAATACACTTCACACAATACACTTCAAACATTACATCTGGATCTCAATACACTTCACACAATACACTTCAGACATTACATCTGGATCTCAATACACTTCACACAATACACTTCAGACATTTCATCTGGATCTCAATACACTTCACACAATACACTTCAGACATTACATCTGGATCTCAATACACTTCACATAATACACTTCAGACATTACACCTGGATCTCAATACACTTCACACAATACACTTCAGACATTACATCTGGATCTCAATACACTTCACACAATACACTTCAGACATTACATCTGGATCTCAATACACTTCACACAATACACTTCAGACATTTCATCTGGATCTCAATACACTTCACACAATACACTTCAGACATTACATCTGGATCTCAATACACTTCACATAATACACTTCAGACATTACACCTGGATCTCAATACACTTCACACAATACACTTCAGACATTACATCTGGATCTCAATACACTTCAGACATTACATCTGGATCTCAATACACTTCAGACATTACATCTGGATCTCAATACACTTTGCACATTACATCTGGATCTCAATACACTTTACACAATACACTTCAGACATTACATCTGGATCTCAATACACTTCACACATTACATCTGGATCTCAAAAAAGTTAAAAGACTCCAGGCTCAAAAGAGGCAAATCATGGTTGGGATAGGTAGAAGATGTCATAGGGCAACAAAAATGTGTAACTATTTGCATTGATCCTAGAGAGCAGTGGATACTCAATCCACCTGCATTATGTGGAACATTCTCTGTGGTCATTCCATTCAACAGAAGTTGCAGAGATAAAACAATAAATCTGGTGACGGTGGATGCAGAAGTCAGGGCACTCATTGATAATAATATTAGAGGGTGATGTAATAATCTCCATTGTTGGTTCTGTCATTCATCACCAACTATGTGCTTGGGCATTTTCCTCAAGTCCAGTATAAAACTGTCAAAGCTGTGCCTTGACTACAACCATGAGTAGTCTTAAAATGGAGATAAAAGCTGTAATAGGGGCACTTTCATGACTGATATTACAGAACTATTCTCATACATGCATACTTAGTGACTCAATGAACAAGATCCGCAAAGTTGAAGTGGGAGTTATCTGCCATCAACAAGTGGATTTATTGACACATTCTATGACCAGAAAAACTACCTTTATATTCATGTCAGAGCAGGCGGATGTTGAGGATAATGAGCAGGCAGTACACTGACAAGCATGGCGCTGAGTTTTTTTTCATTCAACCTTAAATTGGATCATTCTTGTAGCAGAACAGTCATACTACATTCCCAGCAGGATGTAGCCCAGAGAAAAAAATGTGTTGTTTTGTCATTTTATTTGTGCCAATGGCCCGACACATCTGACTTCGTAAGTGAATCTTCTAATTGATTGCTTGACATCCAAACAACCATGATTAAATGTACTAATTTTTAGTTGTTAATGTGCTTGCAGCATCAGTGTTTAATTTAAATTGTTTACAGGTTTGCTAAGCATTTATTTCACTGACATATAGTTTGTTTCAATGGGCGGGAGAATACACAACCCACACAAATGGATTAACTAGTCAATTAGCAGTGAGATAGAGAAACTAGTCAAATAGAAGTGATATAGAGGAACTAGTCAAATAGCAGTGAGATAGAGAAACTAGTCAAATAGCAGTGAGATAAAAGAAACTTGTCAAATAGCAGTGAGATAGAGAAAGTCAAATAGCAGTGAGATAGAGAAACTTGTCAAAAAGCAGTGAGATAGAGAAACTTGTCAAATAGCAGCGAGATAAAGAAACTTGTCAAATAGCAGTGAGATAGAGAAAGTCAAAAAGCAGTGAGAGAGAGAAACTTGTCAAAAAGCAGTGAGATAGAGGAACAAGTCAAATAGCAGTGAGATAGAGAAACTAGTCAAATAGCAGTGAGAGAGAGAAACTAGTCAAATAGCAGTGAGATAGAGAAACTAGCAAAATAGCAGTGAGATAGAGATCTAGTCAAATAACAGAGAGATAGAGAAAGTCAAATAGCAGTGAGATAGAGAAACTATAGTCAAATAGCAGTGAGATAGAGAAACTAGTCAAATAGCAGTGAGATAAAGAAACTTGTCAAGTAGCAGTGAGATAGAGAAAGTCAAAAAGCAATGAGATAGAGGAACAAGCAAATAGCAGTGAGATAGAGAAACTAGTCAAATAGCAGAGATAAAGAAAGTCAAATAGCAGTGAGAGAGAGAAACTTGTCAAATAGCAGTGAGATAGAGAAACTATAGTCAAATAGCAGTGAGATAGAGAAACTAGTCAAATAGTAGTGAGATAAAGAAACTTGTCAAATAACAGTGAGATAAAGAAAGTCAAAAAGCAGTGAGAGAGAGAAACTTGTCAAATAGCAGTGAGATAGAGAAACTAGTCAAATAGCAGTGAGATAGAGAAACTAGTCAAATAGGAGTGAGAGAGAGAAACTAGTCAAATAGCAGTGAGATAGAGAAACTAGTAAAATATCAGTGAGATAGAGAAACTAGTCAAATAGCAGAGAGATAGAGAAAGTCAAATAGCAGTGAGAGAGAAACTTGTCAAATAGCAGTGAGATATAGAAACTATAGTCAAATAGCAGTGAGATAGAGAAACTAGTAAAATAGCAGTGAGATAGAGAAATTAGTCAAATAGCAGAGATAAAGAAAGTCAAATAGCAGTGAGAGAGAGAAACTTGTCAAATAGCAGTGAGATAGAGAAACTATAGTCAAATAGCAGTGAGATAGAGAAACTAGTCAAATAGTAGTGAGATAAAGAAACTTGTCAAATAACAGTGAGATAAAGAAAGTCAAAAAGCAGTGAGAGAGAGAAACTTGTCAAATAGCAGTGAGATAGAGAAACTAGTCAAATAGCAGTGAGATAGAGAAACTAGTCAAATAGGAGTGAGAGAGAGAAACTAGTCAAATAGCAGTGAGATAGAGAAACTAGTAAAATATCAGTGAGATAGAGAAACTAGTCAAATAGCAGAGAGATAGAGAAAGTCAAATAGCAGTGAGAGAGAAACTTGTCAAATAGCAGTGAGATATAGAAACTATAGTCAAATAGCAGTGAGATAGAGAAACTAGTAAAATAGCAGTGAGATAGAGAAATTAGTCAAATAGCAGAGATAGAGAAAGTCAAATAGCAGTGAGAGAGAGAAACTTGTCAAATAGCAGTGAGATAGAGAAACTAATCAAATAGCAGTGAGATAGAGAAAGTCAAATAGCAGTGAGATAGAGGAACAAGTCAAATAGCAGTGAGAGAGAGAAACTAGTCAAAAAGCAGTGAGATAGAGAAAGTCAAATAGCAGTGAGATAGAGGAACAAGTCAAATAGCAGTGAGATAGAGAAACTAGTCAAATAGCAGTGAGATAGAGAAACTAGTCAAATAGCAGTGAGATAAAGAAACTTGTCAAATAGCAGTGAGATAGAGAAAGTCAAATAGCAGTGAGATAGAGAAACTATAGTCAAATAGCAGTGAGATAGAGAAACTAGTCAAATAGCAGTGAGATAGAGAAACTAGTCAAATAGCAGTGAGATAGAGAAAGTCAAATAGCAGTGAGACAGAGGAACAAGTCAAATAGCAGTGAGATAGAGAAACTAGTCAAATAGCAGTGAGATAGAAACTAGTCAAATAGCAGTGAGATAGAGAAAGTCAAATAGCAGTGAGATAAAGAAACTTGTCAAATAGCAGTGAGATAGAGAAAGTAAAAAAGCAGTGAGAGAGAGAAACTTGTCAAATAGCAGTGAGATAGAGAAAGTCAAATAGCAGTGAGATAAAGAAACTTGTCAAATAGCAGTGAGCAGTGAGAAAGTCAAAAAGCAGTGAGAGAGAGAAACGTGTCAAAAAGCAGTGAGATAGAGGAACAAGTCAAATAGCAGTGAGATAGAGAAACTAGTCAAATAGGAGTGAGAGAGAGAAACTAGTCAAATAGCAGTGAGATAGAGAAACTAGTAAAATATCAGTGAGATAGAGAAACTAGTCAAATAGCAGAGAGATAGAGAAACTAGTAAAATAGCATTGAGATAGAGAAATTAGTCAAATAGCAGAGATAGAGAAAGTCAAATAGCAGTGAGAGAGAGAAACTTGTCAAATAGCAGTGAGATAGAGAAACTAATCAAATAGCAGTGAGATAGAGAAACTATAGTCAAATAGCAGTGAGATAGAGAAACTAGTAAAATAGCAGTGAGATAGAGAAAGTCAAATAGCAGTGAGACAGAGGAACAAGTCAAATAGCAGTGAGATAGAGAAACTAGTCAAATAGCAGTGAGATAGAGAAAGTCAAATAGCAGTGAGATAGAGAAAGTCAAATAGCAGTGAGATAGAGAAACTAGTCAAATAGCAGTGAGATAGAGAAAGTCAAATAGCAGTGAGATAGAGAAAGTCAAATAGCAGTGAGATAGAGAAACTAGTCAAATAGCAGTGAGATAGAGAAAGTCAAATAGCAGTGAGATAGAGAAAGTCAAATAGCAGTGAGAAAGAGAAAGTCAAATAGCAGTGAGATAGAGAAACTAGTCAAATAGCAGTGAGATAGAGAAACTAGTCAAATAGCAGTGAGATAGAGAAAGTCAAATAGCAGTGAGATAGAGAAAGTCAAATAGCAGTGAGATAGAGAAACTTGTCAAATAGCAGTGAGATAGAGAAAGTCAAATAGCAGTGAGATAGAGAAAGTCAAATAGCAGTGAGATAGAGAAACTATAGTCAAATAGCAGTGAGATAAAGAAACTTGTCAAATAGCAGTGAGATAGAGAAACTATAGTCAAATAGCAGTGAGATAGAGAAAGTCAAATAGCAGTGAGATAGAGAAAGTCAAATAGCAGTGAGATAGAGAAACTAGTCAAATAGCAGTGAGATAGAGAAACTAGTCAAATAGCAGTGAGATAGAGAAAGTCAAATAGCAGTGAGATAGAGAAAGTCAAATAGCAGTGAGATAGAGAAACTAGTCAAATAGCAGTGAGATAGAGAAAGTCAAATAGCAGTGAGATAGAGAAAGTCAAATAGCAGTGAGATAGAGAAAGTCAAATAGCAGTGAGATAGAGAAAGTCAAATAGCAGTGAGATAGAGAAAGTCAAATAGCAGTGAGATAGAGAAAGTCAAATAGCAGTGAGGTAGAGAAAGTCAAATAGCAGTGAGATAGAGAAAGTCAAATAGCAGTGAGATAGAGAAAGTCAAATAGCAGTGAGATAGAGGAACAAGTCAAATAGCAGTGAGATAGAGAAACTAGTCAAATAGCAGTGAGATAGAGAAACTAGTCAAATAGCAGTGAGATAGAGAAAGTCAAATAGCAGTGAGATAGAGAAAGTCAAATAGCAGTGAGATAGAGAAAGTCAAATAGCAGTGAGATAGAGAAAGTCAAATAGCAGTGAGATAGAGAAAGTCAAATAGCAGTGAGATAGAGAAACTAGTCAAATAGCAGTGAGATAGAGAAAGTCAAATAGCAGTGAGATAGAGAAAGTCAAATAGCAGTGAGATAGAGAAAGTCAAATAGCAGTGAGATAGAGAGTCAAATAGCAGTGAGATAGAGAAAGTCAAATAGCAGTGAGATAGAGAAACTAGTCAAATAGCAGTGAGATAGAGATAGTCAAATAGCAGTGAGATAGAGAAACTAGTCAAATAGCAGTGAGATAGAGAAAGTCAAATAGCAGTGAGATAGAGGAACAAGTCAAATAGCAGTGAGATAGAGAAACTAGTCAAATAGCAGTGAGATAGAGAAAGTCAAATAGCAGTGAGATAGAGAAAGTCAAATAGCAGTGAGATAGAGAAAGTCAAATAGCAGTGAGATAGAGAAAGTCAAATAGCAGTGAGATAGAGAAAGTCAAATAGCAGTGAGATAGAGAAAGTCAAATAGCAGTGAGATAGAGAAAGTCAAATAGCAGTGAGATAGAGAAAGTCAAATAGCAGTGAGATAGAGAAACTAGTCAAATAGCAGTGAGATAGAGAAACTAGTCAAATAGCAGTGAGATAGAGAAAGTCAAATAGCAGTGAGATAGAGAAAGTCAAATAGCAGTGAGATAGAGAAAGTCAAATAGCAGTGAGATAAAGAAACTTGTCAAATAGCAGTGAGATAGAGAAAGTCAAATAGCAGTGAGATAGAGAAAGTCAAATAGCAGTGAGATAGAGAAAGTCAAATAGCAGTGAGATAGAGAAACTAGTCAAATAGCAGTGAGATAGAGAAAGTCAAATAGCAGTGAGATAGAGAAAGTCAAATAGCAGTGAGATAGAGAAACTAGTCAAATAGCAGTGAGATAGAGAAAGTCAAATAGCAGTGAGATAGAGAAAGTCAAATAGCAGTGAGATAGAGAAAGTCAAATAGCAGTGAGATAGAGAAAGTCAAATAGCAGTGAGATAGAGAAAGTCAAATAGCAGTGAGATAGAGAAAGTCAAATAGCAGTGAGATAGAGGAACAAGTCAAATAGCAGTGAGATAGAGAAACTAGTCAAATAGCAGTGAGATAGAGAAAGTCAAATAGCAGTGAGATAGAGAAAGTCAAATAGCAGTGAGATAGAGAAAGTCAAATAGCAGTGAGATAGAGAAAGTCAAATAGCAGTGAGATAGAGAAAGTTAAATAGCAGTGAGATAGAGAAAGTCAAATAGTAGTGAGATAGAGAAACTAGTCAAATAGCAGTGAGATAGAGAAACTAGTCAAATAGCAGTGAGATAGAGAAAGTCAAATAGCAGTGAGATAGAGAAAGTCAAATAGCAGTGAGATAGAGAAAGTCAAATAGCAGTGAGATAAAGAAACTTGTCAAATAGCAGTGAGATAAAGAAACTTGTAAAATAGCAATGAGATAGAGGAACTAGTTAAATATCAATGAGAGAGGTACTAGTCAAATAGCTTTGAGAAGAGGAACTAGTCAGCTTGTGTGTAGAAGCTAAAGTGTTAGGCCATATCAAGATAGCACAATGCATGCTCAGAATATTAGACCATGGAAAGACTGACAGAACACTGCATGCTGATAATGTTAGACCATGGAAAGACTGACAGAACACTGCATGCTCAGAATGTTAGACTATGGAAAGACTGACAGAACACTGCATGCTCAGAATGTTAGACTATGGAAAGACTGACAGAACACTGCATGCTCAGAATGTTAGACTATGGAAAGACTGACAGAACACTGCATGCTCAGAATGTTTGACTATGGAAAGACTGACAGAACACTGCATGCTCACACTATTATGCCAAGCCATGAAACTATCACAATAGTACACAGTGAACTAAATCCTACTATAGTCTACCTGATTTGAAAGTTCATCAACTCCTGTCTCCTTCCATCCCGTGCTTTCTTGCCAGTTGACTTCTGCTTTTGTTTAAAAACTTCAGCCAACAAATTGTCCATTTTGAACATGTCAGAATCACTTAGATCTGAGAGGCTCTGGAGATAACATAAAAATCAATAAAAGGTAATACTGCTAGTAAAACTGTATGAAAATAGTCGTCCGTAGAAGACAGGTGATGAAGTTTTACTGCACAATGACTAATACACTATCACTATTAGAAGCTCATGTGAAATAATACACACTAAGAAAAACAAACTATAATTATACAAATAACAATATACATGACATAATCAACGTTTCAGCCAAACGGCATTTATCAAAATACACACAAAACATCAAAAGACGACAAATAGAAATGACCACACGACACAAGCGAGACCGACCGAAATATGGAAGTGACACTTCCACTTAGTAACAAGCTTAGAAAGAATATAATGAAACTCAGTAAAACAATCTCTGAATGCATGAATAACTCAACAGCAAGACATCATACCGTTGCCTGGTGACAGCCATTGACTTGTGTTTCTCAGATTCTACCTGATTCAACACGCACCTGAGAACTGGGATATCTATCAATTTTATGCAATAGAACCCTATGGGATTAATATTATCATTGCTATGAATAGATGTCCTGTTGTTCTGTCAATTTTCTGTTGATGTTTCACTTCTAACCTTCTAGTTTTTACACTTACTGTATGCAGCTAATTTAGCTCTGTCGAGTGCATGAAGAGAGTGCCATTCTTGATCATCGTTTGTTATGTTGTCAATGTGTCCTTGTTAAAGACATTCTAGTCAAAATTTTGATTTTTAGGTGTTATAGTGTGCGTATAGATTCACCTTCATCACCCTGTTTCCTAGTTACACCTGTTGGATTTCAATTTTGCTGCAGCTACAACCTATTATCGATTTATCCTGTGAGGACATAATGCAGTCATCATCACCTCTATCATCATCCCAGTTCAAAAAGTCATAACTGACTGACAGATCAACAATAAACAAATATACAAGTAAGAGCAAGCGCTTGTTCACCCCCCCCCCTCCAGGCAAAGAGAGTGGGGGCAAGGGGAGAAAGGGAGGGAGGGAGAGAAAGGAGAGAGAGTTAATGATAAATGTAATACATGTACCTCATCACCTGCATGCACACTGTCTTCTGTCTCAAAGTCTTCATCCTTGTTGATCTGAGAAGATTCATCCATTGACTCATCCTCATCAATTTCATCTACATGATCGCTAGCTCCTTCATCATCTACATTCTTATCATTAACATCTTCATCATGAAAACTATCGTCTCTGTCTGCTTCAACTAATACCTCTCCATTGTCAATGCCAGGAGACCTGTTAGGAGTAAGAACCTGTAACAAAAACATATTGTTATGTCCATGTTTGCAATCAATGTAAAAGTAAGAACTTGTAACAAGAACATATTGTCATGTCAATGTTTACAGTCACTGTCAAAATAAGAACTTGGAATAGGAACATATTGTCATGTCTATGTTTATAGCCATATTTACAGAGTGTAATTATTTGTCGCTGACAGTTGCTATCATAATTTATTTGCTTGGTTCATTTTCCAGTTTCCTCTCTTCTTTTTCAATTTTTTAGTTTTTTCACTCCAGCTTCTTCTCTGTGTTTCTATCTTTTGTTTATTAATAGAAGGTAGTCCTGCTAGTAGAACATAAATGAAAATAATACTCATATGGGAGACAGGTAATGGAGTTCTACTCGATGACGACGGACACACTATCACTGTCGGATGTCTACATGAATTAATATAGTATACACAACAAAACACAGAATATAATCATACAAATGACAATACACAGGAAATAATTGACGTTTCGGACCAAAGGGCCTTTGTCAAGATACGCACATAACATACAAACATAAAGATACACAAGTACAAATGAATACACCACAACAAGCGTGTCTGAGTGAAATATGGTAGTGAGATGCCGGAAGGATACGAACAGGAAGTACACAAAGATGATAATATAGGTAGAATGAGAGGAACAAAACGATGATGTAAATGACAGCACAAAATGAATAAAGGCAAAGACCAATCTGACTGAGAACTAAGCAAAAGAGTGGTCGGAATTGGGTCCAAATGGCTTGATGGTACCCAACTCAAAAATGAGACAATTTTCTAGGGCGGTGAAGGATCTCATGGCAGTGACCAGAATGTCAAGGACACCTCCTTGGCCATCGCCATTGATTAGCCATAGGAGTGGGTGTTCTGTTTTTAATGGCATGCAGGTGGTTGCAGAAGCGGTCACTCAGTCTAAGGCCAGTCTCACCGATATAATGCTTACCGTAGCGTTTACATATGCTCATGTAAATAACACTATGGGATTCACATGTAAATGCCTCATCGATGGAGAAAGTGACCTTGGGAAATGAGATTCAGGGTATTATCCACGTTCTCAATGGACAGTTATACCAGTTTATGTGCAATCATCACAACAATAAACTTAATTCCCTCCTCTCCACATCTGTTGTTTTCCCCCGTTCTAGTCCTACTGCGGCAGCTAATTTACCTCTATCTTGCCTCAATACCACTAATACCCGGGTTGTCTGCATTCCTCCTAACCTGAGTCTGTCAGTGAAATTTCTGTTCTCAACAAGGGCCTCAAGTTCACCCCTCATCGTCCTGCATATGATCAATACTTGCTACTTCAGGATATCCACCGCTACCATTGTCGTCTTCGGCTGCATTATCATTTCTTTGGCAAAGAGTCCTCTGCCACTAATGATGTGTTCTCTCGATATGAACATAAGAAATATTCTTGGACTCGTAAGCCTGGTGCATCCGAGGCTCTTGATCTTTACATCAAGAACACCCTCCATGACATCCAATCACTTCATCACCACTGCATATAATGCTCCAACATCACCCCTGGCGAATCTCACGCCTTGGCGAATCTTCGCCGCCGGGATGATATTGTCATCAAACCAGCAGATAAGGGTGGGGCCGTTGTGTGGCGTTTGGATCTTTACCTCCAGGAGGGCCACCAACAACTCTCCAACCCTTCTTTCTACACTGCTCGCACATCAGACTCGACGGTATTTAACCAGAAGGTGATCAACAACACAGAAAACTCATCGGTGACAACCACCTACAGCTCGCACATCAGACTCGACGGTATTTAACCAGAAGGTGATCAATAACACTGAAAACTCTCATCGTGACATCCACCTTCCTACCACTACCAAGGCTCTTTGCATTGATAAAAGCTGTTTAGGCAGACCCGTTTTCTATATGCTGCCCAAAATCCACAAGGAATTTAATCCAGGCAGACCTATTGTCTCAGCGTGCTCTTGTCAGACTGAGCGCATCTCTGACTTCCTCGACATCATTTTCCAGCCCTTAGTCGAACAACTGCCTTCATTCTTGAAAGACACCAAGCATGCCCTGATCATTTTTTATTCTGTGCATTTGTCTTCTGACAATACCTATCGTCTGTTCTTGATTGATGTTTGTTCTCTGTACACTTCTATACCACATGCCGATGGTCTCAGGGCTTTGCAGTTCTTTCTGGAGAAAAGTCCACATCCTTCTGTATCTACTCCTACTCTTATCTGCCTTGCTGAACTGGTGCTCACATTCAACTCTTTTGAATTCGATGGACATTTTTCCGATTAGATCTGTGGTGGTACCATGGGCACCAAGATAGGACCTAGCTATGCCTGTCTTTTCATGGGACATCTTGATCATCTAGTTTGGTCGACCTACGATGGCCCATTCCCATCTCTTTTCCACAGATAAATTGATGATGGGATAGGTATTACTGACATGACAGACACAGAACTGTCTCGCTTCATCAACAATTTCAACCCCGCTATTAAATTCACATCTAACATTTCCACCACATCTGTCCATTTCCTGACATCATTGTTACTATTTATCCCTCTTACCTCAGCACATCCGTCTACTATAAACCTACTGATGCACATGGCTTTCTGCTCTACACTTCTCATCCTCCCGCCTGTCGCAACTCTCTACCCTACTCACAGCTCTTCTTCACCTATGTCGGTTATGTAGCGATGGCGACGACTTTCTCGACAAATCCTCTGTGATGATTGAGTTCTTCCGTAGACGATTGTTCCCTAACAGCATTCTTTCATTGGCTTGGTTCCGTGAACGCCAGCTATCTCGCCTTGATACCTTGAATAATTCCCAGGGTTCTTCCTCTTCCTCTGATAGGGTTAAACTTGTTCTTACCTTTCATCCCCATAACTTGGCTGTGCGTCGCATCCTGCTTAAACATTATTCTCTTCTCCAGTCTGATTCTGACACCCATGTCGCTTTCCACAACTTACCTCTAGTGGCCTAGCGGGCGGCAAAAATCTGAAGGACATCTTGGTCCATAGCCATCTCAGGTATTCTGCACCTGTCCATTTTGGTACTGTTCGTTGCTCACGTGGTCATTGCTACACATTTCCTTATGTGGTTCAGATGTGCTCCATCTCCTTTCACTTTCTCCATTGATGAGGCCTTTATATGTAAATCCTGTAATGTTATTTACGTGATCATATGTAAACTCTGCGGTAAGCAATATATCAGTGAGACTGGCCTTAGACTGAGCGAACGCATCTGTAACCACCTGCATGCCATTAAACACAAAACACCCACTCCTATGGCTAATCACTTCAACGGTGATGGCCAACGGGGTGTCCTTGACATTCAGGTCACTGCCATGAGATCCTTCACCGCCCTAGAAAATCGTCTCATTTTTTATTTGGGTATCATCAAGACATTTGGACCCAATTCCGACCACTCTTTTGCTTAGTTCTTGGTCGGATTGGTCTTTGTCTTTATTCATTTTGTGCCGTCATTTACATCATCGTTTTGTTCCTCTCGTTCTACCTATATTATCATCTTTGTGTACTTCGTATCCTTCCTGCATCTCACTACCATATTTCACTCAGACATGCTTGTTGTGGTGTATTCATTTCTACTTGTGGTATTTTTATGTTTGTATGTTATGTACGTATCTTGACAAAGGCCTATTGGTCCGAAACGTCGATTATGTCCTGTGTATTGTCATTTGTATGATTATATTCTGTGTTTTGTTGTGTATACTATATTAATTCATGTAGACATCCGACAGTGATAGTGTGTCAGTCGTCATCGAGTAGAACTCCATTACCTGTCTCCCATATGAGTTATTATCTTTTGTTTAGTGACTTTGCTCTAGCCTTTTGTAATGTGATTTGGTTCTATTTGGATGGTTCTATCTCTGCCATATTAAGTGCTTCAGTCAGTTCTGCTTATAGTTTTTGGAGTGTGTTATCCAATGTGGTAATTAATTATTCCTCGCTCCTCTTGTATGTCTCTTGTGAGTAGGTTTGCTCTGTGTTTATAAATGTGCCGGTTTGTATTCTTGTAGTTCCATCTTGGCTTAGTTGGTCTTGTAATTATTGTTCTGTTCACTTTGATGATGACTGGGTGATGATCACTGCCACCAAGTTGTTCTTTCCACTATTTCAGCCAGTTCTGGGGGCAGAATGTCAGGTCTGGGGTAGTGGTGCTATGCCATCTTCTTGAGTAGAAAGTTGGTGGATCCAGTGGATTATTCAAGAGGATTAGGTTGCTATCATCTTGCCAACTTTCCATCTCTTCTCCTCCTCTGTTTAAATTATTATATCCCTAGCTTTGGAAGTGACAATTAAAGTCTCCCACTGCCAGGAAGTGTTTGTTAGGGATTCTAATACTGGTCATGTTTAATGGAATATCATTTGGGCAGTAGAAGTTTAGTATGTGCAGTTCAAGAGAGTTTTTTATGTGAATTATCTGGTATTCAGCATCTGCTTTGTGTGTTTTAGTCTCTATGGCATTGATGTTATTCTTGACCAGCATTAGTATGCCACCTTTTCTGTCAACTCTAAAACATTGGTACCCTCATATTTTGAAAGTTACTTTTCCACTGAGGTGGACTTCCTGTTTGCAGCAAATACTAATCTCTTTCTGGTGTAAGATGTTTTCTAGTTCCGTTTTTTCTGTTTGTTAACTCCCTCTGCATTCCAGTGCATGATATTTAGAGATGTTGTCATCCTATCTGGTTGGCCAGTCACTTTCCACTTCTGCCTACTGGCTCCACAAGGTAGAGTAGAGGGACCTCCAGCAGCTGAGAGTGGACTCTGTCGAGGTTCAAAATCTAGTACTGCTCCTGCCTGGATAAATTTCACAGGGCGAGCATCATTACAAATTGTTAAAATTTTATTGTGAAGATGTTAACTTAATTGGGTTGCATGATACCACAAAATGTTATTGTGAAGATGTTAACTTAATTGAGTTGCATTATACCACAAAATGTTATTGTGAAGATGTTAACTTAATTGGGTTGCATGATACCACACAATTTTATTGTGAAGATGTTAACTTAATTGGGTTGCATGATACCACAAAATGTTATTGTGAAGATGTTAACTTAATTGAGTTGCATGATACCATTGTTGTTGATGTTTCTCTCTGCCTGGTATCTCTGACTTCTACACTTATTCTTGTTTGGGCAGGACTGTGGTCCTGTTTGATGTAAGAGGTGGTCCTACTCGATGTTAGGGATGGTCCAACCAATCTTAGTTTCCTGTCTCTATTTGCCGGATTAAGCCCCATCTCCACTTAAAAGAGTTAGCCTCAATGGAGGATCAATAAAATGTGTTTCACTTTTATCCGAATGAATAACAACTAACTTTAACCACAAACCTACAGCAATTACCTCCATTATGAGAGAAACAGCATTTGCTGTCATGTGCCGAGACAATAAGCGGAACACACTGACAGCTACTGCTCGAGCCAAATGAGAATGAAGAGACATAACCTTCAGCAAGACATCCACCAGAACTTCCATCCAGTGTGGCTCGTCTGTGGAATGCAAAAAAAAAACAGACATCACATTTACACTCTGCATTTACTGAAAATCTGATGGGGTAAAAAATCAGTTCTAATATTTATAGATAATATACACCATGCACAGCCAATCTATCAGTGAATACCACTGTGTGCTGCAAGGATTTTGTTCCAACAAGATCACAAGTCCCAGCAACATTGATGCTTGGTTATAATACACAGTATTTTATATACTATGTCAGCATCAGACACTGTGAATGACAGCCATTTGTCCTGTTCATATTATGTCTTCTTCAAACATTTAATGAGTCATTTGTCCAGTTTTTATGACTTCACTAGACATTGTGGATAAATATAAGGCAAGTTTTTATGTCATCACTGGACATTGTAGATAAAAAAGTGGCCAGTTTTTATCACTTCACTGAACATTATGTATAAATATGTGGCCAGTTTTTATGTTTTCATGGGAATCTGTGAATGGCAATAGATTGTCCAGTTTTTACATCTTCAAATTATGTTGCTTTTTATGTGAATTATCTGGTATTCAGCATCTTCTTTGTGTGTTTTAGTCTCTGTCAACTCTAAAACATTGGTACCCTCGTATTTTGAAAGTTACTTTTCCACTGAGGTGGACTTCCTGTATGCAGCAAATACTAATCTCTTTCTGGTGTTTTCTAGTTCCGTTTTTTCTGTTTTATTAACTCCCTCTGCATTCCAGTGCATGATATTTAGAGGTGTTGTCATCCTGTCTGGTTGGCCAGTCACTTTCCACTTCTGCCTCATGGCTCCACAAGAAAGAATGGAGGGATCTCCAGCAGCTGAGAGTGGACTCTGTAGAGGTTCAGAATCCAGCACTGCTCCTGCCTGGGTTAACTTCACAGGGCGAGCATCGTTACAAATTTTTTAAATTTTATTGTGAAGACGTTAACTTAATTGAGTTGCATGATACCACAAAATACTCCTGCACATTTGGCACTGAGAATGGCAATCATTTGTCCAGTTTTTATGTCTTAATGGGACATTGTGAATGACAGTTATCTGTCCAGTTTTTATGTCTTCATGTGACATCATGAATGACAATCTCATTTGTTCAGTTTTATATTTTCATTTGACACTAAATGTCCAGCATTTGTCCAATTTTTTTTTCATTTGACACAGAATGACAGGCTTTTGTTCAGTTTTGTCTTCATTTGACACCAAATGACAGGCATTTGTCCAGAAAAAGTGCTCTAATTTGGGGGTGTTAAGTGGCTGTATCTCCCACGTGTCTCATTCATATCTCCTGCACATATGTATCTCCCACGTGTCTCATTCATATCTCCTGCACATATGTATCTCCCACTGGTCTCTCACTCATATCTCCTGCACATATGTATCTCCCACTGGTCTCTCACTCATATCTCCGGCACATATTTATCTCCCACTGGTCTCTCACTCATATCTCCTGCACATATGTATCTCCCACTGGTCTCTCACTCATATCTCCTGCACATATGTATCTCCCACTGGTCTCTCACTCATATCTCCTGCACATATGTATCTCCCACTGGTCTCTCACTCATATCTCCTGCACATATGTATCTCCCACTGGTCTCTCATTCATATCTCCGGCACATATTATCTCCCACTGGTCTCTCACTCATATCTCCTGCACAAATGTATCTCCCACTGGTCTCTCACTCATATCTCCTGCACGTTATCTCCCACATGTCTCTCATATTTCCTGCACATATGTTATCTTCAACATGTCTCTCATATATCCTGCACATATGTATCTCCAACATTCATATCTCCTGCACATATGTATTTCTCACAGGTGTCTCACTCATATCTCCTGCACATATGTATTTCCAACAGGTGTCTCACTCATGTCTTCTGCACATATGTATTTCCAACAGGTGTCTCACTCATGTCTTCTGCACATATGTATTTCCAACAGGTGTCTCACTCATATCTCCTGCACATATGTATTTCCAACAGGTGTCTCACTCATGTCTTCTGCACATATGTATTTCCAACAGGTGTCTCACTCATATCTCCTGCACATATGTATTTCCAACAGGTGTCTCACTCATATCTCCTGCACATATGTATTTCCCACAGGTGTCTCACTCATGTCTTCTGCACATCTGTGTCTCCCACATGAAACATAGATACAGATGTGTAAGAGACAGAGATATTTTATCTCTGATATTTTATTTGTGATATGGTAAGGTAAACATTTTCGTTTTCTGTCAATAAAAGTATGATTCAAAACATCAATCATGCAAATGTTTCAGAATATTTGAGTGTATATCACATGATAATGAAATTATACAATATATTTGTGAAGCGACAAATAAATATGCTGACAAGAATATTACTGATAGGAAAAACTTTTGCGTCTGGAATAAAATGAGTTATGATTAAGTTTATTTGATTGAAATAATGTTTTATTTTATGAGACGAATGTATATAAAGGTTTTCACTTCACCTCCATAATATAAAAAAGCATTATGCTTGTAAATTCATAAATTAGAGCACATAGGCCAACACTCAAATTTTGTAACATGAGAACATAATGGAGAAATTGGTTAGAGGAAAAAAATGTAACAGTCCTTGAAATTTCCCCGCTCTTTAGTTATGATTTGAGCTTTTTACTCAGCGCAACTGAGGGGTTTCTCCCAGGCGTCTCCTACAGGTCTGTTTCCTACATGTATGTCTCCTGTCTCTCACATGTTTCACTGCATGTTTTCTGTCTCCTATATATTTCCCTCACATGTCTCCAACATGTGTTTCACCGCATATCTGTATTTCCTACACATTTCTCTATCTCCTACATGTGTCTCACACATGTATTTCCTACATGTCTGTATCCTACATGTGTCTCATACATGTCTCTTTTCTCTATCTTCTACATTCTCGAACATGTCTGTCTCGAACATGTCTGTCTCCTACATGTATCTCCCACATGTCTCTGTCTCCTACATATGTTGCTGTCTCCTACATTAGTCTCACACATGTCTTCTACTTGTGTCTCTCACGTGTCTGTCTCCCACATATGGTTTTGCTTCCCACATGTCTGTCTCTTACACATGTGTCTCCCACATGTCTGTCTCTTACACATATGACCTCTGTATCTTTGTTGTATGTGTATCTCCTACACATACATGGCTGAGTATTTGCTGTGGCAATGTCAAATCCTACATCCTGTGACTTCACAATTCTCTCAGCATTGAATTTCTAGATCCCCCTATTCTAGATATTTCTAAATATATGGGTGCATATATCTCCCACATATATGTCTGTCTCCTACAGATATATCTCCCACATATGTCTTGTCTCCTACAGATATATCTCCCACATATGTCTTGTCTCCTACATATAAATCTCCCATATATGTCTTGTCTCCTACAGATATATCTCCCACATTTATGTCTTGTCTCCTACATATAAATCTCCCATATATGTCTTGTCTCCTACAGATATATCTCCCACATATATGTCTTGTCTCCTACATATAAATCTCCCATATATGTCTTGTCTCCTACAGATATATCTCCCACATATGTCTTGTCTCCTACAGATATATCTCCCACATATATGTCTGTCTCCTACAGATATATCTCCTACATATATATCTCCCACATGTCTTGTCTCCTACAGATATATCTCCCACATATATGTCTTGTCTCCTACAGATATATCTCCCACATGTATGTCTTGTCTCCTACAGATATATCTCCCACATATATGTCTTGTCTCCTACAGATATATCTCCCACATGTCTTGTCTCCTACAGATATATCTCCCACATATGTCTTGTCTCCTACAGATATATCTCCCACATATATGTCTTGTCTCCTACAGATATATCTCCACAAACTTAAAAATGACTGTCTAGCACATGACCTTCAGTTTCCTCACACTTACCATTCTCGTCTCCTGATTCTGTTTTAGTTGCCTTTTCATAGCAAACATACACGTCCTAAAGAGAAACAGAAACATACATTTGAAACTGAACATATATACATCCCATATCTTTGTGATCATTCATTCCCTAGAAGGAATTATTAGTTGTAACCAATTAGTTGTGACAAGGAGTACTGATGTGACCAAAAGACAATGCAAAAAGTGGTGCCCTGTTGTGGTGAAGTTTGAGTCATTGATCAGCTAGAATTTCAGAGAAAGGGACATGCTTCTATAGATGCCTTCACAGCTCAGTCTGTAGGGAGGGAACATGATTATATACATGGATGGTTCAGTTGTTACACACATGCATAGTGCTTGGGCCTTCACAGCTCAGTCTGTAGGGATGACCATGAGAGTGGTACATTTGCTGTGACTCCAAGCAGCATGACTATGGAGATTATGGCAGTGGTCAAGGCTTTGAACTAGATTAGTACACAGAGGGCACCTCATGTCTGCATCATCAGTGACTGGATGAGCATGATCAGAAAGATACAAGCAGGTTTCATTCAAGAACAGCAGCTTGAGACAATCAAGAAATCGAAGTTGGAATGTGCCCCATTCATTTTCTTAACTGCCATGTGTGTTTTAAGGGAAATAAGAGAGCGAATCAGCTGGCTCACAACGCTACTGTATCCAGCGGTATAGCCTATGTAGGGTTAGGCAAGTGGAGATCAGAGCACCTGTGTGGAGAACTGACACTGTCAGTCATCTTGAATTGATTGATAGACTCCAGTGGAGACAAGAGCACCTATGTGGAGAACTGACACTGTTAATCATCGTGAATTGGTTGATAGACTGAACTGGAGATAAGAGCACCTATGTGGAGAACTGACACTGTCAATCATTGTGAATTGGTTGATAGACTCCAGTGGAGATCAGGGCACCTATGTGGAGAATTGAAACTGTCAGTCATCGTGAAATGTTTGATAGTAAAGTAAGTAAAGTAACCCATAGCATTTATTAATGCCATAGGGGTGAGATGTTAACAATCTCACATTTCAGAGGCTCTGCAAATGAGGGTGGTAGCCATCTCCGCTCCCTCGCAGTCTTTACTTCCCAGATTAATCCGGTACCCATTTAAGGCTGGGTCGACCTGGGAGCCATTGCGATCTGAAAGACATTTTCGCCTCAACTGGGGAATGAACCCAGGACCACTCATATGTAAAGCCAATGCGCTAACCACTGTGCTACGCGGCTCCCTAATTGGTTGATAGACTCAAGTGAAGATCAGAGCACCTATGGGCGTGTCTAGAGTGCAATAAAGATGATTCAACTTCTGATACATATATTTACTAGTGTACCAACACAATCTATTTCTTTAGGTATAATTAGCAGGATAGGAACACAGATTATTGTCGTCGCTCAGCTAGTCATGATAGGAACAGATTATGCTTGTCGCTCAACTGATGATACTAGGAACAGATTATGCTTGTCGCTCAACTGGTGATACTAGGAACAGATTATGGTTGCTGATTAACTAATCATGATGGATTATAGTGTAAACATTTTGACGTTTACTAAGAAAAAAACTTATGGTTAGGGACAGAGAAACTATGACTGAATCCCAACAGTGAAAATTAAAACAATTGGGAATTAGTCATGTAGGTATAGGTGCTAGCAATTTTACAACATCAGAAAGTGACACAAGGGGCAAGTGTCTGATTTGTTATGACTGGGGAGGGGATGGGGGAGAGAGGACAAAAATGTGGAGAGTGATTTTTTAATTCTTGTGCAAAACAAGGATATTTGAGCATTAATAGTATGGTAAACAACATGTGCTAGGACAAGGGAATAAAAAATGGCATGGATAGAATAATTCTCAATCTGGGGCAGGAAAAAACAAGTCTGCAAAAGGTTAGATAAAAAGATGTGAGATAGAAGAAAAGTTAGTCTTATCGAAGGAATAAGATATGGAGGGACGTAATATGGAGATATTGAAGTGTGACTTCAATTACCTAGTGTAATTCATAGTTGTGGGTCTGCAGACAAGGTCTTGGGTTAGTGTTTTCTGTGCAATGCTGTGTACTTCATATAGAAAGATAATTGCTAAGAAAATAATATTTGTGACGAAAATAAATTTGGGAAGGTTGAAATCTACTAATAGCGGAGTTTGTTACAAAATATAATTATCAGCTATGCTGAATAAAACAATATAGATTTTTTTATCTTCCAGTCAAAATGGCGGATGACAACACAAGTGTTTTTGTGTGTCACCTACAGTTTCACTTGAACAATTGATGTATTCGTTTTTTCAATTAGGAGATTGCATGGTGATGTGCTGATATGCACTGACCAGGAGGTCCACTCATTAAAATCTTTGCCGATGCTAACGGGGTGCGTGCATCTGAGCTGAAGTCTTCATGACTGTAACCGCTATTACGCCACTTTAATAAACAAGTCTGATAACTTACAGGTCAATTTTAGTGAATCAACTGTCCATAAACATCTCAATAACTTCTATCATTCATCTTGACTAGCTGAGTGACAACCATAATATGTGATAACTTTATTGTGAACAGGTTGAATTCCGGTTATCTTAAGTTGTCAAGTAATCCATCAGTTCCATGTATGTTTATACATGGGGATCTCCCTGGCGTAGTGGTTAAGCTGTTCGCCTTGTGTTCAAGAGGTCACGGTTCGAATCCAGCCCGTGTCGTCTTGTTTATAAGGTGGATATTTTTCGGAGATCCCTGTGGATTATCACTTGAAGCTACGTGCTATGAGTAGTACTCTTGGCAGGCGGGGAGGGATTGAGAGATGGAGATTTTGCCACTTCGTTGAAAGGGACGGAGTACATATGGGAAACCGAGTACAGTGAAGTAAATCTTCTATGACTTTTAAACCTTTATTTTAAGACAAAGATATGTATTGTTGTTTTGTTGATTTTAATAATTAATTAGGGATTATATATGTATGCAATTGATTTATTATATGTTATTGTTATGAGAAAAGAGGACAATTAGAAGCCCAACAATAAATGTCAAATTATTATTAGAATTGATCTCATATTTGTTAATTAATAAATTGAGTGATAGAATAACCTTCTTTGTGGGGAACACTAAAATAAAACTTTACAATTGTTGATCATTAGAGATCACTAGTGTTGATCTTAAGAACAGTCCCCTACCTTGACCAAGAGGGGGATTTGGTCATAGAAAACACAATGTGAGTTACAAAATTGGTGATGGAAGCTCACAAATGTGGAGTGATGTCAGTAATAGATTACAGTGGTACTTGAGGTATGAGCACATGACTGGTGCTTGGAACTGATGGATTACTTGACAACTTAAGATAACAGGAATTCAACCTGTTCACAATAGAAGTTATCACATATTATGGTTGTCACTCAGCTAGTCAAGATGAATGATAGAAGTTATTGAGATGTTTATGGACAGTTGATTCACTAAAATTGACCTGTAAGTTGTCAAATTTTAATTGCCATTTATGATAGATACATGTCAGAATTGTTTATTAAAGTTGTTCGGCTGTGTAGATATACCTGGGGAGATATGCGATTGATTCAGGTAGCAAAAGACCACAGCTGTCAAGGTACATGCAGCCGTACTCTCATCAACAGACACTGATCAAAGAATGTGCAAATTTTAACAGAAAGTATATTGTGAAGCTGCAACAAACCAAGTGAATGTGATAAAGCACCCACAACATTTGTAAAGTGTCAACATTGAGCATAGTTTCTGCAAGAAACTCATGATTACCATCAGATCATTAGTTCATGATAATGGTCTATGTAAAAGAATTTTACACCCATCCCACAAATTTTTAAGAATAAATCCACACATGGCATGCTAAAGGGTGGATTTATTCTCCAAAAATTTCCCCATTTTTACAGTTGCATGCAAATTTATTCCTCAATTACTATGACCATTTTTGACAAAGTTAAAAATCTTACAAGCGTTAATGTCGTGTGACCAAGAATGCGCACAATTGATGCTAGACATACGTCACTTCTACCCTGCCATTCTTGTGTTGTATAAGTGACTCACACAAAAAAAAACTATGTTAATATCAAGAGCCATCCAGTTTTAAATTCATCCGCAAGTTACAATGGCCATAAATGTGTATATTTGACATACAATCATTATGGATTGTGATTCTAATAGTAAGGAGTTCTTGGAAATAACATCTTTTTTTTTCAAAACACATATGGTAATACTTTATGGTAACACGTTAGGTTTCGTTATGACATGCTGGAAATAGTATGGTAATGTATTTATGGGATTGCCAACTACACTAGTTCTAACTATAAAATTCAAGTTTTACGGCAAAGTGAGTTATTTTTACATTTTATTTATTTCCCCAGCAATATTATGTAAATTTGTTTATGAAACTAACATATTAACAATAGACTTAGGTGTCTAAAACTGTTATCAGGGTTGCCATATTAAAAATAAAGGATTTTCTAATAATTAATTTCCTTTTTTAAAAACATTTTTACCTCATTTCCCATTACAACCTTCCCACACCTCTTGTATCACACATACACACACAACTTGCACCTGCATTTGCAGTATGCAATTCTTTATTTAAATGTGCAAAAATTATTTTTAAATAGAAAAACCAAAAGTTATTGCGTTTTTCATCCACAAATAAAAACTCAAATTGCCAAACAAAATCGGAGACAGGAAATAGAATGAGTAATTTTAATCTGGCTTGCTAAAGTTTAACCTTTATTACAAGGTTATGTGATATTATGTCCACAGCATGCCGTGGGCAAAAAATTAATACATTAGCCATGACAGCCATGGTTGCTAAATTGTCCACCATTGAAATGCAGGCTTGTAACTATGAACAATAGTTTAAAATTGTAGTCTTTAATCTGGAAAAAAATGAAAATGATGCCAACAATAATTTAACTTTCTAGTCCTATAAACTAGTGTTCAAGAAAACTATTTGAGAGAAATATTTTAAATTGTAGTCATCTGTTCCAATCAGCACAAATCGAGTTGAAATACTTTTGTTGGTGAAATATTTATGGATTGTGAATCTAATAATGAGGAATTGTTGAGAATTACATTTGTTTTCAAAGAAGATATTATGAACATATTAGTTTGGTTATGAAATGACATCAGAAAGAATAGGCCTAGCTATTGAACCACAATATATTCTGCATTGAATATACTGACATTGTCATGACTAAACCTACAAGAATGGATCGACAAGGTCAGTGGCATGAGCGTGTTTTATTCGTTTTCACAGATGATATGAGGTTGTTAGTTTGGTTATGAAATAACATGAGAAATATATTAGGTATATGGTTTTACCACAGTTCAAGTGAAGAGCTGCAAGATCACAGTCATGCTCAACAAAGCCCTGCTCAGTACAGCCAACACACACATTCACATTGAGACAATACTATCTATAAAACTGTACAGCAAAATGATTGAGAATGTAAATATCTAGAAAGCATTTTTACAGCCAATGGAAGAATGGACAGAGGACTCGAAACAAGAATTCTAAAAGCTAACTACATAAATTATGAACTTACACTAATTTTTAAACACACATCTATCCTAATGGAAACAAAAAGGCAAATCATAAATTCAATATTCATCTCCACATTATGTTTTCAATGTCAGTCATGGACACCAAATAAAGAACAAGAGAGAAAGCTTACTATTGTGAAATGAGATGTCTAAGAAAAGCAGCAAACAGAACAAGAAGATATCATGTGAGAAGTGAAGAGATTATAAGAACTGTTTACAAAAACAGAGATTGAAATGGTTTGGCCACTTAATGAGAATGAACCCTCATTGACCAGCGGCAAGAGCATACAACATAAAAATGGAAACACCAAGATACAGAGGAAGACCAGGAAAAATGTGGATTGAGGGAGTTACCAATGCTCTGACACGGCAAAGTATTACTGCATATTAGGCAACCAAATGTGCAAGAGCCAGAAAACCAATCGTCATTCAATCCTCACAGTATAAACGGAGAAAACATGATAGATTAGCAGTATTTTTTGTGGATTCCATAGGCCGAACAGAATAAGGTGAGTAAGTCATGAGTAAGGTGAGTAAGTCATGAGTAAGGTGAGTAAGTCATGAGTAAGGTGAGTAAGGGGATGATGGGGGAAAAAGGGTGGTAGAGAAGAGGGAAGGGGGTTTCTCTTCACGATTTTCTCCCATATACATACACCAACACAAAATACATCATTAGATTCAGTGTTCAATTATTTATTTCCATTTTAAAAATATATACAAAAAAACTCTAACAGCAAAAACGTTATTGCACTTTCCAAACACCCATAAAATATAAAGCAAATTATCAAAATAACAATTTGGGTGCAGCAGGAATTTACACAATTTATATTTATAAAGGTTTTAACAAAAATAATATCATACCTGAAGCAGATCTATGACAACCTTGAAGTCAGTCAACATGTGGAATCCAAGAAACAAAACTAAGAGGACAAATGCAGAGCTTAACTCCTGGTTCTCACTATCTGAAATCTATTAAAGAAATAATGACAATTTTAATTTTTATAGTTGGATGCCATCCTATGGTTTCTCTCTCTTGGAGAAATAATTCTTAACCACCAGGTTCAAACACTAGTCTCACTGAGACAATACTATCTATAAAACAGTAGTCAACACAAATACTGGGGTGCAAAGGGAACGCATTGCTCTCGGCGGACCCAGGGTTAGCAGATAACCAAGATCTCAAATGTACCTCCTCGTGGTGCACCCTGGAAACAGAAACAGCAGCTCGGCTGATTCTGGCCAAATCATTTAGGGATCGTGTCCGAGACTGTGGAGGTAGCAGATGGAAAGAGATTTGACTGCATAAAAGACAGACAATATCTCCGACACCACCAGCAACACCACATACAGCGACACTGTCGACATACAGTGAAGCTAGTTTGTCCAGTCCGAATATTGGAGGGGTAGCCAATGATTTAATGAAAAAAAAGCAAGAAAAGGTGGATGCATGGCGAAAGATAGAAAGATTTCATACTGAGTACAATGAAAAAAGTGAAAGGGCATAACAGCGCTAGAGGGCTGCGCCAACTGCAAATAGAAAGTGAAAACTATTAAGGAAATGGGAACTACAAGCACTGTTAGATCGAGACAAGCTTCTAGTTACCTGTTTTCCTTATAGGCAAAGACCCATACCCAATAATGGACGTCTAGCAAAGCAAAAAGACCTGGCCTAACTCTATTGTCGAGTCTTCCTATACCGGAAACATACTCGCGAAGAGAAAGGTTTGCCATACCAGATAGGCTCAGGCAAAAAGGGACAAAGATGGCATTCCTGGCCCAACTCTACTGTCAAGGTTTCCTATACCAGAAGCACACTTGCAGAGAGAAAGGGTTCCGTACCCGATGGGATCAGGCACAAAAGGAACAACGATTTAGCCCTGACCAAACTCTACTGTCAGGTGTTCCTATACCGGAAACACACCTGCAGAGAGAAAGGGTTCAGTACCTGATGGATTCAGGCGCTATTGGGACAAGCTTGCTCAGCTCGAGAACGCATTGCTCTCAAACACGTGGTGTGAGACTCGAACTTAGGCGAGGGGTTCACAATGTCGGTGAACGACACCTCGGCTAAGAAGGCGAAAGAGCCAGTGTCAAATCTTCTGGTGAGTTCTTTCTCCTAAGGAACCAGGCTCATGGATGAGAAACGGTTCAGTACCCGATGGGCACAGGCACAGTACGTCCAATTAAACGAGGCAAGTTCACAGACAGTGGAACACCTCTTGCGAGACAGACGTGAGCAAAAATCGTCTGGGCGAAGAGTCACCACACACGCGCGTGCCTGGCGACAGATAGGGAGGCTGTCACAGGCTAGGGTAGCCAACCCGAATTGTCAAGGCATGCTGAAATCGGATGTGCTAGGCCTACAAGGTACATAACGGTAGCACAACATAAACACGCTCCCGGCAGAAACCGCATGGATATCCATGCTGGTTACAATGGAGTGCACGCAAAACAAACAAACACAAATACTAATAGTCTCATGGAGACAATCATCATCATCAGGTGCCATTCTGGCTGGCGTATGCACTCATGGCTCACCACAGCTGTCTCCAGTATTATGTATCAAGATTGTTGTTGTTTCCCTGATGCGCCAGGTTGTCAAGCTGTCTAATATTTTCTCACGTTGTTGCCCTCTGTCTCTGTTGCTTTCAATCTTACCTGTTGTGACTATGTTCTCCAAACCTGCCTGTCTCATGAAGTAGCCAAAAAATTAAGATTGTCTCTTTCTTATATTATTGATTAAGGTCCGTTTCGCATTTGACTCTTTCAACACCTCCACATTAGTTTTTCTGGCAGTCCATGTTATCAGCATTCTTCTGTAGAACCATATCTCTATTATCTCTAATTTCCCACTTTCCAGCTTGTTTATTGCCCAAGACTCGCATTAATATGTTAGTATAGGTGTTATATAGCACTGCAGAACTCTCTCACCTCTAATCCTCTAATGACAATGTCATATTACACAATATATTTTTCATTTTTCTGAATGTTGTTTTTGCCTGCCCTATTCTGCTTCTTATTTCTGTTGAACTTCTTCCATCTGCTGTAATCGTTGTACCTAAATATTTGAATTGGTGGACCCATTTTAAAACTACTGGTATATCATTCACTTTTATCTTGCAAGCTGTGGTATTTTGTTTCTTTGAAATAACCATTACTTCTGTTTTATTTATATTTAGAAAGAGGCCTTTCTCTTTACTTTATGTAATTACTACATTAATTAAATCTTGAAGGTCTTCCTCCCTTTTTGCAATCAGAACAGTGTCATCCACATATCTCAAATTATTTATGTTATGTCCTCCCACTGATATTCCTGGGATATCAACTATTGCACGCATTATGTTTTCACTGTATAAAGAGAACAGGCCTGGTGAATGTACACATCCGTGTCTAACTCCTTGTTTTATTTGTTGAAAAGGACCAAATTGATTTCCTACTTATATTGCTGCTGTTTGTTGCCAGTACATGTTTTTGATGATTCTTAAATCCTTATTGTCAATGTTCAAATAAGACAATACTATCTATAAAACTGCACAGTCAACACAAATACTAATAGTCTCATTCAGACAATTAGTTAGCTTGTTCCTTTCGTGCCGCAAGCAACACATAGGGCAGAGGTTTTGGTTCTCCATATGATGCGGTTCGCTGCATGCAGCTTTAGTTCCTGGATGGTCTTACAGCCTATTAATTCCCCTTCTTTAAGAATGGTGTTTTTAAGGGTTGTTTTAGGTCTTCCTCTTTTTCTTTTACCCTCAGGTGACCACATAAGGGCTTGCTGGTTTATTCTGTTTACATCTAGTCGTAAAACATGGCCAAGGTATTTCCATCTTCGTTTTCTTATGATGTTTGAAACATACACTTGGTGTGTTTTGTCTCTTAGATCACTATTTTTGACGAAGTCGCTCCATTTTATGTTCATCAGTTTGCGTAGACATTTGTTTTTGAAGCTGTTTAGTTTGTTGTCTGTTGCTTGAGTTGATTTCCAGCTTTCACTACCATACGTTAGCACTGATACAATACATGAGTTAAATAGCTTTAGTTTGGTGTTTGTCCCTAGATGTTTTGATTTCCAGATATTAGTTAATTTAGCAAATGTGCTAGCTGCCACTGCTATACGTGTGTTTATTTCTTTCATTGAGTCTCCGTCAACAAACATTCAGCCGCCCAAGTAATTAAAGCTGGAGACTTTTTCCAGTATTTGGTTATTTACTAAGATGTTATTTGATGAGCTGTTAAGTTCCATGATATTTTATGTGGACGTGTTGATCTGAAGGCCAATTTTCTCTGCGAGTGTGCATAGTTTGTTGGTTATATCTTGTGTCTGTTGATGAGTAGAATTTAATAATGCGATGTCATCTGCAAAAAACATGGTCAGTTAAAGTGCTGTTTTTGAGCCATTTTATACCCGTTTTTTTTATCTTGAATGGTTTTACGCATGATCCAGTCGATGGCTGTTCCAAATAGCATTGGTGATAATACGCAGCCCTGTTTCACTCCTGTGTTGACATTGAACCATTCTGAATTTCCTGTATCTGTTCTTACACAACAGGTTGCTTCATGGAAAAGGGCTTTTATGATGTTTATATATTTTAACTGGAATCCATAGATTTTAAGAATCTCCCATAGTGCCGGACAATGTATACTGTCGAATACCTTGAAAGTCTATAAAGTTAATTATCAAGGGACTTTAAAACTCAATTGAATTTTCTATAATAATTCTAAGAGTGAAGATGTGATCTACACACGAACTGTTAGGTCTAAAACCTGCTTGTTCTTCTCTAAGTCTTTGATCAACAGCAATTTTCATTCTTTCCATTAAGATGTTACAAAACAGTTTTCCTGGGGTTGATAGTAAAGTAATTCCACGCCAGCTGTTGCAATCTGACAGGTCGCCTTTTTTTTGGTAGTTTGAAGATTACACCATCTTTCCAGTCTTTTGGAGGAAACATTCAGACAATGCTATCTATAAAACTGTACAGTCAACACAAATACTAATAGTCTCATTGAGACAATACTATCTATAAAACTGTGTGACTGTTCAACTTGCACAAACACCAATGTCAAATAAATTAGATATGTAATCATACTTTCCTGATCCTGGAGCAGAAATCTATCAGCTCATGCCACCTCATGCTGATCTGTTAGGAGACACAAGCATATGAAATTTGTAACAAAATACTAAACATGGCATATTAACTCGTTACTGCTAAAATAAATCACTTTGTGGCCAAATCAAAACACTATTTGGCCAATTTAAAATACTATGTGGCCAAATTCAAACACCACAATCAAAAGTACATTACTGTGGCTGAATTAAATAACCCCAATCAAAAGTACATTACTGTGGCTGAATTAAATAACCCCATAGCTGAATTAAAATATTTCATATCTGAATTAAAACATTATGTGGCCGAATTAAAACACTTCTGTGGTCAAATTTAAACACTAGCTGAATTAAAATAATCTGTGGCTGAATTAAAATAATCTGTGGCCAAATTCAAACTTTATGTGGCCAAATTTAAACACTATTTAGCCACATTAAAACACTCTGTGGTCAAATTACAACACCCAGATCAGAATTAAAATACTGTGGCTGAATTAAAACACCCAGTAGCTGAATTAAAACATTTCATAGCTGAATTAAAATAATATGTGGCCAAATTAAAACATTCTGTGGTCAAATTAAAATATTCTGTGGTCAAATTAAAACATTCTGTGGTCAAATTAAAACATTCTGTGGTCAAATTAAAATGTTCTGTAGTCAAATTAAAACATTCTGTGGTCAAATTAAAACACTAGCTGAATTACTGGAGGAATAATGTACATTCTGTGGTCAAATTAAATAAATTAAAGCACTCTGATTTAATGTTGGATCTGTTATGGCAGTGTTTTAATGTTGATTTAATGTTGGGTTAATGTTGGGTCTGTTTGAATGTATGTGTGCAAATTAATATTTGATCTAGAATTTTGTTTGAAAGTGTGATTGCAAATTAATGTTAGATCTAGAGTTTTGTTTTAATGTGTGTGCACAAATTAATGCTGGATCCAATTGTCTGAAAGTGTGTGTATAAATTAATGTCGGATCTAGTGTCTTGTTTGAATGTGCATACAAATTAATGTTGAATCTAGACTTTTATTTGAATGTGTGTGTGTACAAATTAATGTTGGATCTAGAGATTGTTTGAATGTGTGCACAAATTAATGTTGGATCTAGTGATTGAATGTGTGTACAAATTAATGTTGTACCTAAAGTTTTGTTTGAATGTGTGTGTACAAAGGAATGTTGGATCTAGACTTTTATTTCAATGCGTGTTTACAAATTAATGTTGGATCTAGAGATTGTTTGAATGCGTGTACAAACTAATGTTGTACTTAGATACAGTTTTCTGGATGATGAATATCCACAAGACATATGGGTCAGAGTATACACAGATGGGTCAGCACAGAATAGAGTGAGAAATAGAAGTACAGGTATATATGAAAAAAAAACACACACACATACACACAAATATGTATATATACATATACATACATACATATATATATATATATATATATAGAGAGAGAGATAGACAGAATATCCACACAAACCTAAAGTAACGATCAGAACACCAACAGGAAAATTCTACAATAATTATGATGCAGAAATGCAGGCAATTAGATTGGTTGATACTGAAACAACTGAAAAACTGCTAACTCCATCCTTTGCCCATAGCCTGTGGTATTCCTGACAAATGCAAAGTCAGTGGTTCAAGCTCTCCAGTATGGAATCTAACTGACTTAACAAAAATTTCTTAATAGACTGTCTTACCAGTATAGGGTTATGCAGTGGATATCCTCTCGCTGTGGAATACTAGGAAATGAAAAGGAACTGGCTAAGGAAGGTGCTACCGAAGACCAACTAGATGTACCAATTATCTACCATTAGAAAAAACAGATGATCAAGTCAATAAGAAAGCCACAAACACCAACACAAAGATGACTATCGCATTATGAACATAAAAGAAGAATTTATAATTCTATGCCTCAGAATAGGACACAACCGACTCTGTAGTCACATATACACAAAATTCAAGATTGGCAACACTGCCATATTTACATGTGGACTTGCAGCACAGTATGCCAAGAGGAGTAAGACAAGGCTGCATTTTATCACCAAACCTATTTAATATCTACACAGAGAATTTCTTTAAAAATTTAGAAGAAATGCCAGGGCTCAAGATCAATGGGAAAATAATAGCCTTAGATATGCAGATGACACCGTTTTTTAGCAGAAAGTGAACATGAACTACAAAGACTAATAGACCAAGTCAATCTGTTAATTTTATGTGTTTTAATCTGTTTAATGTGTTTTATGTGTTTAAATTAATCTGTTAGTTTCATGTGTTATACACATAAATGTGTGTATTGTATTTATTAATCTGTTAGTTTCATGTGTTATACACATAAATGTGTGTATTGTATTTATTAATCTGTTAGTTTCATGTGTTATATACATAAATGTGTGTATTGTATTTATTAATCTGTTAGTTTCATGTGTTATATACATAAATGTATATAAATAACCAAATGGTCAGAGGGTGTCCGACAAAGTGGATGGTGCCGCAGTAACCTAATGAACAAATAGTAACGCAAAATGAGGTAAACAGGTTACTAAAACACTTACCTAGCCTATTAATAAAAATATATTTTTAAAAAACATACAATAAAACTAAACAGGACAATTCTCAACGTATCGGCTCAAATTGAACCTTTTTCAAGAGACAAACAACAGATAACGACAAAATAAAAAACAAAATAGATGTCTATATTTCATCAAGCCCCGTCTCCATAATAGCGCAGGGATGGCAACGCATCTAGTAAAAGTGAAAATGCGTGCATTCATTATAAACAAACCGAAAGTGGGAAATTAGAGACACTATAGATGAGTGCAAGAATAATAAAAGAAAAAGATAAGAAAAATACCCCTTTTGTCACTCTATCAGACAGGCAGGTTTTAAGAACATAGTCACAACAGGCACGACTGAAGGGAACAGAGACAGATGGGGACGTGAGAAAATATTCATGTGACAACCTAGCAAGGCTTGGAAACAACGATCCTGATAACAATACTGTGAACAGAGAACCATGGTCACCTACGTCAACAAGAATGGCATATGACAATGATAGATGAGTAATGATGAGGTTGTGTGGTGGTGGGGTGAGTGGGTTTGGGGAAGGAAGGATAGAAGAAGAATCAACATTTGAAAACGCATGGAATGAATGTGAAACGAAATATAGACATAAACATATATATAAAACCAAACCTAAACATACATAGAAATGTAAACACACACCAAGAGTCAAGAAATAAACACATAACAAGATGGACACAGATGTGTGAAGGATACCCACACAAAATGCACAGGCATGTAAATGTATCCACACACAGGAAAGGGCTCACACCAGAATAGGTATACACATTGACACAGAATGGAGATACGTGCATTAACATAAAAAAGCGCTCACATAAATATACATATATATATGTATACATAAATATGAACATTCATGCACATAAACACTTTCTCACATAAATAATAACATGAACATTCGTACACATAGAAACATATACATATATTAATGTAAATATAAACGTTCGTTCACATAAAGATAATGCTATAACAACTGCATATGTATACATACAAATGTGTGGTCCAAAGTAATTGTGTGGATACATAGAACATGTAAAACGAAATGCATATACAAATAACTATACATGTGTGGGCACCCTTAAATACAATATATACCGGGTAGCTAACATTTTGTTTATCTTAGACGTTTAGCTGATAGATTCGCCGAACATTTGAGAGATATCACGAATCATCGTGACTCCCCAGTGGCTAATCATTTTAACAGCCTGTCACATCATGGTAGCTCTGATGTCTCTGTAACCGGTTTGTTACGTTGTTATACCGGTGACAGGCAACGTCAGTCCTGTCGTTATCTGTTGTTTGTCTCTTGAAAAAGGTTCAATTTGAGCCGATACGTTGAGAATTGTCCTGTTTAGTTTTATTGTATGTTTTTTAAAAATATATTTTTATTAATAGGCTAGGTAAGTGTTTTAGTAACCTGTTTACCTCATTTTGCGTTACTATTTGTTCATTAGGTTACTGCGGCACCATCCACTTTGTCGGACACCCTCTGACCATTTGGTTATTTATATACATTTATGTATATAACACATGAAACTAACAGATTAATAAATACAATACACACATTTATGTATATAACACATGAAACTAACAGATTAATAAATACAATACACACATTTATGTGTATAACACATAAACTAACAGATTAATAAATACAATACACACATTTATGTGTATAACACATGAAACTAACAGATTAATAAATACAATACATACATTTATGTGTATAACACATGAAACTAACAGATTAATTTAAACACATAAAACACATTAAACAGATTAAAACACATAAAATTAACAGATTGACTTGGTCTATTAGTCTTTGTAGTTCATGTTCACTTTCTGCTAAAAAACGGTGTCATCTGCATATCTAAGGCTATTATTTTCCCATTGATCTTGAGCCCTGGCATTTCTTCTAAATTTTTAAAGAAATTCTCTGTGTAGATATTAAATAGGTTTGGTGATAAAATGCAGCCTTGTCTTACTCCTCTTGGCATACTGTGCTGCAAGTCCACATGTAAATATGGCAGTGTTGCCAATCTTGAATTTTGTGTATATGTGACTACAGAGTCGGTTGTGTCCTATTCTGAGGCATAGAATTATAAATTCTTCTTTTATGTTCATAATGCGATAGTCATCTTTGTGTTGGTGTTTGTGGCTTTCTTATTGACTTGATCATCTGTTTTTTCTAATGGTAGATAATTGGTACATCTAGTTGGTCTTCGGTAGCACCTTCCTTAGCCAGTTCCTTTTCATTTCCTAGTATTCCACAGCGAGAGGATATCCACTGCATAGTTACCCTATACTGGTAAGACAGTCTATTAAGAAATTTTTGTTAAGTCAGTTAGATTCCATACTGGAGAGCTTGAACCACTGACTTTGCATTTGTCAGGAATACCACAGGCTATGGGCAAAGGATGGAGTTAGCAGTTTTTCAGTTGTTTCAGTATCAACCAATCTAATTGCCTGCATTTCTGCATCATAATTATTGTAGAATTTTCCTGTTGGTGTTCTGATCGTTACTTTAGGTTTGTGTGGATATTCTGTCTATCTCTCTCTCTCTCTATATATATATATATATATATATATATGTATGTATATGTATATATACATATTTGTGTGTATGTGCGTGTGTTTTTTTTTCATATATACCTGTACTTCTATTTCTCACTCTATTCTGTGCTGACCCATCTGTGTATACTCTGACCCATATGTCTTGTGGATATTCATCATCCAGAAAACTGAGGGTGACTGTCCCCCGCTGCAACTCTGTTCTGTTCATTCTCGTTTAGTATTCCTTTTACATGTTTCTGAATTTATATTGGTATTCCAAGCGCTTTATTCTGGTACAGAGCTTAAGGGGCTGTCAACTTCAGGTAGGTCTGTAAGTTGTCTACAGAGCTGTTTAGCTTGGTTGATAAAGCTGCTTCTTTTCAGTTGCCTCATTACTGAATTTTGGAATCTTCCCTTCACCGGATGACTTGTTATACACTGAAACTTTTCTGCTTGTATTAGTACCTTTGTATCTCTGCTTCCGCCAAGTGTTTTCGTTCTCCCCATTTTCTGCATCTATACTATGAGTGTTGATTTCATTGCTTCCAACATTATTCTAAGCACATGTTTTTGCACTTTATCTAGATCTTGTAATGTGGTGTTTCTTCTTCTTCAGCGTTCATTCTCAAACTTCTACTAGTTCTCCCTTGTAGCAGGACAATGGTCCTACTAGATTTCCAGCAGGATGTAGTCCACAGAAAATGAAAATGCTTTGTGTCGTCATTTTATTTGTGCCAATGGTCCAACTATCCGTCTTTGGCATAACAAATGTAGTGCTTGATGCAGGACACCACACAGCTGAACCATATTCCAGGTGTGGTCTTATGCCTTGCTGGTACACTTTACGGAGTATATTCTCACAGGCTACCCATGTGGTTACACTTAGTTTTCTCAGGATAGCTAACTTCCTCCTGGCTTTTGTTGTTGCTTTGTTTATGTGTTCCTGTCATGTGAGCTTATCATCAAAAGTAACTCTGAGGTATGTGGGTTGTTTGTCATCCCTAAGCTTCTCATTGTGATATAAGAAATAGAGCAATCAACACTGAGATAGGATTACTTTACCTGTACGGAGTAAATGAAAAGAAACTCACCTGTTCATGAATGGGTTTGATAGGAACTACATCCTCTGACTTGAGTAAGTCCTGTAATACAACACATATCATAATGGCACATTAAGCACACACTGAGACACACTACCTGTCTTTGTTCTAATTTAAGCACACAGTGAGACACACTACCTGTCTTTGTTCTAATTGTAACACACCCTGAGGCACACTACCTGTCTTTGTTCTAATTTTAACACACCCTGGGGCACACTACCTGTCTTTGTTCTAATTGAAGCACACCCTGAGACACACTACGTGTCTTTGTCAAGAGTCATTGTCACTTGTACAGTCATTTGTTTGCGCGTTTTCCTGTAGGGCATTAAAAATATCTGCTCCATCCATGGCTCCACCAACAGCCACAGTAGCAGCGTGGGCGGCGAACCTATCCGCTCTCATTACACCGGACTCCCGCATGTCCCGGCACAAAATGAAGTCACTCTACGCACACAGGAATTCATTACAGCATCCAGCAACTGTTCCTAAATGTATCCCGCCTGAACTTTCACAATCATGCTCTAGAGTCACTGAGTATGCAGGCATGCTCGTAGACAGTCTGTGATCACACCCATTTCAAAGCTTTAGTCACTGCCAAAATCTCCATTGTCATGCTGCTTGTCTGATCGAATGTACCACTTTCCTCTCTTCCCCCACCTTTGAGCAGTGAAGGCCCAGGCACTCATGTGTCTCTCAGCCGACCCATCTGTATATATAATCATATCACCTCCCCTGGAATTCTCAACGATCAGAGCGAGCACCTCCGACTCGACCACTGTCAGACACCATTCCCGGCATTCTCTATTGAGTGTTATTAATCCTTCAAAGGCTGTTGGACAATCTGAAGGCGCCAGACTCCATTCGGCACCAAGTAGTACATCCTCCAATCTGCACAAGCTCTTAATAACATACTCTGTGCGCCTTATCTACGACTTTCCTCTCTTAAGTCGACTGACTTTCACTTTGATAATTTCTGGGTGTAGAGGGTGCTCTTTATCAGTCGTGATTTGTAGGTAGTCCTGCATCCTGCACATTTGTATTCTTTGCAGATGGGCAATTAAGTAGGTATCGCATAGCCCGTGCCGACGTATCTCTCGTACAACCCAAAATGATTCGCATTGCCTCATTCTGGATTCTATCCAATCTTTCTGTTTGAGTTGGAATCAATGTCAGAATTGCCAGTGCGTACTCTACCACTGCTAATCCCTGATACAGCAGAAATAGCAGCCTCTGTTCACATTGAGCAGCAGCCAAAACTTTCATCACCGCAAGACCTTTATATGCCTTTACAGTGATGTGGTCAACATACTCTTTGAAACTCAGACTTCTGTCCAACATAACCCCCAAGTACTTCATTGAGCTGGTTCTCTCGAGGACATCCCCTCTCAAAGTAACCAATGGCATGGACTTGTCTATGTGAGTATTTAGGGAAACCCATGTTATCTATGTTTTTGATGGATTAACAAAAACTCCAGAATTATTGCCCCACTCCCCTATACGATCAAGCTGCCTCTGCAAATTCCTGGCAATTGCTTCTCTATCTCTGCCCTGCCTATATACCAAGATGTCATCAGCATAAGAGATGGTTTTCCCTGGTCCTGAAATCTGACAGCTTGTAATTTGAACTATATACACATTAAATAGTACTGGGGACAGAGGTGACCTTTGTGGAAGTCCTGGGTTTATGACTGTTGGTAATGAAGACCAACTCCCACACTTAAGAACAACATGTCTCTGAAAAAGTGCAGAGACAATCAAAGGATGATAATAAAAAGACTTACTTGAAGTTGCAGCATTATGGTCATCAAGAAATCCAAAGGCACTCTATTATAAGCATCCTCAAGGTCTATTGCAGCAGCGTAAGTCTCCATTCGTTGGTCAAAACGTTTGAAAACATCCTGCGCGAACACGGCAGCGCTGTGCCAAGTCTGCTTGCCTGGACTTTAGCCTCTCAATGTTGATGGTAGTCTTATTCTTTTCTAGATGTAAGGACACTTTTCACACAACAATCTTTTATAATAACTTGCCAGTAGTATTCTGCATGGTTATGAGTCTGAAACCCTGTATCTTTGCATGACTTGCCAGGCTTGGGTAGTGGGATCAAGTAACTATGCAACCAGTCTTCTTCTACTGTGCTGTTTGCAAGACTTCTGTTAAACATTGCCAGCTCCTTAAGGTCCTCATCTGACCTGCCTCTGAGATCATTGTACTTAATGCCGTCAGGTCCTGGCGCTGAGTTTCTTGATCTTTTCAGTGCAGCTGTAATATCTTCAAGAGTAATTACATTATCGCTTTCCAAAGCTTCCTCCTTGCACATGTCTGTGACTGTTTTCATGATTTTATTGTAATTCCCTAAATTCCTCTGACCACATTGTGTCTTATAATGAGCGAGCAGTGCTGCACCCTTATTCTCATCTGTCTTCTGCCATACTAAGTCTGTGCTTTGAAAATTGTGGATTGTTATACGCTTCCTTGGGTCGTTCATTGATTTATGCAAGCGTCAAAACAGTTTTTATTACTTTTCTTTTGCAATCTCATGACAAAAGTCTTCCCATATTTTTTCCTTTACAGTTTTAGCGATATCTTTAAATTGTTGAATCCTGACATCTTTGGTCTGTTTTAATTGCGAAACAAGATCTGGTTGTGCTGTCACTTTTTTTTATTGCTTTTGCCACTCTGCAACTGCACTACATTTGCTTTTCCATGCACATTTGACTTCATCATTCCACCAGGGGGGGGGTTGATTCCACGCATGTGCCCTGGTGGCGTGTGTCCTACATTTTTCCTTCCTAATTCTGTAAATGATGGACGACCCACAACGATCATACTGGAAGGACTTAACTCTAGCTCACTATTGTTTACTTTTTCCTTTGCCCACCAACAAGAAACATGGCAAATGGTCACTGCCGTAATACCCCAGCACATCCCATCTACATTTGCATGCAATATCAGCTGTCACTAGATCCAAGTCTATTGCACTGTCGTCGTCGCCATCCCTAGTAGCCAGCCTTGTCATGCACCCATCGTTTATGCATACTAAATTCATATCAATCAAGGCCTCCTCAAAGTCTCTTCCCTGTTTAGAGGCAGTATTGCACCAAGATCTACCTTTTGCATTAAAATCCCCACAGAAGATGACATCTCTATTTTCCTTTACTACCTCACCTAAAGATTTCCAGCCCTGCATGTTCAGGCTGGTGTTGCACACGTACACGTTGACGAGCACGAAGGGGAGCTGTACATTTTGTACCCTGACAGCTTGCAGCTGAATATCATCACTATCCATTAAGACATATCTATCTCGACAGTGTCAATGCCTTCGTAAACAAGAATTACTTGCCCCAGGTGTCACCTATGGTGGAAACTTTGAAAGCCTGTGACTTGGAGACGGTTTTTCATTCCCAAACGCGACTCTTGAAGCACCAAAATATCTGCGCTGTAGATTAATTTATCTAGTCTTTTTCCTACACTTGCGACATTCCAGAACAACACACATAACGATTTCAACGACAGACGAATGATTTTGATCTGTAGCGCCTTGCTCCAGCACATCGACCTTGCCGTTTGGCCCCGACCCGTTTAAGACGTTTTCATTTGCCAGCCATTTTTGTGTACTAGGGATTGTGATCATGTGAAATAACGGCTACACTTATGACAATTTCAGCTCTGATGCACATACTCCATCGCACCGGCGAAGATCTTGATGTGTGGACTCCCTTGCCAAAATAACTAACACCACATCCTAGATGAAATAATGAATAAATCCATTATGAATTAATAGACAAACAGTGATGTGACAATTGGTTTACCTGCACATAATAAGCAAGTCCAGACAACAAGTCCAAATATTTGGGTAACTTATCCCATTTTTTCTGTGAACCTAATAACAAAATGAAAAACATTTATGTTCATTCAATTTTCACGAAATATAAAAGAAGTTATGTGAAGACTAAATTCTTCTTCTTTCATTCGCCTGTAACGTGTTTATATCTGAAATTTTGTCTCTTTTATGAGCATGACTGTATTGTAACGTGTATAGAGATCCTTAGAGCTTTTCTTCCACTGTTGTTTCTTTAGGCCAGTGTGTTGGCATACGCATTTCATATTCTGGACATTCCTGAAGAGTATGCTCTGCTTCTGAGGTAATGTACACATGGCCTTCTTGCCAATGTTGAACTTTGAATATGTGTGGATGCGGAGTCGCTTGTGTCCTGTTCTGAGGCGCAGAATGACAAAGACAACTTGTTCTATTCTGTTAATAATTTAGTAGTCTTCATAAGATCCGTCTATTGTCGTCATTCCATGTCCGAACTGTCCAAGGACATTTACAGCTCGAATAGGGCTCATTAGCCATCTACGAGCTCATAATCAAGCATATAACTGAAATTGAATAACAATCTGGATGCACAATTACCTGTGGCGGTAATTGAACTTAGCACCTTACCTGCCACAACACGCTCTGTACCACTCCGCCACAAAGCAGGACAAATTTGTAATTACAGAACAATAAATATGTCAAATCTACATCACACAATACTTGTGAAATCTGTATGTGAAATCTACATATCACATAATAAATATGTAAAATCTACATATCACACAATAGTTACTCATGAAAGTAGCACAATTATTGAACACAAGCATGGTTACAGACATACCACTCATGAGCGTCAAAAGACTATCCAACAGCTTGTAGAAATATGCCTCAGACAACCTACGAGCTGAAGCCTCCTCCTGTAGATTGATGCAGCCCTCACACTGAGTGAAACACAAATTTTGTCAGCATAAAGCAATGAAAAATTCCAACTCGTGGAAATAACATGGATGCACTATCAGCGCACTAGATGAATATTCTTGAAAAATGTAACTAATAGTAAACATAAGTAGCAATGATACACAAAGGCAGACAATGTTTATATTACAGATACTTTATCAAGATGGACAAACAATGACAAACCTACATAGGGACACATATACTGTCCAGTGAGTAACAATCATAGGTAAGTAGAAGATGTAGAGCAGTCATGGTGTCTAGTCCGTGATAATGTGTAGGTAGGAGATATAGAGAAGTCATGGTGTCTAGTCCGTGATAATGTGTAGGTAGGAGATATAGAGAAGTCATGGTGTCTAGTCCGTGATAATGTGTAGGTAGGAGATATAGAGAAGTCATGGTGTCTAGTCCGTGATAATGTGTAGGTAGGAGATATAGAGAAGTCATGGTGTCTAGTCCGTGATAATGTGTAGGTAGGAGATATAGAGAAGTCATGGTGTCTAGTCCGTGATAATGTGTAGGTAGGAGATATAGAGAAGTCATGGTGTCTAGTCCGTGATAATGTGTAGGTAGGAGATATAGAGAAGTCATGGTGTCTAGTCCGTGATAATGTGTAGGTAGAAGATATAGAGAAGTCATGGTGTCTAGTCCGTGATAATGTGTAGGTAGGAGATATAGAGAAGTCATGGTGTCTAGTCCGTGATAATGTGTAGGTAGAAGATATAGAGAAGTCATGGTGTCTAGTCCGTGATAATGTGTAGGTAGAAGATATAGAGAAGTCATGGTGTCTAGTCCGTGATAATGTGTAGGTAGGAGATATAGAGAAGTCATGGTGTCTAGTCCGTGATAATGTGTAGGTAGGAGATATAGAGAAGTCATGGTGTCTAGTCCGTGATAATGTGTAGGTAGAAGATATAGAGAAGTCATGGTGTCTAGTCCGTGATAATGTGTAGGTAGGAGATATAGAGAAGTCATGGTGTCTAGTCCGTGATAATGTGTAGGTAGAAGATATAGAGAAGTCATGGTGTCTAGTCCGTGATAATGTGTAGGTAGGAGATATAGAGAAGTCATGGTGTCTAGTCCGTGATAATGTGTAGGTAGGAGATATAGAGAAGTCATGGTGTCTAGTCCGTGATAATGTGTAGGTAGGAGATATAGAGAAGTCATGGTGTCTAGTCCGTGATAATGTGTAGGTAGGAGATATAGAGAAGTCATGGTGTCTAGTCCGTGATAATGTGTAGGTAGGAGATATAGAGAAGTCATGGTGTCTAGTCCGTGATAATGTGTAGGTAGGAGATATAGAGAAGTCATGGTGTCTAGTCCGTGATAATGTGTAGGTAGAAGATATAGAGAAGTCATGGTGTCTAGTCCGTGATAATGTGTAGGTAGGAGATATAGAGAAGTCATGGTGTCTAGTCCGTGATAATGTGTAGGTAGGAGATATAGAGAAGTCATGGTGTCTAGTCCGTGATAATGTGTAGGTAGGAGATATAGAGAAGTCATGGTGTCTAGTCCGTGATAATGTGTAGGTAGGAGATATAGAGAAGTCATGGTGTCTAGTCCGTGATAATGTGTAGGTAGGAGATATAGAGAAGTCATGGTGTCTAGTCCGTGATAATGTGTAGGTAGGAGATATAGAGAAGTCATGGTGTCTAGTCCGTGATAATGTGTAGGTAGGAGATATAGAGAAGTCATGGTGTCTAGTCCGTGATAATGTGTAGGTAGAAGATATAGAGAAGTCATGGTGTCTAGTCCGTGATAATGTGTAGGTAGGAGATATAGAGAAGTCATGGTGTCTAGTCCGTGATAATGTGTAGGTAGGAGATATAGAGAAGTCATGGTGTCTAGTCCGTGATAATGTGTAGGTAGAAGATATAGAGAAGTCATGGTGTCCTGTCGATAGCCCTGCATCAACTCGATAGTGAAAGAAAATTTCTGCAGTTATTCTGGAAGGCATCATTTAACATGGCTTAGAACATCATGCTGAAGGAGTGTCAGAGCCAGGACGCAACCTTTTTTGACACTGTTGGTTACTATTAGCAGGTTTGAGTGTGCTCTTGAAATGTGATGAAGAGACCCATGTTCTGTTCACAACACTTTTCCTGTAGTTGTCTGGCAGTAAATAATTAGTCAACTGTACCACAACCTCGTCGGGAGCCACATTGGCTCTCTGGCAGAGGCCAGCCTCAAGATGGACTTGCAGTCTGTTTAACAGGACCCTACCAAGGATCTTGTTTGCCTGCTATAAAGAACAGGTATATGCCTCTGTGGTTGTCACAAGCTAGGTCATTTCCTTTTCTCTTGCATAGATGTATGATCGAAGCATCCTTAAAGTCTTATGGTATCGCTTCTCAGTTACACATTGTCTGGAAGAGCTCTGTGAGTTTAACAGTCATAACAGCGCCACTGACGCTGTAAACTTTGGCTGAAATGGTGTCTGGACATGGCAATTTTCCATGGAAAACTTTGAAGTGACTTTCTCCACTTCCTCAAGGCAAGGGAGCTATGATAATGAATGGATGATTGGTGTTTGCGTGATCCGCGCAATCATTTCGTCTTTGATGTTGGAGGGACAGTTTAGTATATTTTCAAAATGTTCAGCCCAGCATTTGAGTTTCCTCTCCGTCAGTTATGGTATGCTTTCCATCTGTGCTAAAAAGAGGAGACATTTTTCTGAAGACTGAGGGTCATAGATTGCATTCATTGCTGAATATAATTTCTACATATTATTGCAGCCAACGTAATACTGTATCTCTTTGGCTTTGCTACTAAACCATGAGTCTTGCATCCTCCTTAGTTCCTTTTGCATCTTAAGTTTGTGCTTGTTGTCTGGGAGAGTTTTGATCTGTACATCATTTTCATCAAACCAGTCTTGATGCCTGCGAACAGCAATGTCCACCACTTCTTCTGTAGTTATGTAGACAGTGTCATGGACATTTTACCAGCTTTTTTTAATGTCTAAGGAGTTGACTGGCAATGGTACAATTTTTGGTATCAACTGAGCTGTGCAGACGTTAATAAAGTGGATCTTTCAGTTTGGAGACGTCAAGATATTTTGGCTGTTTGCTATTTTGAAGTCATCGGAGATGCTGGATATGGACATTCATTTTAGACTAGCAGTCTGTTGTCCATCCAGCAGTCTGCGCCACACATGGATTTAGTGACTCTCACATCCTGCTTACCTGCTTATCACGTTGTCTCACGATGACATAATCAATTTGATGCCACTCTGTTTTGATCGTGGGTGCATCCAGGACGTCTTATTACGGTGAGGTAGTAGAAAGACCGTATTAGGTTAATTTGCATTTGTCAATACCATGCCTCCTCGGCACACCATCCCAGGACGCCCAGTTGGAAACTACTTGTGTGTTAAAATCACCAAGGATGATGAGTTTGTCGGATTTTGTATGTATTTTCTGTTTTCTTCAAGTCATATAACTTTTCTTTCTGTTCATTGGGATTTGTCATAATCGGGGCATACACGCTAATGAATATTGCATGCTACATTTTAGAAAGTAGAAGGCGAACAGTCATCAGTCGGTCACTAATGCCCTTTGGAGGTCCAGCCATCTTTCTGGCAGGCTAGATTTAATTGCAAAGCCAACCACAGCTTCGTGTTTCACTCTATATTTTCTGCCACTATAGAAGAAGGAATATCCAGCGCCTTGTTTCACAAATTGACATTCCTCACACAGTCATGTCTGACGGCAGCGATATCAATTTTGTGCCGTTTTGGCTTTTGCTACAAATACAGTACGTCTTTCTGGTCATGTGACATCCACACGGTCCAATAGGATGTGCACATTCCATGTGCCAATTATGAGTAGAATTCTTTTTTACTTGTAGTTTTTATCGCTGAATAGGGATCCCCACCAGTCACTGTATGCTGGCCTGGGTCATGGTAAGGCAGGCAATGTTTAGGGTACCTATTATTTTCACCTTATTTTTCTGGCTAAGGAGGTGAGCAGTGCTCCAGGGGGTGTCTCAGTGTCCGTGGAGAACGACCACATGACCTGAGCAGCCTTCATGCAGGTTTGTGACTATGGCTGCCAGTGTATCCACACCTGCCACTTTACCACTCGCCCATCACCGCAAGACTTTTTTGTGGTGATTGATGAGATATTGATGAAAGTCATGACTTGAGCAGTGAAAATTGGATTAAAGTGAGGGAGAGTTGCGCAATGTCATCAGCCTCACTCTCTCATCCCTACACATATGGTCTCAGTGGCAAGATGACTGAGTGTGTGTCAGAGTGAAGTAGATGACCATAGTGTCTTATTGTTTTACCGTGCTCTTTGACACTCTATGACGCTAGGTGAATGAAGGCCTTTCTGCCTAGTGACCCATGTTAGTTCAGCTCTGCCCAGTATACTTTGGCTGTATCCAGAATTTACATGCTAGGCAGGGCATGGGCCCTTACATCAGAAGCTATGGGCACAGATCTTCACTGATTTTAAATGTCAAAGCGGTTTCGGAGGTGTGTTTGCTGTTGCATGCAGTGGTTATGATCTACTAGTGAGGACTAGATAGAAGAATAGTTGGAGGAGGAAGATTTTGGTGCTATTAGCACTTGAAGGTGCCCCTGTTCTATCCAAGTGATCATTATGGCTGTTAAACATGACTAGATGTTTCTCCTCCCCTGCCAAAGTTTTCTGACTGAAGACTGGTGGCATGTGCTCCTGTGATAAGGCAGATTTAACACCCATAAAACATAACAGGGTTTTTTTTACGAAGTTTGCTCTCCATTTTGCTAGTGCTAAACATATTTATAGCTATCGAGCCTAACTTGACTGGGTCACATCGTGAACATGAGTGTCATAGCGGTGTGTAGATAGGTACTTGTTGACTGATGTGTGAACAGTTACACTATCCAAGGTTACAGAATTTTTACTTCGCATGCTTAAGAACACATATAAAAATACAAGTTAATATTGTAATCCTTAATGAATAAAAGTAACATTCATGACTTGGAATATGTCACGCGGTATAACACACGTCAGAAAGCATATTTCAGTGTATTTAAACACAATTTGGTGAGAAAAGAGAAGTTTGCAGTCATCCTGCCACCATGTTCATCCTGTCACTCCAATTGTCGGATTGTGATAATGTGTAAGTAGGAAATGTATAGAATGTGTACACAGAAGATAATGAGTAGATAGGAGATATAGAGATAGCATGGTGTCTAGTCTGTGATAATGAGTAGACAGGAGATATAGAGATGTCATGGTGTCTAGTCTGTGATAATGAGTAGACAGGAGATATAGAGATGTCATGGTGTCTAGTCTGTGATAATGAGTAGACAGGAGATATAGAGATGTCATGGTGTCTAGTCTGTGATAATGAGTAGACAGGAGATATAGAGATGTCATGGTGTCTAGTCTGTGATAATGAGTAGACAGGAGATATAGAGATGTCATTGTGATAATGAGTGGACAGGAGATGTAGAGATGTCATGGTGTCTAGTCTGTGATAATGAGTAGATATGAGATATAGAGATGTCATGGTGTCTAGTCTGTGATAATAGTAGATATGAGACATCATGGTGTCTAGTCTGTTATAATGAGTAGATAGGAGACATCATGGTGTCTAGTCTGTGATAATGAGTAGATAGGAGATATAGTGATGTCATGGTGTCTAGTCTGTGATAATGAGTAGACAGGAGATATAGAGATGTCATGGTGTCTAGTCTGTGATAATGAGTAGATAGGAGATATAGAGATGTCATGGTGTCTAGTCTGTGATAATATTAGATATGAGACATCATGGTGTCTAGTCTGTTATAATGAGTAGATAGGAGACATTATGGTGTCTAGTCTGTGATAATGAGTAGACAGGAGATGTAGAGATGTCATGGTGTCTAGTCTGTGATAATGAGTAGATAGGAGATATAGAGATGTCAAGGTGTCTAGTCTGTGATAATGAGTAGATAGGAGATATAGATGTCATGGTGTCTAGTCTGTGATAATAGTAGATATGAGACATCATGGTGTCTAGTCTTATAATGAGTAGATAGGAGACATCATGGTGTCTAGTCTGTGATAATGAGTAGATAGGAGATATAGTGATGTCATGGTGTCTAGTCTGTGATAATGAGTAGACAGGAGATATAGAGATGTCATGGTGTCTAGTCTGTGATAATGAGTAGATAGGAGATATAGAGATGTCATGGTGTCTAGTCTGTGATAATATTAGATATGAGACATCATGGTGTCTAGTCTGTTATAATGAGTAGATAGGAGACATTATGGTGTCTAGTCTGTGATAATGAGTAGACAGGAGATGTAGAGATGTCATGGTGTCTAGTCTGTGATAATGAGTAGACAGGAGATGTAGAGATGTCATGGTGTCTAGTCTGTGATAATGAGTAGACAGGAGATGTAGAGATGTCATGGTGTCTAGTCTGTGATAATGAGTAGACAGGAGATGTAGAGATGTCATGGTGTCTAGTCTGTGATAATGAGTAGACAGGAGATGTAGAGATGTCATGGTGTCTAGTCTGTGATAATGAGTAGATACGAGATGTAGAGATGTCATGGTGTCTAGTCTGTGATAATGAGTAGATAGGAGATATAGAGATGTCATGGTGTCTAGTCTGTGATAATAGTAGATAGGAGACATCATGGTGTCTAGTCTGTTATAATGAGTAGACAGGAGACATCATGGTGTCTAGTCTGTGATAATGAGTAGACAGATGTAGAGATGTCATGTGTCTAGTCTCTGATAATGAGTAGTGTGTCTGTGGAGGATAAAGTAAACAACATCAGGCATGATTAGAGCGATGAAAATGATTTGGCCAGATAGAAAGGAAACCTAAATATTGTTACTGACTAAAGGTATAAAGGATATTTTAAAGACTTTTTAATTGAAACGTCATGTGTTTTGTATTCTGTTGTTAGTATGTTGTGTTTACTATTAGTTACAGTGCAATCTATTTTGGTGTTATACTTGTATTTGCTGTGTTACTGCAGCCTCTACACTTGCTGTGCAATCCTGATACTGGTTACTTATCTTTATATATACTTGTAAGTTGTAAGAAGCAGAGAATATTGACAAAGCATAATCTCATCAAAAATGTCACTACAGACAATACTCTAGCATCAAAGATATCCCTACAGACAATACTCTAGCATCAAAGATATCCCTACAGACAATACTCTAGCATCAAAGATATCCCTACAGACAATACTCTAGCATCAAAGATATCCCTACAGACAATACTCTAGCATCAAAGATATCCCCTACAGACAATACTCTAGCATCAAAGATATCCCTACTGACAATACTCTAGCATCAAAGATATCCCTACAGACAATACTCTAGCATCAAAGATATCCCTACAGACAATACTCTAGCATCAAAGATATCCCTACAGACAATACTCTAGCATCAAAGATATACCTACAGACAATACTCTAGCATCAAAGATATCCCTACAGACAATATTCTATCATCAAAGATATCACTATAGTCTAGACTATCATTAGATAGAAAATACTCTACATCACAAAAGTCAACAATAGGAAGAAATCTGTCAACTTATGGAAATATATGTCACAGGGCAACTAACAGTCTATTATACACTGTGTGAAGACATTCAGGAATATATATATATATATATATATATATATATATATATATATATATATATATATATATATATATATATATATATATATATATATATATATATATATATATATATATATATATATATGTATATATATATTGAATGTTGGGGTTACCAAATCTGCAATAGGACCAGGTATATATATATATATATATATATATATAAAATGAATGAATAAACCCGTAACCCGTCATGGTCATAGGGATACCACATTGGGTGTTTCAGCACACAGAATCCTCCAGCGATTTCTATCTTCACCAATGTGGAGGAATGAGAAAAAAATCTTGTACTGTCCATTCCTTGATGTCTGTCCATGTCTTTATTTTTTCCTCCTCTGCTTCTCCCCCATTTGCCGGTTTCCTGCAGTATTGTTTTTGACAAGGAATCATGTCTGCATACATGTACAAATCATGTTAGTTTTCATTATATATATATATACACTCACACAATGTTGGGGTTACCAAAAAGGCAAAAATAGGCAATGAGACAGGATTATATTTTTACAGACCACATAGTGGCATGAAATTACAACTCGCATTGCATTAGCTTCAAATGCCTTTAACAGGCTGTCTATCTGGAGATATCTGGAGATCAAAGACAATCAGCTCACGCACAAAAATACACTTATTTAATTCCTGCGTTATTCCGGTGCTATCATATGGATGTGAAAGCTGGAAAAGCTCTTTATCCTCAGAAAAGAAATTACTGAGTTTCGAGAACAAATGTCTTCGTAGGATAACTAACACCCATTGGAGTGAATTCAAATCGAATGATAAAATCAGAGAAGAGACACATCAAAATTTCATCACAGATGTTATCAGAAAACGATGTTGGTCCTACATCGGGCATGTCCTATGCAGACATCAACTAATACACCACCAATCTCTTGAATGGATACCTACAGGCAAAAGAGCCAGAGTTAGACCAAAAGAAACACTCAGAAGAACAATACTTAGAGACAGTAAAACAATATTCATACTATTCAAGAACTGCACAGAATAGCTTTGAACAGACATAATTGGAGAGATCTGACTTCTGTTCTATACGCTAACTTCAGCGCAAAAAAAAAAATGAATGGTGGCATGGCTGCACCCATGAATATACGTTACTAGGGCCTGTCTGCGCAATGATACACTCTGTTGCTATGGTCCAATTCCAAAGTATGGAACTTCATAAAGTAAAGCTGACATGACATAGAATTCCCACCACACGAAGCTAGGAATACATCACAGTCTAAAGGTCAAATTCCTTTACACATTACGATTGCAAGAGGCAGAATGCCGGCTGATTTTGTCATCGGATTTCTGTAATGACTTTGCACATTTTCGATGTTGTATTTTACTATCTTCTTCAGCATTCATTCTCAAACTCCCGCTGGATCTCTAGCAGGGCAATGGTCCTACTAGATTTCCAGCAGAATATAGTCCAGAGAATGGAAATGTGTTGTGTCGCCGTTTTATCTGCGCCAATGGCCCAACACATCAGTCTTCGGCAGGTATTTTACTATAAAATGTAGTACCCATGGCATGGTAAATGATCGTCATGGAAAGTAATATCTACATGTTTTAATTGGTGCATTTTTATGTTTTAGTTGTTATATTATAAGAATGTTTGTTGGTTCATTGAATAACACAATATGTATCCACGGTGCAAAATGTCGGCATGAAAAATAATTACATTGTATGTTTGACCTAAACCTAGTGTTGAACAGATGGACATTGTATGTGATTTCTTCACGTTTTATTAGTTTGTTCAGTCCATATTATATTAGTTTGGATATGAAACATCATATATACAACAGAAATAGGTATTTAGGAGGATTTTATCAATGTTGCCACACATTGTTCAAATATTAGAATTGTCAAGGAATTATATTTGCGATTTTTTAAAATGTTGTTTTGGGGTTTTTTCCCCAATTTTCAACTTTACAATTTCCTCACAACTGTCATATCACACATACAACAACAACAAAAATACACATTATATTCATTATTTGCTCCTTTTTTTACATGTGCAAAAATTACTATGATATCTTAACAAATAAAAAAGTTATCGCATTTACCAAACACTCACAAAAAATAATGCACATTGTAAAAAAAACGAATTCGGGCCCATGGGAGAAATTTGCAATAGGACAGGAATATATATAGAATATATATTAGTCCGACTTCCAATGTGTATATTCTCAAGTTACCATGAATATAAGCTGGTCGATGAAAACGCAAAACGCTGCACAGGTATGTCAATTCTTTGAAAACCAAAAATATTTTTAACTGGTACAATGCCATTAATCGTCAGTACTACAAGGACCATTACCGCGATAGTTCTATGTGTAAAAATAACACATAAACAGAAGGTTGCTTCAGATGTCACATTGGCAAATGAATCCTACAAATATGTAGTATCCAGGAGTTATAGACAAACATTAGAAGGCGGCAGATGGTTTTTACTTTATTTGTTACAATATCCCCAGTAGAAAGCAGAAGTATGGTTTTTACTTTGTTACAATAACCCCAGTGGAAGACGGTAGATGGTTTTTTGTGTGCTTTCTTACAATATCCCCAGTGGAAGACAGTTTTTTTTACTTTGCTACAATATCCTCAGTGGAAGACAGTAGATGGTTTGACTTTGTTACAATATCCCTAGTGGAAGACATCAGATGGTTTGACTGTTACAATATCTCTAGTGGAAGACAGTAGAGGGTTTTTTTTACTTTGCTATAATATCCCCAGTGGAAGACAGTAGATTTGCTGAGTTTTTACACATTTTTTTCGCATTGGAGGATATTGTTTATATGTAAACTGATGGTGATGGTAGTTACGATGGAAATATGCACAATGTAGCTAATTTGTGTACCAAATATAACTTGTTAGATAGAGCTAGTGTTTCCGACAAAGAGAAGGAAAAACATGATACTAATTGTGACATGAATTTCACAGGAGTGATGTCGTTTTTTGAGTAGAAATTGAGTATTTTGTAGAAAACGTGTCTGTACATAATCTTGATGAGATTGCCACATGTTATGAATACTTTAGCATGCTTGTCAATGATGAGTTTATCAATTTGCAGCAGATCAGACAAATTTGTATGTAACATAACGCAAAGAACAAGCAAAGAAGACACATGCTGGACATCTGTAACTGCCATTGAAATAAAAGGTCTTTTTAATATTAATATTATGATGGGCCTGTGTATTCTGCTTGAGTATGGCATGTGCTGGAGTACAGATGACGGGTTAAATGTTTCGAGAATATCAACCTGTTTGGGAAAAAGGAGATTTAAGAATATTGCTCAATATTTTTGTCTAAATATGACTCCACTACTCAGCACCCCCCATGGTAAAAAAAATGTCCCCACATTATGTTGAGTTTGACAGTTTAAAACAAAAAATATATGTATGATACTATCTTTGATATAGGTCCATGCAAGACTATTCATTTTTCAGTTCATCTACCAAATCTAATTGTGATATGATGATTAGTATGAAAAAATGCATTTTTAACACCATAATGATAATTTTGAGGAGTTGTGCATCTTATCTTAGTGACAGGGGATTCACAATAGGGAAATCTCATAGTGGTGAAAAGGTTAATCTTTGAGTCACAAAAACTGTATGAAATTATTCATAATATTAAAAATTTGTAATGTGGACACATCTCCCCGTAAAGAACTCATTTATCACATATGAAACCTGGATACAATTTATTATTAATACTTAATTGACAAGCAAACTACTTCTTACATGAGCAATATCATTTGTCCCTGTGGTGACATGGAAGAAAGCCAGTCTGAGAAACAAAGCCAGTACTGAGTGCTGCACCTCGGGCATGCTGTGCAACTTTGAGGTGGTGGACAGGTGCAGCAACTGACGTAGACAAGAATCAATTTGTTTCATCTTTCTTGCAGGATCATGTGATCTGTCAACACATAAAATATAGGCAGCTGTAAAATCATGTGTCAGAGAGAATGATATCTATGTAGTTAGCTTCTATTTCTGCATTCAATCATAGTACACCCACATACAGGTCATGCCCACATATAAGACACACCAACAAATATGACCCAAACCAATTAATGTTACAGTCTGTTTTTTTAAATGTATCCACATTGTCCATCAATCATACAACTTTTTTCAAATAATGTTATTTTCTATAGCATTTGATCTCTGTGGTGCAGGAGTTATTCACCTTTTTTTTAACACCAGGCAGAAACTTATTTTTTCTAATCCAGGAGTAGAAATCTTACACTGTCATAATAGAGTAGAAATCTTACACTGTCATAATAGAGTAGAAATCTTACACTGTCATAATAGAGTAGAAATCTTACACTGTCATAATAGAGTAGAAATCTTACACTGTCATAATAGAGTAGAAATCTTACACTGTCATAATAGAGTAGAAATCTTACACTGTCATAATAGAGTAGAAATCTTACACTGTCATAATAGCAACAAATCCAGGAGTAGAAATCTTACACTGTCATAATAGCAACAAATCCAGGAGTAGAAATCTTACACTGTCATAATAGAGTAGAAATCTTACACTGTCATAATAGCAACAAACCCAGGAGTAGAAATCTTACACTGTCATAATAGCAACAAATCCAGGAGTAGAAATCTTACACTGTCATAATAGCAACAAATCCAGGAGTAGAATTCCTACATTGGCATAATAGCAACAAATCCAGGAGTAGAAATCTTACACTGTCATAATAGCAACAAATCCAGGAGTAGAAATCTTACACTGGCATAATAGCAACAAATCCAGGAGTAGAATTCCTACATTGGCATAATAGCAACAAATCCAAGAGTAGAAATTCTTCATTTGAGTTATTAGGGCATGTCCAGGAGTAGGATTATCATCAGGTAAGAAAAGTAATCCTATAATCTTACTCGTGCTCAATTACTGCGTAATCTTCTTATGAGATGATTGCATACGCAAAGATTTTAGAGCATGCACAGAGTTTATAACATACAGTGTTGATGACATGCACAAAGTTGATATTACATACAGTGTTGATAACATATAGTGTTGATATCACACAGAGTTGATAAAATAAAAAGTTCATAAAATACACACATTAGATTTATGAATTAGGCTGAATCAGACATATTTATTGCCCACCTAAGGACATGCCCTGTTATAAGTGTGATACTTTTGTGGACGTGACTGAACATGACATATTTATTGCCCAGACACTGGTTTAATTACCTGCTTCTTGACATTAAGTCTGTATAATACTGAAAATCCTTCACTTATACAGTATTCGTTAAATAAAGTTTTCTTCTATTCATTCATTCATTTTCCTTTAGCGCTGAAGTTAGCGCATAGGGCAGAGGTCAGATCTCTCCAATTATGTCTGTTCAAAGCTATTCTGTGCAGCTCTTGAATATTATGTATATTGTTTGTTTTACTTTCTCTAAGTATTGTTCTGTGTATTTCTTTTGGTCTATCCCTGGCTCTTTTGCCTGTAGGTATCCATTCAAAATATATATATATATATATATATATATATATATATATATATATATATATATATATATATATATATATATATATATATATATATATATAGAGGGGGAGAGAGAGAGAGAGAGAAGAGAGCAGTATTTTAAACTCACAACTGCAAAATTCATTCTCTCTGTGAACTACTGCACACATTTAAATATTTATACAAGTATGGTACCAGGTAATATCTTAATTTTTTATTAATGTCACATTACTTTACATTAATTCAAATTACTTCCTACATTGTCAAACTTTTTAGCCTATTTTACCCCAAAAAATTCTAAAATAAACTATGAATACACCATTAACAAATATTCTAAAATAAACTATGAATACACCATTAACAATAATGAAAAACTTATTGATTGCCAGTTCTATGTTCTCTTGTTATATGATTGGAATTTGGTAATTAGCTAACAAAAGAAGTCATTCGCCTTATTTAGATCATAAGCAAAATTAACTTTTTGTAGCATGTACTAACTTGTTCGGTGTGACAATCATTTATTAATTTATATCGCAGTCGCAAATTATTATTATTCCGTCAGTTTGCTACAATGCAATAAGGATCAAGTATTAAATGTATTTAATAGTATATATTAAATAAAAAATATAGTTAATTGGTCATTTAATGTGTACCTCTTGTGATAAACTGCATTCCTTCCAACCGTGGATATCAGTACACTGTGGTTATATATAGCGTATTGCAAAAAAAGGCATGGTGGTTAATTAAAACTATCTCATATGGTGAGTTATATTTCACCCATGGATATCAGTGGTTTTATCAGAGAGTATTGTCATCATGAGGAGGTTAATTAAAAGTACCTCCTATGGTATGGCTGTGACACATGAATCCTAAGTAAAATAGCAGCAAAGATCAATGCCTATGAGATGAAATGCTACAGAAAGATACTTAGAATATCATGGAAGGAAAAAAGAGAGAAACTCAGATATTATAAACACATTGAAGATACAAGAGTGTTGGTTACTAAATTAGTTAGTTATTTCTCTAGGGCCAAAGACGGCACATAGGGCGGACGTCATAATCTCCATGTCTCTCGTTTAATTGCAATTTGCTTTAGATCTTCATTGTTTCTGATACCGATGGTGAAACTGGTTACTAAATACAATAGCAAAAATAAAACTACACCTGTTTGATCATATGAAGTGACACAACTGTTTAGAAAGAAATAATGAAGGGCAGAGAACCTCGGAGGAGGAGGAAAGGCAGAAAACAAAGACGGGGGACTGATGACATTAAAGATAACATGAATACGTCATCAGAAACTGCAAGCCTCTTGACCTAAGACAGAGAAGGGATCAGAGAGTTCATTGGGAGGGCAACGTTCGGGAGAGAATACATCACATAACATGTGACAGGAGTGACTCCTGTGGTGAGTTACGTTTCTTTCAAGGGCGGTGATAGTCCAATTTGGTTATATCAAAATTGATAACCATTCAAAAAGTTTTATAATGAAAATTACCTCATGGTGAGATTCGCTCATTTCAACTGCGGACGTTCAACCAATTATGTTATATATGTGATTTTAATCAACAAATAGTGGTTGTGGTTATGGCAATCCAGCCACCACACCTCCCCCATCTCTGGGATATTTCTAGTAATATATCACTAGTGTAATTTGTGATTCAGGTAATCCTGTCTTTGGTTAGGTTTGGTTACATAAAATGCACCTATTATGGTGAGGTACCACTCTTTCCACCACAGATGTTAGTCTACTTTGGTTATATCAGAGCTTTACAACCAGTAAAGGAGTGGAGATTGCAATTCTGGTAATCCAGTCAACTTGACATCGGGGTTTTGTATGCTACACCTGATATATATTATATATGAATTGACAGTATAAGGAACGTAATGTATTTTAAAATTAAATAATCTAGTAAAATATTCTTCAATCAATGCGTTCAGTTTGAAAGTGAAAGATATTTTGATGGAGTGCATAACTAATGAGAAATTGGATGTGGAACTGATATAAATAACGTTATAAAATACTGTATGATTACGAAGTCGGTAGAAAGCCAGGAGAAATTAAGACTGTAAATATCCCAGGATTACGTTATGTTTCGACACGACTTAGCTAATATGCCAGTTCCAATAAGCAAGTCAATCAAGATTGCAACCTGGAACATACAGACACTGACACGACTTAGGAAAATTACATAATATAAAACAGGAAATGAGCAGAATGAATATCAGCATACTAGGTGAGATAAGATGGCTGGGAACAGGTAGCATGGTATCAAAAGATCTTAGAATAATATATTAGGGGAGATCAACATAGGAACGGCGTGGGAGTAATACTGGATAAGCAGAGTGCGAGATATGTTATAGAATTCTGGAATATATCAGACAGGGTGTTATTAAAACTAAAGGGGCAGCCTATTGATATAAATATCATTCCAAGGACTTGAACACAGCTATAAAGCATTGCAAACAACACGAAGTAAATATTGTCATAGGCGATATGAATGCTAAGGTAGGGGACAGCCAGGACGAGGATATTACTGGCAGATTTGGATTAGACACCAGAAATGAAAGAGGTGAAGTCCTGGTAGACTGGGCCAGAAAAAATAATATGGTGATAGAGAACACATTCTTTTCCCATCCCCCAAGACAACTATGGACATGGAAAAGTCCAGATAATAAGACACGCAATCAAATCGATTACATCATAATAAATCAAAGATTCCGAAATTCATTGAAGTCTGTTAAGACACGTCCAAGCACTGATTGCAACAGTGACCATGTTCCAGTAGTGGAAAAGATTAATATTAGGTTAAAGAGATTAAAAACTACAAGGGCAGATAATACACCTAATGTGAATATGCTGACAAAGAACACAGAATAAAAAGAACAGTATAACATAACAATTCAAAATAGGTACAATGCGATTGAAAAAATAGAAACCATTGAAGAACAGTGGACGATGTTAAAAGAATCATTGCAGCAAACATCTAAAGAGATTCTGCCACCTAAGAAACATCTCAATAGGAAAAATTCCGACTGGAGAAGAGAATAATGTTTAAGCATGATGCGTTGAACTGAAGAGTTATGGGGATGAAAGGTAAGCACAAGTTTAACCCTATCAGAGGAGGAGGAAGAACCCTGAGAGTTAGTCAAAGTATCGAGATGAGACAACTGGTGCACACGGAGTCAAGCAGATGAAAGAATGCTGTCAGGGAACAAGCAGCTACGGAAAAAAAATCATCTCAGAGGACTTGTCAAGAAAATCATCACAATCGCTACATAAGCGACGCAGGCAAAGAAGCTTGGAGTATGGCAGAGTTGCGACAAGCGGGAGAATGAGAAGTGTAGAGCAGAAAACCATGTGCATCAGTAGGTTTATAGTAAATGGATGTGCTACGGTAAGGGGGATGAATGGTGACAAGGAAGTTGACAGAGATGGAGATGTTAGATGTAAATTGAATAGTAGGGTTGAAACTGCAGATGAGTTGATAAAGCGAGACAATTCCACTTTGGACATGTCGGTGATACCTATCCCATCATCAATGTATCTGTGCAAAAGATATTGGAACGGGCCATCATAGGTAGACCAAACTAACTAGATGTTCAAGATGTCCCATGAACAGACACGCATAGCTAGGTCCCATTTTGATTCCCATGGCAACGCTACTGATCTGATCGAAAAAGTGTCCATCAAATTCAAAAGAGTTGAGTTTAAGCACCAGTTTAGCAAGGCGGATAAGAGTAGAAGTGGATACAGAGGGATGGGGACTCTTGTCCAGAAAGAACTGCAGAGTCCTGAGACCATCTTCATGGGGTATAGAAGTGTACAAAGAACAGACATCAAGTAAGAACAGATAATATGTATGGTCAGAAGACAACTAGACGAAAGAAAAATTGGTCAGGGCATGTTTAGTGTCTTTCAAGAATGAAGGCAGTTGTTCGACTAAGGGCTAGAAATGCTGTCACGGAAGTCGGACATGCGTACAGTGGGACAAGAGCAAGCAGAGGCAATAGGTCTACCCAGATTCGATGCCTTATGGATTTTAGGTAGCATATAGAAAACAGGTCTGCCTAAACAGCTTTGATCGATGCAAAGAGCCTTGGCAGTGGTAGGAAGGTGGTTGTTAAGGGAAAGGGTTTTCACAGTGCTGTTAACAACCTTCTGGTTAAGTACAGCCGAGTTAGATATGCGTGCAGTGTAAAAAGAAGGGTTAGAGTTGTTGGTGGCCTTCCTGGAGGTAAAGGTCCTTACGCTACACCACAACAGCCCCACCCTTATCTGCTGGCTTGATGACAATATCATCACGGTGACGAAGATGTGCCAATGCGCGAGATTCCTCAGGGGTGATGTTTGAGCGATGAATGTGGTTGTAATGGAGTGATATAAAGATTAAGAGCCTGAGATGCACCAGGCTTGGTAGTCCAAGGATATTTCTTCTGTTAAAAAATCTAGATAAAAAATTGTCAGTACAAGATGACACTTTGAAAAAGAAATGATAATGAAGCCAAAGACGACAATGGTATCGATGGATATCCTGAATAAGAAAGTATTGATCGCATGCAGGACAGAGAGGGATGAACTTGAGGCCCTTGATGAGGACAGAAATTTCACTATCAGAGAAACTGAGGCCAGGAGAAATGCGAACCACCGGGGCATTGGAATGACCAGGAAGATGAACATCAGCATTAGTGGTCAGGTGAGAAATGGGAATGTCATAGGGAGTAGTGAGACGAGGTAGTGGAGAATAAGCTACAGCTGGACTAGAACGGGGGAAAACAACGTGAGATGTGGAGTGAAGAGAATTGAGTTTATTGTTGTGACGAGTGCACATAAACTGGTACAATTGACCATTTAGAGCGTGGATAATACCCCGAATGAGTACAGTAGAATGTTGTTGTAAGTAAGGAACTGTAAACGTTTTAAAAGTAAGACTTTAGAAGAGTCTAGATCAGATAAAAGATGAGTATGGTTAGAAGGTATAATACACATGTGTTGAAATGCGCATTTGTTGTCTATGCGTTGGAGTGAGTGCTGCTCACACGGGTACAAGAAAGTGGCAGATGGATGGAATTTAGAGGAAAATCCTTTAGAAATAGCATGACGACGGTCGCAGATGACAAGAAAATGGCAGCGACAGAAGAATTTGGTCTTCTTGAACATAATGAGAGCCAATAAGTGGCTGTATGAAAGATGTCATGCTGCAAAAGGCTGAAAGAAACAATGGCATAATAACGCACTTAAATGGTGATGGTCATCATGGTGCTTTTGATATTCAGGTCACTGCCATCAGATCCTGTACCACCAATGATAGATCTAGGTACGCTGTAGAAAATAATCTCATTTTTGAATTGGGTACACTCAAGCCTTTTCCGATCACTCTTATGTCTAATACTAGGTCGGTGTGGTCTTGTCTTTATTCTTTTTGTTCCGTCATTTACTCATCTTTTTGTTTCCGCATATATTTACGTTTTTTATGTACTTCCTAACCTTCCATCACCTCATTTCCATATTTCATTGGATACGTTTGTTTGTTGTGATAATTTTTCCATTTGTTGTCTTTTGATGTTTTGTATGTATCTTGATAAAAAAGACCTTTTGGTTGAAACGTTGAATATGATTTGTGTATTGTAATTTGTATGTTTTCTTGTGTGCACATCATTACTCACTAGTTTTAGTTATAGTCTGACTGAAGCGATTATATAAACTTGTATTTTACGTAAGTACAATTGACAATACAAGGAGACAGAGAGTCCTGGAGAAACATGATCACCTACACCATTCGGCATGGCACTTGATTTATTGATGATTACTAATAAATCAGTTCTTGTCTCCCTTGAAGTTTCTTATCTCCCTTGAACTGAGCTCCTCACCCAGTGAATGGTAATAAAATTAGGTTCTTTACTGGATAATGTGTCTACACCAACAGACATGTTTTACAAATAAACTATGAGCTCGTTAAAAATATATAGCCTATTCCAGTTGCTCAGACATCCATGTAAAACTAAAACTAAACTCTTCTGAAAACTAAAAGATAAGGAAAGTTCAAGCGTGTATACAGAGTTGATAATATACACACAGAGTTGATAACACAGAGAGAGTTGATTGAAATATTGGCACCTGATGTAGTCACATGTGGTATTGGAAAAAAAAACATACATTAAAAATAAACATGCTGTGGATCTTTGCCTCCTGCTCATCTCTTCTCCCACCTACCCTATGCTTTTTTTTTATCAGCTCTTAACTTCATTGGACCTATCACATCATTCACCTGCCAGAAGAGTGTCTTCCAAAGAGACTGATCTATAATCAACTGTGTCTAGGTAAGCAGTCAAATGGATATTTAAAAAATTGGTTAGGCTACATGCAGACATCTCTCAAGCACTGCAACACTGAACTATGTTCATGGGAAACAACGTCTTTGAACTGGGTATACAACAGCTGACAATTTGCAAGTGATAAAAACAAAAAGAGAAGTTAGACTAGCTTCCTTTATCTCAAGATTTTCTTTATTCCTGTTCACACTGGAAGAGGTTTTTCCAAGCCTAGATCTGACTCTACTTCAACATTTGAGGACTTGCAAACACTACACCTAATTGACTTTTCCAAGTCTGTACCTGTCTCTTCTTGGACATTTGAGGAATTTTCCAAGCCTGTATCTGACTCTAGATTCAACCACCTCCACTTAATTGACTTTTCTAAGCATGTATTAGACTCTACTTAGATTTTTGAGGACTTGAAAACACAAAAATTAATTAACTTTTCCAATGCTACGCTAATCTTCATTTGTGACATAAGAAGTCATTGCATGGTACTGTAGTTTTCAGCCTTGGCAGTCATGCCCTGACTGGACTATTTTGTACTTTTCAGTCCAATGTCTCCATATTTCATTTTACTTTTGTGTATTCCCTAGTCCCTACCCATCCAAGGATTGTCCACAGGGCAGTGGAGTTTTATTTTGGAGTTTTCCTTCTCCTAGACAGCATGCCTACTAGGGTTAACGGTAACCATCTGCCCAGGGTTTGAAGTCAGGGTTCCCCTCTCCTAGGATAATTTTTTGTTGCCGCGGATTCATTATCCTTCCTCTGTGGTTTATTTCTTGTATTCTAAGGCACCTCTCACATAAGAATGGTGGTTTAAGAGTATTTCTCTGTTGTTCCAATATCCATAATTCCCCCTTGCCCTAACCCCTATTTGCCCCCACATTCCCCTAGTGTGGTGTCAGTGACCCCACACCAACAACATGAGCTTATAGCAGCTCACACTCATATGATGCTACCTGTAGCTAGACACAAGAGGTATTTTAGGGGGGATATCAGAGCTATTTATATCCCACCATGTCCTGGTAGGCAGCAACACTGATTTGGTCAGCGATTGCTTACTCGTCCAGAGAAATTATGGCTTATATCACAGCTGGACCACTATATCTAGAGACTTTTCCACTATCCACCACCTGTGAACGATACTGGTAGGGGTAGTTTGTCTCCTCCCCCTCCCCCCAAGGATCCTCGTCTGTGAAGGCAGAACATCATCATCATCGTAGACTTAGGTCTCATAAAAGGATTTGTGATATGCACTAAGAGTTAGTGACAAAATCATACATAGTTATGGCAACAACAAAAAACACACAAACACACAAGTAAGTAACAGACATACAGAGAGTTTGTATATGAAAAACAAAATTTCATTCAGGGATCACTTACAGGACATGCCATATATCGTTGCCCATGATCATGGCCATAAGAGCACGGCTGTACTTGTCTGCCTCAGTGCTAGACATCTGAACAATCAATACTTCATTTAATAGTGTTTAACATTGAAATATATCATAACAAAGAAAATTAACACTCAAATAAAACAACTAGAACATCCAGCACTCAAATGTATCACATCCATCACTCAAATATAACAACTAGAACATCTAGCACTCAAATATATCACATCCAACATTCAAATGTATCACATCCAGCATTCAAATGTATCACATCCAGCACTCAAATGTATCACTTCCAGCAATTAAATATAACAATTAGAACATCTATCACTCAAATAAAACAAATAGAACATCCAGCACTCAAATATAACACATCAAGCATTCAAATGTATTACATCCAGCACTCAAATATAACAACTAGAACATCTATCACTCAAATAAAACAACTAGAACATCCAGCATTCAAATGTATCACATCAAACATTCAAATGTATCACATCAAACATTCAAATATAATAACTAGAACATCTAGTACTCAAATGTATCACATCTCCACTCAAATAAAACAACTAGAACATCCAGCACTCAAATGTATCACATCCAGCACTCAAATATAACAACTAGAACATCTAGCACTCAAATAAAACAACAAGAACATCTATCACTCAAATAAAACAACTAGAACACCCAGCACTCAAATATATCACATCAAGCATTCAAATGTATCACATCCAGCACTCAAATATAACAACTAGAACATCCAGCGCTCAAATATAACAACTAGAACATCTATCACTCAAATAAAACAACTAGAACATCCAGCACTCAAATATATCACATCAAGCATTCAAATGTATCACATCAAACATTCAAATATAATAACTAGAACATCTAGTACTCAAATGTATCACATCTACCACTCAAATAAAACAACTAGAACATCCAGCACTCAAATGTATCACATCCAGCACTCAAATATAACAATTAGAACATCTAGCGCTCAAAGTATAACATCTAGCACACACAAATATCACATCTAGCTCTCAAAAATATCAACTAGAACATTCAGTATTCAAATATAATAACTATAGCATCTATCACTCAAATATAACAACTAGAACATCTAGCACTCAAATGTATCACATCTAGCACTCAGATGTATTACATCTAGCACTCAAATATTTATAATTATCAACATTTCAATGTGTCAAAAAAATTGTTTGCTGACAACCTTGCCATCTAGACCACTGAAATATATCCTATCCTGGTAAAAGCAAAGACCAACAGAGCGATATTGGTAGGGGCAGAACGCATAAGTCAACTTCAGAAGACCTGCCCTTTTTTAAGACAGGCATATTACTGACAAGAGTAGCATTACTCATCAGCATTTGGATATCAACATCAACAACATAAGAAATAGAAGATATGATGGGAAACATGCACCAGCCTATGGAATATAGGCATAAGAAATAATAACTCAAAAACAATTATGTCATCACTGAAAGGAAACATGATTAGGGACTGATAAAGTGTAGTCCACAGAGATTTTATTCAGATGTCATGCTTTCAACTCTGATTACTAGGCAACAACTGTTCGGATATGTCATGCTTTCAACTCTGATTACTCTAATAACTGTGTAGAAACTGTGCAAGATAATCACAAGAAAGAGGACAAAACATTAAGTATTAGGTATGTTGATTATCATCTTCGCACACCAGACATGTCCATAGGTGCTCTGATTTCTGCTTCAGTAAATCTCTCAGGGTATAATGGCTGATGGTTCCAGTTTTGAAATCTTTGTCAGGGGTTCTCTTTGGGCCAAGCCCATCTTCACTTCCAATTCTTGCACTCTTGATATTGATTCATGCTCATTCATCGCAAAATCCTCTGATCCTGAGGATTCATGAAGAGCAGTGAGTATGTCTGCTCGGTCCATAGGCTGACCGTCTGTTGTGGTGGTGAGACTAGTTAATTTGTCTGCCTGTTCGTTTCCCTCCACGCCCTCATGTCCAGTGACAAAAATAAGCGTGAGTTTTCGTAGTGGTGCCCGCATTTTAGCTCTCTCCAATTACTCCGCCCATTCCTCCCGCCGAATACTTCCATAGTTAGACTGCTCGTTGTTGCGGTAAAGGCACCACTGGCTTCGTGTACTGTTCTCCATTTTGATCTGACAGTAAAGGCCCATGCGCATCACTGGTGACGGATGACCGACCATTCCGTGTAAATCACAATATCTGTGTCATCAGCATTCTCGCATATTAGTGCCTTAACCTCAGCATCCACGCTTACGTGACTGTGTTTCCTGCACTCTCTGTTGAGTGTAATGACGGTCTTGACTGCCTCTTGCAAGACTGTAGGAATAGGTATCCATTCTTTGCCAGGAACTATGTCTTCTGGGGCGCAGATATAGAAAACAGAACAAGTATAGCTCAAGTGTGAACCTTTTATATTATATAAATTATTGCCCAGGATGCAAAACTTTCTCCAATCACTCTCATATCTATACTAAACTATCACATCATCAGCTATACACAACAACCATCTCCATTTGTAAACAACAAAATTCAAGTAAAAGAAACTCTCACCAAATCAATTATATGCAGAAAGTTACAGGATTTGACCAGTTCATTTTCCCCAGAATCCTCTTTCTGTGCATAGGCAGCCTCCAGCTTCCATATTTTTTTTATCATTCTGAAAATATTTGTATGACCTCTGGCCAGTCTCTGGCAGACCTGTTGACACTGAGAATAACAACAGACAGAACATGAAGTGTCATGTGACAAGAAAGAACATGAAAATATTGTTATGACTTCCTGCTTCTATTCTGGCCAACTCTGTGGCAATCTGGTTCTTTAGCTCCTCCATGCGCAGAGTCAGGAGTGCATCTATTGCCTCAACGATAACCTTGGCGAAGTGTCTATGTGCATCACTAGGACTTGGTGCAGTGGACATGTCTATATAACTCTGCCTGCCTGTAGTATTCAAATGGATAGCTAATCTATGTTTAAATATATATATATATATTATTGTTATATATTTGCTTGATATACATTTGCTGACATCTCCCGAGATGGTCAAACCTTCCCGGTGCCTGGATGCTGCAAATAGCCGAGTTATAACTTACCAGGTGTATCTAGAAGTATCTACTGCATGACACAAAAGACCCCCGAGATGGTGGATGTTAGGCATAACCCATGTCTGGAGCCAGGATGCAGGAAAACCACCAGCTATAACTTGCTATATGGTGCTAGATCCCTTTACTGTGCGACACATAAGACTCCCGAGATGGTAGATGTCAACATAAACCTTGTCTGAAGCTAGATGCAGGAAAATTCCCTGCTTTAATTTGTCGGATAAAACTACGTCCCTCTACTGTACGACACATAAGGATCCAGAGATAGTACATGTCAAGCATAAGACCTGCCAAGAATCCGGATGCCACAAACAAGCCCGATCTGTTATGTCCAACCTCTGCATCAAGCACAGGAAGGCCAAGATGATCATCGTGGGGAACCATACCATGAAAGACGTATAAAGCTGTTCACCTATGCGCAGACAATGTAACCAGATAGCCTGCCCAACACATTCTCATATGAAGGCTCGGAGCTCTGCAGCCCCACGTCTTCAGTTGCATTCCAGACAGGTCAGTCACCACACTCTGAAAGGTGTCGACTCACCATAGATCAGTTCGTCCTCCAAGACGGTCGCATATACAGGAAACGTACGCACCACGAACAAGTCTAAACGATCTGTACAAGCCTGAGCGAATGTGGTTTCATTGGAGGATAATGATCTGGGCGATTCAGAATCGCTCACCCAATGATGTTTCAGCAAAAACCACGCAGCCAACATTGTCGCTATGAGAAAGAACGGTTGGAAGCCGACTTTGGCTAGCTTTCTCAATGACGTTAAAAACGCATATAGTTGGGGCATGATAACCAACTACCAACTGATAGCTCACAGGCCGGGGGGGGGGGGGGGGGGGGGGATCATAGAAAATATATATATATATGATGAATTAAGTATTATCACACAAAAGTTCAAGAAGGCTTGAATTTAGTAGCAGAGATGCACAGCATAAGACTTTCTATCCGTGGCCTGTAGACCATCGTATGAAAAAGGAAGACTTGGCTGAATGTGGCTTTTATTATACGGGCTATGAGGACAGTGCGCGCTGCTTTTATTGTGGCGGTGGAATCCAAAACTAGGAAGATAAAGATAATGCTTGGGGCCCAGAGATGACATGCACACCGGAGTGCACCGGCCAGTGCTCCATAGCTGGTCGAGCATCAGGGTCAGCGAACCACAGCTGGCCAAGACCCTCAGTACACTTCCACACAGTGGGCCTGGAAACAGGAGTGCAGCAACTCTGCTGTAGCCTGGCCAAGTACTAGAGATCAAAGATATGGGAATGCAAACCCGGACCAAAAAATGCTGGCTGAAGACGAATGTGCCAGGTCGAAAGGCGCAGATAACACATCTTGCTGTAAAACATCACACAACGTAGATCACCCTCATACGTCCTCATGGCGGTCAGTGGAATGCTTTAGAGGGTCTGCCACAGGGCTTACGATGAAGAAAAAGATATGCTTAGATAGAACACGCTAGATGGTTTCCAAAATGCCCCTATATTAGGTGGATGACAGTGGGGGAAACTTTTATAGATGCTGTACAGGACCACAATGTCAGGTTTGTATTGATGCTGTTAGAGACACAAACGATATTACTGATAGTCAACATGACAGCGAGAGGGAATTTTTTTTTACACTTAAGTTTGATACTGTTTAGTGGCCGGATCAAATTGCTTCATATTTAAGAATACTGTGTAATTGAATCAGTAATTGGGTCACAAATGTAAACAAGGTAGCTTTGGATATCTTAAATTCAACACTGTGGCTCATGTAAAAACGTGACAGCTAGTATAGATGAATTTTCATTCATCGACACCCCTAAATAGCTCAAACAATGACATTTTATCACTAGGTAAATGTGTAAACTAATGAGATATCAGTGTCACAAATATTTGATCTCTATTATAATTTCTTTTACCAGAGAATCTGCAGCTACAGCAACAGAAGATGGTGTATTCCTCTTGTTACCAGAGTGAAAAATCCTACTGACGAGTCCAGGGTTAAGCACTACATCCACAATCTACAGACATAGAGAGAATGGCAAAACACCAAGTAACAGGACAAATAATTGGTGCTAACTCAATTTTCAACATATATCTTAACAAGACATTTATTCATACACACAAAATATATTACTATCTACAACATTGTCGGATGTCTTACAATCTACAACACCGCTGTCTTGCCATCTACAACACTGACTTATGTCTTACAATCTACAGCACTGACTTATGTATTACCATCTACAACACTGACATGTCTTACCATCTACAACACTAATGTCTTATTTCTACAGCAGTGTCTGATGTCTTACTATCTACAACACTGACTTATGTTTTACCATCTACAACACTGATGTCTTACCATCTACAACACTGATACTTGTCATCTACAAAACTGATGTCTTGCCATCTACAACACTAATCTAATGTCTTATCTACAAAATTGATGTCTTGCCATCTACAACACTAATGTCTTGTCATCTACAAAATTGATGTCTTGCCATCTACAAAACTGACTTATGTTTTACTATCTACAACAATGTTTAATATCTTATATCACAAAATACCTGGCTATCCTGGTCAGCACAAGCCACAAGTTTTGATGCAACTTTCAAGCCCAACACTTGCCTCCTAGCCATAGCGTTCCATTTTTTCTCTGCCATTGGTTCCATCAGTTTTTCTAAATTTCATATGTAGTAAACAACATTGGTCTCATCAGTTTTTCTAAATTTCATTTGTAGTACTATGTGTGTTGTCAGAGCCAGAGAGGGGAACTAAAAATAGCAACACTGTTTACCTTCCATGCATGTTGTAAGAAGTGACTAAGGAGGTTATGGGGTGGAGTTCGCTGTTCCATTCCATAAACGGCCAATGTGTCAGACCAAAAGGCGCACATATCAGAGCAATGCTATAAACAATGACACAGCGCATTCTGTTCTCCGGACTACAACCTGCTAATCTGCAGGTGTTTGATAACAAATGCAGAAAGAGATATGTATTCAATCAATATTAATCAATAAACCCATAACCCTTCAGGGTTGTAGGGGTACCACATTGGATGCCTCAGAACACAGTCCTCCAGCGAATTCTATCCTCAGCGATGCGGATGAGTGTGGAAATATCTTGCCCTGTCCATTCCTTGATGTTACTGTCCATGCCTTTATTTTCCCTCCTCTGCTTCTTCCACCCTCGACAGTTCCCTGCAGTATTGTTTTTGACAAGGAATCGTGCCTCCATACATGTCCGAACCATGCTAGTTTTCATCCTATTGAAAGCAATGGCTCCTGAACACCTGCACACATCTCTACTTTATTTCTTATGTACACATTGGTCTTATGTTCCCTATAGGAAATTCGTAGAATTCGTCTGTAGCATTTGTACTCGAAAGCCTGTAAATAAAAAAATTATACTAACACAAATACTAGTCCAATGTATGGCATCTCTGATAAAATTCTTCAATAAACCTAGACCAATTACATTTATATATTTTTTCTCGCCGAAGACGGATGTGCTTAACCATTGGCGCAAATAAAATGGAGACAGTGCATTTCCATTCTCTGGACTACATCCTGTTGGAAATCTAGTAGGACCATAGTCCTGGTACAAGAGAGATAGGGGAGAATGAACAATGAAGAATATGTTGTTTCATAACTACACTTGCATTGTCATAATATCTGGGGAAACAAATAAAACATGCAGATGCCACTTATCTTATCAGTTCATCTTCATAACTTCTATTATAACCTGATTTACAGTGATTTTGCCGATCAAGATAGATGACTAGAAAATTAAAATTACAACTTCTTTCAAATTTTCTTCAGATGGTTTCATATGAACCATCATTTGAACTGTCCCTAATGACACATAATTTATCAGCTAGTGAATGCACACTTCGGCGATGTTCAATCCATATTTGGTCAAAACATCTTGGCGATGGTTGCTACAGCAACACATGCTTGACCCAAAAGCAGAAGATAATGAAAATATGAATATTCGTTCATTGGTGTGCATTTATTACGTCTTTGTGCATGCTGGCATTAGTGATGTAGCAATGACAAATTTCATTTTAACACATTTCATAGCATGAGAATCTACGCATGTGGTTGCATCTGTGGGTCTCACCAATGGCACACTAGACTATCTAGTATTCCATGCAACAGAAAACCTTAGTGGATGACATGCCTTATATTGAGGTTATTTTCTTATAGAAGCTTCATGGCATGTCATCTATACAGTTATGATTTTGTTTTGTTGTTGAAATGTTTTTCATGTAAGCCTGAATATATATGTATGCACCCTCTGTGGTTGGGAGGGAGCCAGAGATGTACTGTGCAACACTGAGGAGGAGGAAACTGACATCACTGTTTTTCCTATGGCTGATGCCCATCATAGAGGCACAGTGACTCAAGACGTGACAATCCTTTTGACCTGAACATTTGGTAGCATGCCTGGAACAATAGAGAAGTTTAGCATAACCAGTAGTCAATAATTGGTGGCGGGGAATGAGCACGGTGAACCCTATCTTGGCTACAGTGGCTAGGAGCGGTGCATAGGTTGAAACCTACCTTCCTGGAGGTGTGATAGTTATTCTCTGACTCTGTCCCGGGGTGGGCCGAAAATACACAGACTTCCCAGCAATATAATGTCATCTAATGGCATTGGGTCAAAGGGCATGAGCCCATGGACCGCTGGATCAGCAACCAACCAACCAACCATATCATGAGAATGGTAGATTGATTTGTTTGTGTTTGTCAATAAACCCAGAACATGCGAGCGATTAGCTTTTACTTCCTATGTGCAGTTAGGTGGTTTTTCTGAGCTTTCTTTCATTAGGAGACTTCATTAGCTAGACGATAAACCGTGAGTTACCGGTATATAGACATCATTTATTTCCCACAGACGACATTATACGTCCCTGGTAACTACCTACACTTTACCGTAGTTAGGTTAATAAATAACATCAGATACTGGTATACTTTCCTGACCAATTTCTATGATCATTCAAGCCTTTATGATAGAACAGAAATAGTAAAATTCAGAAACATCCATTGCAATAACATTACTAAAAATAGCGTTGTCAGGAAAATTATGTTGTGTAATATGGCGGCACGTGTGGAATACAGATATAGACATGACAGATTAGTTTTTATCATGAAATATAGGAGATTTAAAAGGTAATATTGTATGATATATAGAAATTAATGTAAATCTAGGTCTAGCGTTCTGATAAGTACGCTCTAGATTGCTGATGAGCCCTAGTCATTTTATCCTGGCGTAATATAATGGGACATGAAGTTGTTACTGGCTTTTTTTTTAAAAACCGTGTTTTTTCCCTTTGTTGCCGTAAATTTTTTTTAAATTTGACTGCTCGCTTATAGGACGAGGATCCTAAGGTAATCTCTATTTTTTTCCAAAAAGTATCGGCTTATACATGCCACAGGCTGGTAATCAAAAGAGAGCATTATGCAACTAAAATAAAAATATGTTGCCCTAAATGCAGCTATGTTCAATTCTATTTTCAAGTTTATATGTGTGTTATTATCTTGATAAAAATATTTTCTAGTTAAAAGTTTTTAGTTTAATTTGTAGAACTGCATTTTAACAACTTTGTTAATTTTTTATATATCATTTACCACACAGTAGACAGCTTTACAAGTCTTTCTGTTCCCTAATTTAACAACAGGAGATTAGGTTTCAATGGATATACATCAACCTTCAGTTGATATCTAATATCATAGGAGAGTAGGGATCAATAATGATGGATGGTTATTGATGATGGAGTGAAAAGAGTGTGTTGGCTATAGAAGGCAGTAGATGCAGAGGCTGACCAAGATTTGTTGGACAAGAGATATTCAGAAGTGCACGCACATGTCGCTAGAGGAAGCGGGACAATTTGTCAGAGACTGCTGGGATTTCAGAAGATTCATATGGTAGACCATTCTGGAAAGAATATGTCACATGACACACGGATCAACTGATATACATCAACAACAGAAGGATCAATGGATATACTCAATGGATATACATCAACCTTCATTTGATATCTAAAGAATAGATATGAAGAAACACTGAGCAATTTAACAAAATGTAGGGTGTCTATAAAGTCTCTATGCACTGACATCACATACGTCCACACTAACTGCTCACAATTCAAATAATGTTAGTGTCACCACTAATGTAAGTGAATGCACTGACATTACATAAGTACGCACCAAGTAGTGTCACCACTAAGGTAGGTGAATGCACTGACGTCACATAAGTTCGCACCAAGTAGTGTCACTACCAATGTAAGTTAGTGCACTGGCATCACATAAGTCTGCACCAACTACTCACAATTCGTATGATGTAGAGTGTCACCACTAATGTGAGTGCACAGTGACATTTGTAGAAACCCCCAGTATATTTAGTCTCAGTTTTCTATGCGAGAATGTTGATTGGTATACCTCCTATAGTCCTCCATATTGAAACAACATCCCTATCACTCTCCAACATCTGAGGTAAGATCTGCTCCAACAAGATCTCTGTTCTGTGCATTGATGCCTGCAAACAAGACAACGACCATTTCAGAGTTCAAAATTATAAATCACATCATTAGTGAATAATAGGAAAAGATTTTCACATAATCACTTACATATATACAGGTTATTGGTGAGACAGTAATATGGCTTCATACACATATACAAGTTATAGTTATTGATGAGACAGTAATATGGTTGCTTACACATATACAGGTTACACATGTGGTTGCGTCTGTGGGTCTCACCAATGGCCCACTAGACATACCACCCATGCAACAGAAAACCTTAGTGGATGACATGCCGTTATATTGAAGTTATCTTCTTAGAGAATCTTCATGGCATGACATCTATACAATTATGCTTTTATTTTGTTGTTAAAATGTGTTTCATGTTTACCTGAATATATATGTATATGCCCTCTGCGGTTGGGAGGGAGCCAGAGATGTACTGTGCAGCACTGAGGAGGAGGAAACTGACAGGACTGTTTTTTCCTATGACTGAAACCCATCATAGAGGCACAGTGACTCAAGACGAAACAATCATTTTGACTTGAACATTTGGTTTCATGCCTGGAGCAATAGAGAAGTTCGGCATAACCAGTAGTCAATTGATGGCAGGGAATGAGCACAGTGAACCCTATCTTGGCTACAGTGGCTAGGAGCAGTGCATAGGTTGAAACCTACCTTCCTTGAGGTGTGATAGTTATTCTCTGGCTAAGTCCCGGGGTGGGCCGAAAATCCACAGACTTCCCAGCAATATAATGCCATTTAATGGCATTGTGTCAAAGGGCATGAGCCAATGGACCGCTTGATCAGCAACCAACCAACCAAACAACATATACAGGTTATTGTTGAGATGGTAATATGGTTGATTACACATATACAAGTTTTTGCTATTAATGAGATAGTAGTGTGGTTGCTTACAGATATACTAGTTATTGTTGAGAATAATATGGTTGCTTACACATATTCTTCTTCTTCTTCTGCGTTCATTCTCAAACTCCTGCAGATTAGCAGGATGTAGTCCGGAGAACGGAATGCGTTGTGTCATGGTTTACAGCATTGCTGCGATATCTGTGCCTTTCGGCCTGACACATCCGACTTCAGCATGGCTTTGGGTCACTGACCCTATAAGGGATGGGACAGCCAACTCCATCCGATAACCTCCTTAGTCACCTTTTACGACATGCATGGAAGGTAAATAGTTTTGCTATTCTTTGCTCTCCTTTCGGGCCCGGCATCACACGGGCAGCTTACACATATACAAGTTATTGTTTAGAGTAACGTGGCTGCTTACACATATACAAGTGTATACGTGTATGGCAAGAAATTACTCCCAGCATGCTAAAATTATGCAAACACATTCTTCTGTCACTACTTACTAGTGCAGATGTCAATAGTTACTGCTAAAGACGGATGCGTCAGACCATTGGCGCAAATAAAATGGCGACAACACATTTTCATTCTCTGGACTACATCCTGCTGGATATCTAATAGGAACATTGTCCTGCTACAAGAGAGATCCAGTGGAAGTTTGAGAATGAACACTGAAGAAGATGTCAATAGTCCAATGACTGCATTCTAACTCTTGCACCAGAATGAAAGGTGTTTTAATTTATGCTGCACACCCCTAATGATCTCATGTTTCTGTAAAGAGGTCATCCGCGTAAGTGAGCACTCTACCTGGCCCAGCCACCTGCACCTGTGCAATTTAGTAAGAGTGGACGTTAAAAAGCACAGGTGACAGTGGAGATCCCTGTGGCCATTCCAGTTCAATGGTTCTGGGCTCCAAGTTCTAGGATCCCAACATTAAATCAACTGATCTACACATGAGCACCATTGCTATCCATTGAATGATCCACATGTCAATACTGATGTCCGTTTGAAAGTGGACAAGACCCCAAAACTGACTGTTACATGAAAACTCCAGATCTATCGCTGCAACCATTGTTTCTTTTTTTTCCTTCTTCTTCTGTGTTCAATATCTGCTGTCTTGTTATATTGTCATGCTTGTTATCAGGGCAAAGTCCGCTGTCTTCTCCAGATGTGAGCAATTGCCCCGTAGTTTTTGTCTCAAATATGTATCCTCTGGCCAGGTCTATTCCTGTATGTGTTCAGGATCAACATGAACATTCATCTGTGTATGAGATACTCACTCGGTAAAGGTCACCCAACAGTTTGCAGTGGCCTGTTCTAAAGCGAAATAGTGTGGTCTGTTGATATCTCTGGAGGTGATGTATTGCATGTTTGTCTTCCACTTCCATTTGCTTCTTCTACTTTGATATGTATGTGTTCTGGATTATTTTTGCTTCTCTGTAGGAAGTGGTGTTGTTCCATTTTGCTTCCTGTTCTCGACAGCGCATCCATTTTCTCATTTCCCATGATTATACAGTGTGGTGGTATCCATTAACGGGCAATAGCTGATGATTTTTTAATATCTTAGCTCATGTCTGATGTGCAGAAGACTTTCATTTCTGTGTGTTGCTCTGGAATGATTTCAGCAGGGATCTACAATCAGTGAATATCATCATCATCAAGTGTAATCTCCGCAACAAAGGTTGGTTCCAACAGACCTTCAACATCCCGCCTCTTGTTTTCGTGGTACACTCTGCTAGATTGTAACCTGTCCACCTTGTGATGTTACTCTACTTGTATCTACTACTTGTGAGCAATCCCTCTGCCTACCTCTTGTTCGCCTCCCTTCAACTTTATCCTTAAGTAAGGTCTTCAACAAGGTTCATGTCTTTTAAAGTGTCCAAAATGTTTTATTTGCTTGAACTTTATTTCCTTTAATAATTCTTTCTTCATATTAAGTATTATTAGAACCTCTTTGTTTTCTTCTCTTTTCATGATGTTCTCCCTATTCTATATATCCACATCTCAAAGGCAAAACTTGTATGTCTTCTAATTGTTTAGTGTCCATGTTTCTGAGCCATACATTAATATAGAACAGAAGTAGCATTTTATAATTCTCATTTTTAGCTTGTATGTAATTTGTTTAGATGTTAATATTCTCCACACGTCATTGAATGTACTTTTAGCTATTTCTATTCTCCTTTTAACTTCTGTTTCACATCTGCCATCGTTTGTGCTTATGTGTTCAAGATATTGATATTATCTTCTTTAGTCTTGGCAGCCCTGATTCAGTGCAGACCTGCAATACTTGATAATGTGCAACTGCTTCTACTCTAAAGTTGGGGGAGTATTTCCTGGTTGGCAAAGCTTTAGATATTGTTTTCCCATCTTTGAGTCTTGTAAGAATTACACCTCCTCCATTCATTACTGCTCCCTCCGCCGATTCATCTGTGTAAGCATGTGTCCATTCCTTGGGATTGTATTTTTTTCTACCATTTCTAGTATCAATGTTTTTAGTTAAGGTGGAGTCTGGTATTCCTTTTTAATTATTCCAGGAACCTCTGTTATTATGGAGACATTTTGTCTGGCTCTTCAAAATCAGTTCGCGTTTTAATTTCACTTGGGAGGTATGTGAGGTATCTGTGTTATTGATGTAGATGGTTGGAGAAGTGACAGAAGCTGGTTCTCTTCAGCCTGCTTTTGGTTGATCTAGAAATTTGTGCATGCATCGGATGGTTTGGCATGCACTTAATGCTTAAATTTGTTCCTATGCACAAGCACTCTTCTCTTCTGTCATCCAGTGGGCGGATGTTTACGTGATTTTTCATTGCATAGATTGGGGTGGTTTTCATCAGTCTTGCATTTTATACTTTAGATAGGTGATCAGTATTTGTTTTTGATGCCGATGCCCAGGCTGTCATTCCATATTCTACTACAGGTCTGACTGTACCCATGTAGACTTTTCTGAATATTCTTCCATTTGCTCCCAGCTTGTGCCAGCAAGTTTCTTCATCAAGAATAGCTTTGTGGTTGCTGTCTGCTCTGTGGTTATCAAGTGTGGTTTCCAGGTGAGTCGCTTGTCTAGTTTGATTGAGATATGTAGGGTTGTTCTCATGTGCTAACTCACTTCCATTTATTTGTAGTAGATTTGTATTTTCTTGGTGGTTTGAAAGTGAGAAAATGGTTGTCACAATTTTGGACAGGTTGATCTGTACTCTCCAATCAAATGCCCATTCACCAAGGGTATCAAGTGCAGTAACTTCATTCTCTGTTCTTTGCAGTGGAAGGTTACCTGCCACACTCCAGGCAGCAAAGTCATCTGCATGTGTAGTAGGGGGTAGACTTTTCATAGTTCTTCTTGTAGTAGTTCGTCTACTTCTTTAATGAGTGATTTTCCCTTCTTGTGGCCGCTTTATTCTAATCTCAATTGTCTTTAATTCTAATGGTCCTCTTTTATATAGTGATTTTCCTCTCAATGTGTACTTCATGCTGTTCCAAGTGTCTGGATTCCTAAATTCATTCAGAGCATAGAGATATAGTTGTACTTTCTATATTTAAGACTTCTCAATTAGCTCAACTCAAAATATGACAAACATCTAGTTCAGACAGATTTTCGGGTGTTATTTAATGTCGAACACCTTGCTGTTGGATATAATGGCACAGATCATACAAGCATAAAACATATATATATTTCATTCGTGAAATTATTACAACATAAAGATAGTACTCACATGACGTCATTCTATAGAGTAATAATAATGTCTTGATTGGTGACAGAAGATTGATTTGTTTCTGTCTCGTCTAAATTCCCTAATATGTATATAACTTACTAAATATCTCCTTTAAAACAAATAGTCTAACTAATTAACATTAATTAATAGACTTCACTCGACGTTAAGATTTAGTGTTAAAGTCTATATTTATATATGTGTGTACTACACAGTTATTCTTCGTCATCAGTTCTTCACAGGTAATTATCTATTTATATAATTGGATAGTCTTATATGCGTAGTTCGTAGTACAACTGTTTCAAAGCTGTCAAATGGATCGAACCAATTTAAAACATGATAATGTTCATTTTTGTCCCTTTTTCGGAAGGGCTAATAACATACAAATAAGTTCTTCACGACTATCCATATCATTGACATAAAAATAAGTTCTTCATGACTATTCATATCATTGAGATATGCTGTAGAATACCTCCCGTTCGGTAGTTCGGATCTTAATTCTTGAACGTGTGGAAGTTTGATTTCTGCTGGTGTTCGTAGATACACGTAAGGCTCCTCAAGTGCTGTCTCATAAGGTTATCTGCTAGTTTTGCACGCTTCACGGGATATCATAACTGCTTCTTCGAAAGTAGTCTGCTAGGTCTGCATATTTCACAAGGTGTCGTAACAGCTTCTTCAAAAGTAATCTACTAGGTCTGCATACTTCATGAGATATTATAACATGCTGGTAGATCTTCTTGAGGGCCAGTACAATGATGTAATTACTGTCGTCGGAGAGAAGATCACATCTCTCACCTAACTATCATCTAAGTTGAACCGTATGTGATGGACAAAAATTCAATTTCTGCCTCTGAAATCCATCTTATTCTCACTGTACTATTCAGAAATCAATTCTAGTTGACTCGATTTCCATCTTGATAACATGGTAGAGTTAACAGTGAACCTGTATGAGGTGTTACTAGTTAACTGGTTTCGTAGAACAAATTTACTAGCACACCAACAACTATAAACTTCCTACCAAAATAGTTCTGTCTCAGAAGTATTTACTATCCTTTCATATAAGATTCTAAAATGTACTCAAGTTGAAATGCACTGTGTACTAATATTATCTCGCCTAAAAAAAAAACACAGTTCCTAACTTAGTGCACATATTAAGTTCAAATTACTCACTGTGTTGATGACATTCTTCTTCTTCTTCTTCAGCGTTCATTCTCAATCTCCCGCTGGCTATCTCTTGTAACAGGACAATGGTCCTACTATATTTCCAGCAGGATGTAGTCCAGAGAATGGAAATGCGTTGTGTCGCCGTTTTAATTGCGTCAATGGCCCGACACATCCGTCTTCGGCGGGATGACATTCAAAATGAGTCTAAAGTTGGCTTCTTGATAAGCGATTTCACATCGATGTTATTAATATGTGTAGTTTTATGTGGTCATTCTTTCTTTTTGTGTTTGTTAAACTATCTTCGTCTCTGAAGTAAGTCTTCTCTGTTCTTCATTTGTGGGTTTTAAACTCAGAATGTAGAGATGTTATTCATGTCATGTTTCGATTCAGACTCTCTGAAGTTAGAGATGTTGTTCATGGCAGGTTTCGACTCAGAACTGAATATAATTTTGCAAATTATTCTTCTCTATCTTTGTTGAGTTTTCTCACCATCAGTTCCCCAACTGTCTGTTCCCCAAGTTCCCCATGAACTTGACATGATGTGTTCTTCCTAACATCGCTCACTAACTATTATTTGCTAGTAACATCTTCTTAATTCTAAAAATCTCTATCTAATTTACAACAATTCCTACGGTGTGTTAATGTATTAGAGAAAATCACGGACACAGTTAAATCTCGTGTATACATTCCCACAATAAACAAAAGGGAAATTATTCTGCCTTTCCACTTATCTCCCCTTGTTTACCAAATAGCATAACCTGTCCATCATGAAACAAAAAGAAAATATACTGTATGTTTTTTTAATTTCTAGAATCATTTCTGTCACACACGAAGGGCATTTGAAATATGTGCCCTTTTCCGATATAATTGATGAATACCAGGAAGAAGGTAGGAGAGATCACTCCTCATTGAGACACTTGTTGTTGGAGAGCAACGTGTTTGCTAAGTGTACCATCTACTTTTACCTTTGTTGTGCGGTAGCAGAGAGAATCTTTTATCAAGATGAACATTCTGTCTTTAATTTTGTTTTGGGGAAACTTGAAGGAGTCTATCTTTCCATACCGTGCCGAAGGCCTTGCTCAAGTTCATAAAAGTTGCCAACACTTTTTCGTTCTTTTAGAAAGCATTTTCAATTTCCTGTGTTATGTATATGATCTGGTCTTCCATGCTTCGATATTTCCTATATGCTGACAGTGTCTTGGTGAGCTTTTGGTTTTCCTCTAGGCATTTTATTAGTCTAGAGTTGACCATTCGTTCCAATGCTTTTCCTATGCAACTAGAGACTGTGGACAGTAGCTTGACTTGCTGATTTTTTTCTTTTTGTTTCTTATCGATTGGGATGATATGATGACAACTTCACGTCCAGCTTCAAGTCTGGAATTGTACCAGTTCTCCGTGATTGGTAGAAGATGGTAAGGAGCTTGTTTCTACTGATTGGCCCTAGGGTTCCTGATCATATTTGGTTATGCCATACTTTCATGGGGCCTTTCTTTTATATAGTTTTCCTATAGTTCTCTAATGGTAAAGAGTGTCTTTATGCCTGACTCTAGATTTTGATGCTTCAGTTTTCTTTTTCTCGTAAATATTGTACACCAGAATTGTTGCATTGGTCTGTATGTTATGAGAATGTCCAAGAGTAAGTTCTTTATAATGATGGCCACCTGTTTTACAACCACTGCTTCTAACACTGTTCCATACACTCCTTTAGTATGTCTGCTGTTTTAAATTTCTTATGAATTCATGTGTATTTTCTGGAGCAGGTTGTCTCCAAATACTTTCAGAAGACCAATATTGTATTCCTTCATGGCCAATTGCACCATGTGATGAATTCTTTTAAGTTTGGTTCACATTCCCAAAGGATACTAAATCATCCTCATTATCCATTGGTTTCAAGAATGTTAAGAGTTTACAAAATAGTCTTGCATTCATCAATGTTATCCTGATTTATTTGCTGTAAGTACTTTTTGAAGAAAGCCCTTCCTTCAGATCATCGGAGGTTAGTAGAAGTTCTGACTCATTCCTCGTTAATATGCTTGATTTTCAAGTTTTCTGATTCATGCCTTATGCAATTTCCAAAAATTTGTACAGGATCCCGTCCGCTGCCATTTCTTGGGTCAAAGCCTTCCAGCTTTGCTTTATTGCTTTCATCATCAGTAGCTTTCAAATCTTCAGTGGTTTTTTTTTTTTCATCCTGGCCGGACTTTCTTTTTCTATGGTGGCATGTGTGTGTGTTCTCTTCTGTTCCAAGCGTTTTGCTTTTTATTGATTCATGGCAGCCTCAATCTCCCCCATTGGGGAATGGCATATTCAATCTGTCTGTTTGGCATGCCAAATGTCTTAAGCTGCTTAAAACTGATTTGTTGTTGCACACATATTTAAAGACTTGTTGGAATTTGTTCTGCCTGCTGTCCTGTCACTTTGTGATGGTTGCAGAATATGGCTGCTGATCATTCCAATGATGAGTCAATGCTGACCACCTTATGTCAATTTCATCGTGACGCAGACACCAGTTTTAGGTCAATATTTGAGTCAAAATTTGTATCTTTAGTGGCTAACCGTGTCGCCTTTTCAGTTAAGGAACAGTGAGACCAATCCCTAGGAGTGCCTGGCCTAATGCATTTCCCTACGGTTTAAGATTTATCCATGCCACATTGTGCATGTTAGGTCCCTACAGAAGAACCTTTTCAACCAACAGAATGCTTGAAATAAATGACAGGGCACATCCATAGATGAGGAAGATAAGATCAGAGAAAGGTGGGAAAAATATTTTAAAGACCTCTTGAACATACCAGAAAAGAGACACATAACACCATTCAAACATAAGCAAATGACAACGAACCTGAAATCCTGGAACAAGATGTCAGAGAAGTTATAAAAAAACAACCCAAAGAATAAATGGTGGGAAAAACATGATGATAGATAAATGATGGGAAAACTGCCAAAGAAACATAGGTCTGTAGAGACTCTGGAATAACTTGGTTATTTCATATCTTCAGGAAGGCGTGGAAAGACAGGAGTATGTGTTATTTATATTGATAATATTGCCAAAGCAGTATAAATACAAACACCACCAGATGCTTACCGTCCAAATAACCTAACTGAACTACTCTTTGCTGATGATCAGTGCCTACTCCACAGTTCAAGTGAAGAGCTGCAAGATCACATAAACTTACTCAACGAAAGCTGCCTCAATCACAAAATGAAGATCAATACAGAAAACAACAGAAGCAATGTCTATAGGCTGAGAACCCAATTCAATCAACATAAGATAAATTACTGAAACAAGTGAAGCAATTTTAATCTAATGGGAGCATATTTACAGATGACAGAAGAATGGACACAGAGAATGAGACAAGCATTAAAAAAGCTAACTACGAAAACTATGAACTTAAGCAATCTTGAGACACAAATCTATCCCAATGGAAGCCAGAAGGCGAATCCAATAATCAATCATAGTAAGCTTTATCTCTTGTTCTTTAGTTACCGTCCATGTCTGACATTGATAACACAATGCTGGTATCAATATACTGTTATCAATGTCAGACATGAACACTAACTAAAGAATCATGTGAGGAATGAAGAAATTACAAGAACTGTTGGAAAAATGTCTATCAGTGTGATCACTTACCAGCACAGTTGTCAATAACTTATCATCATTAGCTTCACATAATACAGGGAATCCCCAGTACTTCCTTAAAAACTTTCTTTTCACCACTTCCTGCAAAATAATACATTTACAAATACACAAATAACTGCAATGTGCCATATAAATGTCACCTGATATAACTGCTAATGGACATATACATATAACTGCTGCTCGACATATAACTGCAATGTGACACATAGGGTAGCCATGGGCAAATCGCCATACTTTTCACGTTTTAGAGTATTCTGATAACTAGACTTAACTATGAGACCAAACTGCCATCAGTGTATAGCTTTTCCATCCACCTTACATTAGTGAGGTTATTGAAGACAGCTACATGCACAATGAGAATTTCTGAACATTTGTAAAAAAAATCACTTTAATTTGCCTCATTTCGGGGCAAAATGACGCAGGCAAAAAGGAGATACAAAACATTATAAAATTGAAGGAGATCATCACTGTGACAGGTTTAGCCAGCCAGCAGTGTGTAAATGTGTGCTAAGAATAGATTGAATAATAGTTATACCTAGTTTTGCAACTTTAATTGCAAAAAAAGTTCAGATAAAAAATAGTTTGTAAATTCCATTTTAAAGTTAATAATATTCTTTTAGGGTTGGCTAATCATTATAACCATATATATTGGTATCTCCCAGCTTTAGATTGGCAACTGAAACTTCCTCATGACATTGACATTTTTTCCCATACATTTTGAATGCAAAAAATCACTTTGCCCCAATAAAGTGTGTCACTTTACCCCAAATCACATTGTTAGCAATTATCATAAATTCTGATGACAAAACAAAGTAGTCTGACAAGATAATGTGCTTAATTATTTACCAACACAACATATATTTCAATTGAATTCAAACATTTAAAAAAATCATAATATTAATGACAACAGCAGACAGTATGAGGTGTTGCAAAACAATAGATCGAACAGTAAAAAAAACGTTACTCTGCATTATTGAAAATGCTGTGACATTGACCTAGCAAACTTCGTTGTGTCAAAGATTGCAATGTTGGCATATGCCCTAGTCACGTGTGTTGACCAAAACCCCACAGATAAAAAAAATAATCTGCTGTGGCGCTTTGACACGTGCGACACTTTGCCCCTTGCTACCCTCAGTATCACCCGACATAAGTCAATGGATATATATATATATATATATATATATAACGTTGCTGAACATATAACTACCACTACTACACATATAAATTCTTGAGACACTCATTGCTCTTCGCGAATGTGCACGATCGGAGGATTTTGAGATGAATGAGCATGAGTCAACATCAAGAATGTGCAAATTTGGAGTGAGGATGGGTGTGGTTCACAGAGAACACATGACAAAGATTTTTATAAAAAGCAGTGAACCAACATAGAACCGGAACCATCATCAAAGTTCATGCTAAGAAAAGAATGGTAGGACTTATTGAACAATTCAGTTGTCCAGAGCATTACATGGATATACTGCCCTGGTCATGCTGGGGTCAGAGGAAATGAGAGAGCTGACTTATTGGCAGGCACTGCGGCGATAGACAGCACATTGCTGAGAAGAGATAAAACAGATGAAAGCAGTAATACATTCATTTCAAGATGCAGATGATGTCGAGAATGTACACATACAGAGAATGTTAGAAATGGAAGTGTCTAGAGGTGAGGGAAGGAAAAGTACATTTTTTGGAAAGTCTCGAAGATGACACAATCAACACCTGACTGGGACTCTGAGTCTACATACACTGGGATAGCTGCTGGAGCGGAGAGCAGAGCACTTATGGGGATGTCCCGCGTGCTGTGAAGCCAGTTTCTAATCAAGAATCGAGTATAATCAGCCATTATACCCTGAGAGATTTACTGATGCGGAGATCTGAGCACCTATGGATGTGGCAGTGAGCGAAGAGGATAATTAACATATATCTAATACCTAAGATGTGACTAACTTAATTGATTGACTTTAGTAGTCTGTGTAACTATATTCATTGATTGACTTTAGTAGTCTGTGTGACTATATTCATTGATTGACTTTAGTAGTCTGTGTAACTATATTCATTGATTGACTTTAGTAGTCTGTGTAACTATATTCATTGATTGACTTTAGTAGTCTGTGTGACTATATTCATTGATTGACTTTAGTAGTCTGTGTGACTATATTCATTGATTGACTTTAGTAGTCTGTGTAACTATATTCATTGATTGACTTTAGTTGTCTGTGTAACTATATTCATTGATTGACTTTAGTAGTCTGTGTAACTATATTCATTGATTGACTTTAGTAGTCTGTGTAACTATATTCATTGATTGACTTTAGTAGTCTGTGTAACTATATTCATTGATTGACTTTAGTAGTCTGTGTAACTATATTCATTGATTGACTTTAGTAGTCTGTGTAACTATATTCATTGATTGACTTTAGTAGTCTGTGTGACTATATTCATTGATTGACTTTAGTAGTCTGTGTAACTATATTCATTGATTGACTTTAGTAGTCTGTGTAACTATATTCATTGATTGACTTTAGTAGTCTGTGTAACTATATTCATTGATTGACTTTAGTAGTCTGTGTAACTATATTCATTGATTGACTTTAGTAGTCTGTGTAACTATATTCATTGATTGACTTTAGTAGTCTGTGTAACTATATTCATTGATTGACTTTAGTAGTCTGTGTGACTATATTCATTGATTGACTTTAGTAGTCTGTGTGACTATATTCATTGATTGACTTTAATCTGTGACTACATTTTTTTAATTTTACTAATCCATGCAACTACATTAAGTAATTCAATAGTCTATGTAGCTACATTAAGTAATTCAATAGTATATGTAGCTACATTAAGTAATTCAAGTCTATGTAGCTACATTAAGTAATTCAATAGTATATGTAGCTACATTAACAGATTTGAGTAGTCTATGCGACTACCTAAATTGACTGACTTTATTTAGCCTGACTACATACAATGATGTGGAATAACGGCTACACTCATGAAAATTTCAGCTCTGATGCACGTACTCCGTCGCACCGACGAAGATCTTGATGAGTGGACTCCCGTGCCAAAATAACTAACACCACATCCTAGACGAAATAATGAATAAATCCATCTTACACGTGATGTTGACGGTGTCACACAAAAAAACACGTCGATATGTTCGCCATTTTGACAGGAAGCGAGTCAAAATACATGAGTGTAGCCGTTATTCCACGTAACTACAAGGCCTAGTACACACTAATGGCCGGCAAACGAAAACGTCCTAAAAAGGGCGGGGACAAATGACACGGTCGGCGCGCTGGAGCGAGGCGCCACAGATCGAAGGTCGAGCGTCGGTCGTTAAAATCGCTACGTGTTTTATTCTGGAATGTCGCACGTGTGGAAAAAATGCGCCCAGATCTCGATAAATTAATCTACAGCGCAGATATTGTAGCCCTACAAGAATCACGCTTGGGAATACGAAACCATCTTCAAGACACCGGCTTTCAAAGTTTCTACAATAGGCGACACCTGGGGCAAGTAATTCTTGTACGAGAAGGCATTGACGCTGTCGAGATAGACGTGTCCAAATGGGATAGTGGTGATATTCAGCTGCAAGCTATCAGGATACAAAACGCACATCACCCTTTCGTGCTCGTCAACGTTTATGCGTGCAGGGATGGAAATCTTTAGTTGAGATAGTAAAGGAAGAAAGAGACGTCATCTTCTGTGGGGATTTTAATGCAAAAGGAAGCTCTTGGGGCAATACTACCTCCAATCAACAGGGAAGAGATCTTAAACGACAGGCGCATGACAAGGCTTGCTGCTAGGGATGGCGATGACGACAGTGCAATCGACCTGGCTCTAGTGACGGCTGATATCGCACGCAAATGTAGATGGGATGTGTTGGCGCATCACGGCAGTGACCATTTGCCATGTGTCTTGTTGGTGGACAAAGGAAAAAGTAAACAGAGAGCTAGAGTTAAGTCCTTCCAGTACGATCGTAATGGGTCGTCCATCATAAACAGAATTAGGAAGGAAAAACGTAGAACACACGCCACCAAGGCACAAATGTGGAATCAACCCCCCTGGTGGAATGATGAAGTCCAATGTGCATGGAAAAGTAAACATAGCGCAGTTGCAGGGTGGCAAAAAGCAAGGAAAAAAGTGACAGCACAGCCAGATCTTGTGCAATTAAAACAGACCAAAGACGACAGGGGTCAAGAATTTAAAGATATCGCTAAAGCTGCGAAGGAAAAAAAATGGGAAGACTTGCAGCACTGCTGGCTCATTACAATGCACAAATCAGTCAGAGGAATTTAGTGAATTACAATAAAATCACGAAAACAGTCACATACATGTACAAGGAGCAAGCTTTGGCAAGCGATAATGTAATTACTCTTGAAGATATTACAGCCGTACTGAAAAGATCAAGAAATTCTGCGCCAGGACCTGACGGCATTAGGTACGATGATCTCAAAGGCAGGTCAGACGAAAACCGTAAGGAGCTGGCAATCTTGTTCAACAAGAGCCTAGCGAACGGCAAAGTAGAGTAGGACTGGTTGCATAGTTACTTGATCCCACTACCCAAGCCTGGCAAGAGCCATGCTAAAATACAGGGTTTCAGGCTCATAACCATGCAGAATACGATCGGCAAGTTGTTAGAAAAGATTGTGGCGTGGAAATTGTCCCTACATCTAGAAAAGAATAATAGACTACCATCAACATTGGGAGGTTATCGTCCAGGTAAGCAGACTTGGCACAATTCCACCGTGTTCGCGCAGGACGTTTTCGAAGGTTTTGACAAACGAATGGAGACATGCGCTGCAATAGACCTGGAGGATGCTTATAAAAGAGTGCCCTTGGATTTCTTGATGACCATAATGCTGCAACTCCAAGTAAGTCCATTTGTTGTCAGGTGGATTGTCTCTGCACTTTATCAGAGACAGGTTGTTCTTAGGTGTGAGAGTTGGTCTTCGCCACCAACAGTCATAAATCCAGGACTACCACAAGGGTCACCTCTGTCCCCAGTACTATTCAATGTGTATACAGTTCAAATTACAAGCTGTCAGATTGCAGGACCAGGGAGAACCATGTCTTATGCTGATGATATCTTGGTATATAGATAGAGAAAGAATTGCCAGAAATTTGCAGAGGGAGATTGATCGCATAGAATAATGGTGCAGTAATTCTGGAGCTTTTGTTAATCCATCAAAGGCATAATCATCGGTTACTTTGAGAGGGGATGTCCTTGAGAGAACCAGCACAATGAAGTAATTGGGGGTCATGTTGGACCGATGTCTGAGTTTCAAAGATCATGTTGACCACATAATTGTAAAGGCGTATAAAGGTCTTGCGGCGATGAAAGTTATGGCTGCTGCTCAATGCGAACAGAGACTGCTATTTCTGCTGTATCAGGGATTGGTGGTGGCGGTGGTAGAGTACGCACTGGCAATTCTGACACTGAGTCAAACTCAAACAGAAAGATTGGATAGAATCCAAAATGAAGCAATGCGAATAATTTTGGGGTGCACGAGAGATACCTCGGCTCAGGCTATGTGATACCTACTTGATTGCCCAACTGCGGAGCAAAGAATAGAAATGTGCTGGGATCAGGACTACCTAAAAATCACTGCTGATAAAGAGCACCCTCTACACCCAGAAATTATCAAAGTGAAAGGAAGTCGACTAAAGACAGGAAAGTCGTGGATGGGGCGCGCAGAGGACATTATACAGAGTGTCTGCAGATTGGAGGATGTACTACCAGGTGCCGAATGGAGTCTGGCACCCTCGGATTACACAACAGCCTTCGAAGGAGTAATAACACTCAATAGAGAGTGCAGGGAATGGTGTCTGACAGTGGTTGAGTCGGAGGTGCTTGCTCTGATCAGTGAGAATTCCAGGGAAGGTGATATAGTTATATATACAGATGGGTCGGTTGAGAGACACATCAGGAGTTCCTGGGCTTTCACGGCTCAAAGGTGGGGGGAGACTATCAGAGAGGAAAGTGGTGCATTCGTTCAGACGACAAGCAGCTTCACAATGGAGATTCTGGCGGTGACCAAAGTTTTGCAATGGGTCTGCTCACAGACTGTCTGCGAGCATGCCTGTATCCTCAGTGACTCCATGAACATGATTGTGAAAGTTCAGACGGGGTATGTTCGAGAACAGTGGCTGGATGCAGTGAATAATTCCTGTGTGCGTACAGTGACTTTTATTTTTGTGCCGGGACATGCGGGAGTCCGGGGTAATGAAAGAGCTGATAGGTTGGCTGCCACGCAACCACGGCTGTTGGTGGAGCGATGGATCGGGCAGACATTTTGAATGCCCTATGTGAAAACGCACGTACAAATGACCGTACAAGTGACGATGACTCTTGTTCCATGATTAGAATAAAGGAACTTGGTTTGAAATGTGGTGTCGCTAGAAAGGAGAGTTTTCATGGGCGAAAAAGAATGATGGTCAATCAACAACGTACTGGGACTGTCAGTCAACGTGTAATGGCGGATACACTCAAGGAAATATCTGAGCACCTATGGATTTGTCCGGAGTGCAATGAGGATGATCCAACGACTAACTAACTAACTAACATACATTGACTTCAGTAGTTTGTCTGGCTACGATCTTTGACTGACTTTATTTAGCCTGACTACATACATTGACTTCAGTAGTTTGTGTGGCTACGATCTTTGGCTGACTTTACTAATAACTATATTCTTTGACTGACTTTAGTAGTTTGTGTGGCTGACTTGACTGACTTGAGAAATCTTGTGTGTCATAGACATGTAATGTACTGGCACCACAGACAGATGTATGAGTAGTAAACACTTACTGGAAACTTAGCTCTGCATGTCAGCAAAAGTGCAAGTCTGTCCAGTGTACATAGATTCCAACCTTGTTTCATGTGTTCTTTCACCTTTGGCCACACATGTTGACCAAAGACATCAGCTTGTACCTTGGTTCAAAATTAGTCACTATTAACAGTCTGTTGTATCCATACAGAATTATATCAACATGAGCAGTATAACAGTAAGACATATGGAGGTGTGACCAGTCAGCATGATGGGTCAGTGGTAGAGTATGACTGGTCTGTAGATTGTGACAGTAAGCTGAAGAGTGATGTATAAGTTTATACCCCTAAACCAACCTCTAGATAAAACAAAAGGAAGGCAGATCAAATGAGGAAATTCATAGATGGTAGAAGAAGATACAATATCAGATTTGTGAGCTGGAAGAGATGGGAAAAGGCTGTGAATAGATGGGACTAAATAAATAAAGGTCGTTTCAATACAGCTAGTAAAAGTTGGGCTGCAAATAAGACAGAGGTAATGATAAGAACTCATTATGCAGTACTCAAAGCTATAACAACTTACAGTACAGTACTCATATAACAACTCATAGTACTAGTACTCAAAGCTACAAGATATAGTTTACACTGATGGTTCAGTAGCAAGAACAGATACGGATGGGGCTTCATTCCTACCAAAATGGTAGAAAAATCTCCTGCATATCCCACTACAGCATCAAGCATGAGAATGGAGAAAGGTCCGCTCTGACTTAGCTGATGAAGCAACCTACTAACACATACATTGACCCAGACTATGCTGCACAAGGTAGAAAAATGTATGATAAGTAAAGAGTGGGACACTCTTCTCAACAATGCCAAGAGCATAACATGGATCTACTGTCCTGGTCATGCGGGAGTCAGAGGCAAAAAAAGCTGACACATAGCCAGGTAAAGCTATAGTGAATGGCAAAGAGACCAGACTGAATTAATTAGAGCAGTCATGGATACACTACAAAACGATGAAGAGCATGCTGAAACTGACAATGTACATGTTCAGAGAAAGATAGAAATGGGAGGGACGGAATTATACACAGAGCATCTATGAGAATGATCCTAGTGGTGCAGTTAATCATGAATAAATATGAATAAGTTATTGAATGTGCCGAGTAAGTTGTAGAGTGTAACGAGTATGTTTATAGTGTGACAATTAAGTTACAGGATGTGACAAGTAAGTTGCAAAGCTTAATGAGTAAGTTGCATAGCATAACGAGAATGTTCAGAGTGTGATGAATAAGTTGCAGAGCATGACAGGTATGTTGTACAATGTGACAACTAAGTTTTAGTGCGAATGAGTGTGATGTATAAATTGAGTGAGTGTAACAATAAGTTGTGATGTTAGATAATGACATAACTGATAAATAGTGGCATTTACAAAAACTACTGGTGGCCCAAACATCATATCAACAGACTGTTAAATGGTGACACAAACATCATATCAACAGACTGTTAAATGGTGACACAAACATCATATCACCAGACAGTTAAATGGTGACACAAACATATCAACAAAATGTTAGATGGTGACACAAAAAAACATATCATCAACAGACTGATAGATGGTGACATAAACAGTTGATAGATATATTCATATTAAAAACATGTTACATGGTGATTTTTTAAAAACTGTTAGATGGTGGAATATTTGATAAAGAAACAAGTTATACTTATCACACAGAAGAAACAGAACATGAAAGAAAGAAAAAATTAAATGTTCCCTTGAGTCTGATCTGTCTTTGACCAAGATGTCAGATGATGTGGAACAAATCAATGACTAACCTCATTGAGCAGATCCTGTATGATCCTGTCACACACTGCTGTCAAGTAAGATTTACGGTCAACTATTTGGAAAAGTTGACCTACAAGCACAGATAGAACATCTCCGCTAAGCTGAATAGAAATTGATTTTAAATTAACACAAGTTCATATTTACTGTACATTTATAAGTATCTGTTATGTCCATGCATATCAGTAGCATAAATGTAGCCATCTTGAGATAAATGAGTGTAAACTGGCTAAACAGCATGGTTCCTTTCCAGAAAACTAACATATTTTGGCCATATCAAACAACATGATGACCTAGAGAAGACTATAATGGAGGGGATGATGCCAGGGAAATGAACAAGAGGCAGACCAAGAAGAAGATGGATGGATGCAAGACACCTGAACATGACAGTAACAGAAGCAGGAAAACTGGCTCAAGATAGACAGAAATTTAGAAAGCCTGTGCTGGCTGCTACATCCTGTTCAGGATATGCCACCTGATGATGATCAGTATTATTTATGAGTATCTGTTATGTCCATGCATATCAGTATTATTTATATGTCAAAATCTGAATAAGGAAAGCAAGAGAGATTTGGAAGGTGTCATCCAACACATTAGCAGTCTGAGATGGGATATATGTCATCTATCAGATGTGGGAGTTGTCATCCAACACATTAGCAGTCTGAGATAGGATATATGTCATCTGTCAGATTTGGGAGGTGTCATCCAACACATTAGCAGTCTGAGATGGGATATATGTCAACTGTGATGTCTATCAGAGATTTGGAAGGTGTCATCCAACACAGCTGCAAAATCATAAGTAATCTTAAGTCTTCAATAGTTGCTACACATACATAATAATTACAGTAAGACTTCTAAATATGCTCTGGAAAGAATTCCAACAACCAAATACAATATTGTAATTGATGTAGACAAGAGGTCACTTTCTGAACGGGCATGACCATTTAATCTCCTAGAATACATTGAAGTTTCTATGATAATTACATATCAGTAGCATGGAAAAAGGAGATATTGTCATCATATATGTTCAATCATGTTGTTACCTTCATACTAGCTTTTAATATGAGAGCTAAATTTTATGATGACCACAATTCAGAATTATTTTACTACAACTTGGTGAACAGAAAATACCAGTAGATTCTGTTATAATGTCCAACATTTAACACTTCTTGTTCAAACTCTTCATGAATTAATATAATGAGCATTTCTGAATTTAATTTGCAACTACACACGTCTCTTGTTATGCAAAAGGGTAGTAATAGCATTAAAAATTGTTACGTTTAACTATTAAAAGCATTGTTTTATGTCCATGCATATCAGTAACATTTATGAATAAGGGTCTGTGTCAATGATTTTTTCAGGGGTCCCATAATGCTTCAGGTGTCTACTTTCTGACTAATTCTACGAATATTCTTTGAAGAAATCAGACTATCTACGCCATATCAGTTCTCCAGTAGTCAACAACTCTTCTATCCTTGACAATCATGGATAAAAGTACATATAACAGTACTTGATTTTCCTTATTGTCACCCCGGGTATTGCTTCTAGTGTGTATATATATATATATATATATATATACATATATATATATATATATATATATATATATATACAACCACTAGAAATTAAAATTTATATTAATGTTAGGGGCAATAGAGATGTGGTTCTACAGAAGAATGTTGAGAATACCCTGGACCGCCAGAAAAACTAATGTGGAGGTGTTGAAAGAGTTAAATGTGAAACGGACCTTAATCAATAATACAAGAAAATGACAATCTTCATTTTTTGGCCAATTCATGAGACAGGGAGGTTTGGAGAACATAGTCACAACAGGCAAGATAGAAGGCAACAGAGACAGAGAGCTACAACGTGAGAAAATAGACAGTCTAATAACCTAACAAGGCAGGGAAACAACAGTGATCTTGATACATAATGCTTGAGATAGAGCTGTAGAGTCATGATAGACTACGCCAGCCGACATCAGGTGTATATATATATATATAAACACACATACTGTAGAGCACTGTTTTCTGCCAACTTATGCCTGTTTTGTCTGGGCCAGTATGTTTGTCTCAGTGTCTCATATTCAGGACATTCTTGAAAAACCACAGATAATTTATATCGCTACATCCAACTGGACATGTGCAGTGACATGAACTGGATCACATTTACACTGCCATTAACTGGACCACATTTACACTGCATACATCTGGACCACATTTACACTGACATTAAATGGACCACATTTATACTGCATACATCTGGACCACATTTACTCTGACATGAACTGGACCACATTTATACTGACATGCACAGGACAACTAAACAGTGACAGAAAATTGTAACAACTTGATTACCTGAACAATTCGTCCTGCTTGAATGAGAGCAGAAGTGGCAAATGCTTGACCAAGAATTATTCCACTGATTTCCTTTTCAAAACAGAATGAAATTACATTGATACCATCATATTGCATGGTGTGGGAACTAGTATAGAGAACAGACTATGTCACCAAACATAAGACACTAGTTGTCACACAGATCTCTCTACATCTCTCTCTGTCACTAGTTGTATATCTCTCACTAAGTCACTAGTTGTATATCTCTCACTAAGTCACTAGTTGTATATCTCTCACTAAGTCACTAGTTGTATATCTCTCACTAAGTCACTAGTTGTATATCTCTCACTAAGTCACTAGTTGTATATCTCTCTCTAAGTCACTAGTTGTATATCTCTCACTAAGTCACTAGTTGTATATCTCTCACTAAGTCACTAGTTGTATATCTCTCACTAAGTCACTAGTTGTATATCTCTCACTAAGTCACTAGTTGTATATCTCTCTCTAAGTCACTAGTTGTATATCTCTCACTAAGTCACTAGTTGTATATCTCTCACTAAGTCACTAGTTGTATATCTCTCTCTAAGTCACTAGTTGTATATCTCTCACTAAGTCACTAGTTGTATATCTCTCACTAAGTCACTAGTTGTATATCTCTCTCTGTCACTAGTTGTATATCTCTCACTAAGTCACTAGTTGTATATCTCTCACTAAGTCACTAGTTGTATATCTCTCACTAAGTCACTAGTTGTATATCTCTCACTAAGTCACTAGTTGTATATCTCTCACTAAGTCACTAGTTGTATATCTCTCACTAACTCACTAGTTGTATATCTCTCACTAAGTCACTAGTTGTATATCTCTCACTAAGTCACTAGTTGTATATCTCTCTCTAACTCACTAGTTGTATATCTCTCACTAAGTCACTAGTTGTATATCTCTCACTAAGTCACTAGTTGTATATCTCTCACTAAGTCACTAGTTGTATATCTCTCACTAACTCACTAGTTGTATATCTCTCACTAAGTCACTAGTTGTATATCTCTCACTAAGTCACTAGTTGTATATCTCTCTCTAAGTCACTAGTTGTATATCTCTCACTAAGTCACTAGTTGTATATCTCTCTCTGTCACTAGTTGTATATCTCTCACTAAGTCACTAGTTGTATATCTCTCACTAAGTCACTAGTTGTATATCTCTCACTAAGTCACTAGTTGTATATCTCTCACTAAGTCACTAGTTGTATATCTCTCTCTAAGTCACTAGTTGTATATCTCTCACTAAGTCACTAGTTGTATATCTCTCACTAAGTCACTAGTTGTATATCTCTCAATAAGTCACTAGTTGTATATCTCTCACTAAGTCACTAGTTGTATATCTCTCACTAAGTCACTAGTTGTATATCTCTCACTAAGTCACTAGTTGTATATCTCTCTCTAAGTCACTAGTTGTATATCTCTCACTAAGTCACTAGTTGTATATCTCTCACTAAGTCACTAGTTGTATATCTCTCACTAAGTCACTAGTTGTATATCTCTCACTAAGTCACTAGTTGTATATCTCTCTCTAAGTCACTAGTTGTATATCTCTCTCTAAGTCACTAGTTGTATATCTCTCACTAAGTCACTAGTTGTATATCTCTCACTAAGTCACTAGTTGTATATCTCTCACTAAGTCACTAGTTGTATATCTCTCTCTAAGTCACTAGTTGTATATCTCTCACTAAGTCACTAGTTGTATATCTCTCACTAAGTCACTAGTTGTATATCTCTCTCTAAGTCACTAGTTGTATATCTCTCACTAAGTCACTAGTTGTATATCTCTCTCTGTCACTAGTTGTATATCTCTCACTAAGTCACTAGTTGTATATCTCTCACTAAGTCACTAGTTGTATATCTCTCACTAAGTCACTAGTTGTATATCTCTCACTAAGTCACTAGTTGTATATCTCTCACTAAGTCACTAGTTGTATATCTCTCACTAACTCACTAGTTGTATATCTCTCACTAAGTCACTAGTTGTATATCTCTCACTAAGTCACTAGTTGTATATCTCTCTCTAAGTCACTAGTTGTATATCTCTCTCTAAGTCACTAGTTGTATATCTCTCTCTAAGTCACTAGTTGTATATCTCTCACTAAGTCACTAGTTGTATATCTCTCACTAAGTCACTAGTTGTATATCTCTCACTAACTCACTAGTTGTATATCTCTCACTAAGAATGTCACAATATTTATCTTTATCAATTGATAGTACTAACATAGAACACAGATTTTGTAGTTTGACAGCGACTAACCGGCTATCACCATAGGGACTATAGTCGACCCTCATGGACTGGAAATCCATCAGCATTCCTCTTAGTCTCTCATTACTACATGCTCCCCCTCCCCCCTTTCCACATTTTTATCACTATTATTTTTCTCTGAGGTGAATTCCTTTGCACTGTTCGTTTGTTTCTAATCTTGTTTCCATGTTCAAAACTTGCCTGTCTACACCTCCTCTGTCATGCACCACTGTTTTTCTTCATTAATTTTTCTTTTTTAAGTGCATTTTCTTGTCACTGGGAAATCTTCAACACCCTACTTAGCACTCACCACATCGCAACATTCATGTCACTGGGAAATGGGAAGTCTTCAACACTCCACTTGACACTCACCACACCCCAATATTCATGTCACTGGGAAATGGGAAGTCTTCAACACTCCACTTGACATTCACCACACCCCAATATTCCTGTCACTGGGAAGTCTCCAGCACTCCACTTGGCACTTACCGCACCCAACATTCATGTCCCTGGAACATCTTCAATGCTCCACTTGACACTCCCCACCCCAACATTTTTATTCCTAGCAAGACTCAAGCATTTCCACCTAAACTGCCTTCGTAAGATACCCATTAATTAATCTATCTAGCAAGCGCCACACCGAGTGATATAGGCGACGATCATGCTTCTCCACAACTAGTCTCTTGTGTTGTTAATAAGTTCAGTTGGTGACTTCTTTTTGTGCCACAGACAACCGTACCGGAAATTTCTCTTTTTGTCTTCCTCTGGTTACTAAATTCATGGGGCAATCACTCTGGTGTTGTAGAATCATGAGTGGTGCAGCAGCTACAGAGATCATGTTGTGCAACATAAACACACTAGAAGAATGCAAGAGCCATTCAATGTCCCACAGACTACTCCCACACATACTCAAAATGTGGTAGAAAATTCCAAGCATATATAGTGCTGTTAGTACCAGTTGGGCACACCTAAGACATCTTCCTCACCATCCCAGTTGAGGTGAATGGTCATCACCAAAATTATGATGAACATTTATGTGTGTACATACGTGTGTGCATGTGCGTTTCTTGTTTGTGTATTTATGTATGTTTGTTTTGGTGTATTTCTTTGATTTATAGGTGTACGGGCATCTATGTATATGTTTGTGTGTTTTGTTTGGTATACATTGGTAGGGTATAGTTTATGAACTTCTATATAATTGTGTGATGTTTGTCTATATTTGGTTTTCTTTTGTTTTTTTACATTTTCTTTCTGTTGTCTTTGCTCTATCTTTGGCATTGGTGGTTTCTCTGTATATTTGTTCACTCCTGAAATGTTGTACCTGCAGTTTGTGTGTTGTCTTGGTCAGTTCAGTTTCTTCCATGGACTTGTGTTTATGACATAGTTGTTGATGTCTCATTTTTGTGATTTTCATTTAGATTTTGTTTTGGTCTATCATTGTGATGTGTGTGCTTGTTAGCTGTTGAAGAAATCTGTTGACTCAATCTTGCATCTATTGCAGGAATGTTGCCATTTTATTGTGTCTCTCTCTCGTGCATGTGTTGTGGATTTTTTCCCGGTTTCAAGTCTTCCATCATGTCTTCCCGGTGCCCAAGTTCTTGAACATACTGCACCAATTGGATAAATTCACTTTCGTCCTTTGCTGGACACAGTTTTTTTTATTAAGACGTGAAAATAAGATTATTTTCTGCATTATTTGCTGTTATATTATTATGTATGTTCTGATGAAGATGCTATGATCAAAATGTCAACTGCTTTATTCTAATTTTATTATACCATAATTATTTTCTTCATCTTTGTATTAGTAGTGTTGAATGTAATTACTACAAATTTCATTGTCTGTGCTCACTGACCTACGCGCACAATTCCACAGCTAGTGTAGACATTAGCAATATAATTGTTTAGAGCAAACATTACTGATGCTTTAGTTAGGTTGATGACTGTTACTGCTTCATCATACCACCTGTCTAAGCAATGTAGTTATGTCTAAGCCGGTGTTTCCCAACGTGGGGCCCATTTGATTGTCTAAGGGGGCAATTGAAAAGAAAAAAAATTTGTTCATGAGTTTTAGTTTGTTATTATGTTTTAAAATTAGCTTACTGTTTTTTTCTTAATAATTAGCAAGTGATTTCTTCCTAAATCCTAAGTGTTGTGTCCTGAACATGTAATTAGGCTTTATTTAGGAAATAATTTAATTTTTTTAATACAAAAAATATGTATATGTTACATGATGGGGGGGGGGGAGAGAGATCATGATTTTAGAAAGACAGGTGGGGCATGATAAAAAGAAGGTTGGGAAACACTGCTCTAAGCAGTGTAGTTCTGTCTAAGCAGTGTAGTTCTGTCTAAGCAGAATACTTCTCTCTGAAGGTATTCAGCCACCGACTACAGATCTCTACCCTGATGATATACTAAAATGTCATTAGCACATGAGCAGTGCCTCTACTCATGATCTGTTCGTCTGCGGCTCTCACAGTATAGGCATTAAAAGGTAACAGAGACATGGGCGAGCACTGTAGAAGGTCAGATGTATCACTATCAGGTTGAGAAGTTCATCTGTCGAATCTAAATACCACCAATTATTCTAAAAATGTAGTAAAGATCCAATTCACATGGAAAGGGCTGATTTAGAGTTTAGAAAAACTTGTTCATTAAGAAGTCAAAAAGTAATATGTTGTAAGCATCCTCAGGATAATTTCAGCAACAGCACTTATCACACAGTGCCAGACTGGAAGCACTTGCACACATCTCACAGCTTCAAAATGTCCATATGTACTGCAGGATTGTTCTGTGCCTATGTTAGGATGGTATGAAAAAAATGTAGAAATTCCAGTTGACATGAACATTTTCCTCATTCTTGATCTGTTCCCCTCCATGCAACATGATCCATGACTTGTAGTTCCCATGACTACTTATCAATAATCAAAATCTGCCTTCTCTTATTCCGGTTGTGACACAGGCTGCTATCAAGCAGTCACAAATTGTCATCAGTGTGATGAGTTAGAGGGGTTTGACCACTTTACATATCTAGGATCTTCAGTCAAGAATAATTTATTCCTAGATCAAGAAAAAAACATCAGGATTGGCAAGGCATCTACAACAATGAACAGACTAATAAAAAGGGTCTAGAGAAGCAGAAAATTAACTATAAAAACTAAACTTCTGGTTTACCAGACTTGTGGTGTATTCAACATCCTTCTCTATAGCAGTGAAACATGGGCAATCTTTATGTACCAGGAGAGATTAGAAAATAGCTTTCATAGGCAGTGTGTTTGGAGAACTCTTGGGAGTTCAGTGGCAAAACAAAGTCACTAACACTGATGTATTGGAAAGAACAGGCAATATCACAGTATTTTTTATGCTCAGTCTGTGCCGACTCAGGTGTCTGGAACCCACTAAGAGGATGGAAGATAGCAGAATACCAAAGGATCTACTTTATGGAGAATTAGTCTGGAAAAAATTTCAGGGCCGACCTCTACTTTGGTACAAAGCATGCAAGATTAATATGCATAATACAGGCATTGATATGAAATCATGGGAACAGGATGTCATGCATCATGTTACATGGAGGGGAAAGATCAGGAATAGTATAAAGACACAGGAAAAAGTAATAGCAGTTAGTTCAAGTGCTGTTTATCTAAGAAACACAACAGCACATCACGGTACACGTGGGCCTGGGATTCCTTGCGGAAGACTGTGGCTCAGATTGGTCTTGAGTCACATCCATCACAGTAGATCACAGGTTATATTTCATATCATCATCATCAAGTGCCGTCTCCGCAACGAAGGTTGGCTGCAACGTATCTCCAACATCTCCTGTCTCTTGTCTTGGTGGTGCACTCTGCTAGACTGTAACCTGTCCATCGTGTAATGTTACTCTCCCACTTGTATCTCTGCCTACCTCTTGCTCGCTTCCCTTTGACTTTACCCTCAAGTAAGGTCTTCAATAGGGTGTCATGTCTTTTAATGTGTCCAAAGTATTTTATTTGCTTGATCTTTATTTCTCTTAGTAGTTCTTTCTTCGTATTAAGTGTCTTTAGCACCTCTTTATTTGTTTTCTTCTCTTTCCATGATGTTCTCCCTATTCTTCTATATACCCACATCTCAAAGGCATCAATTTTGTCTTCTAATTGTTTATTTAGTGTCCATGTTTCTGAGCCATACATTAATATGGAATAGATGTCATCATCATCAGGTGCCATGCCGGGTGGCGTAGGCGGTCATGGCTCTCCACAGCTCTCTGTCCACAGTATTATGTATCAAAGTCGTTGTTGTTTCTTTGCCGTGCCAGGTTGTCAAACTGTCTAATATTTTCTCACGTTGTCGCCCTCTGTCTCTGGTGCCTTCAATCTGGCCTGTTGTGATTATGTTCTCTAAACCTGCCTGTCTCATGAAGTGGCCAAAAAAAGAAGATTGCCTTTTTCTTATATTGTTGATTAAGGTCCGTTTCGCATTTAACTCTTTTAATACCTCTACATTAGTTTTTCTGGCAGTCCATGGTATTCTCAGCATTCTTCTGTAGAACCACATCTCTGTTGCCTCCAATCTCCCACTTTCCAGTTTGTTTATTGTCCAAGACTCGCACTCATATGTTAGTATAGGGGTTATATAGCACTGCAGAACTCTCTTTCTCACCTCTAATGACAAGGTCATATTACACAGTATATTTTTCATTTTTCTGAATGTTGTTTTTGCCTGTCCTATTCTGCATCTTATTTCTGTTGAACTTCTTCCATCTGCTGTTATAATTGTACCTAGATATTTGAATTGGTGGACCTGTTTTAATACTATATCATTCACTATGATCTTGCAAGGTGTGTTATTTTCTTTCTTTGAAATAACCATTACTTCTGTTTTCTTGATATTTAGGAAGAGACCTTTCTCTTTGCTTTCTGTGACTACTACTTTAATTAATTTTTTAAGGTCTTCCTCACTTTTTGCAATCAGAACAGTGTCATCCGCATATCTCAAATTATTTATGTTATGTCCTCCCACTGATATTCCTGGGATATCTACTATTGCACGCAATATGTTTTCACTGTATAGAGAGAACAGGTCTGGTGAAAGCACGCATCCCTGTCTGACTCCTTGTTTTATTTGTTGAAAAGGGCCAAATTGCTTTCCTACTCTTATTGCTGCTGTTTGTTGCCAGTACATGTTCTTGATTATTCTTAAATCCTTGCTGTCAATGTTCAGATTCTCTAGCATGAATAGATGTAGCATTTTATAATTCTCATTTTTAACTTGTTTGTAATTTGTTTAGATATTAATAATTTCCTCATGTCATTGAAGGTACTTTTAGCCATTCCTATTCTCCTTTTAACTTCTGTTTCACATCTGCCATCATTTGTGACTATGTGTCCAAGATATTGATACTGTTTTACTTGCAGTTTCTCTCCCTGTATGTTTATGTTTACCTCCTGTTCTTCTGTGTCTTTGCTGATTATCATGGTTTTTGTTTTTTGAATGTTTATATCCAGTCCATATTCTATATTTCATATATTTCATATAGTACAGCAATAACACTACTGTCTGGAAAGACAGAAATATATCTACTACTAGTTGTACTTGTTTTCTGTCTTAGTTGTTTTATTTCATTCTCATTACCCATATTTTTTAACATGCATCTACACTAAGTTTTAGTTTTTGAGAATTATGAAAATATTATGGACAACTAAGAAAACCAATATAGAGGTCCTCACAGTTGCTTGGGATCTGAGAGAAATTATTGCAAAAATTATAAACCGAGTCAAGATTTATTCAAATATACCGTACTATTATTAAGTATAAGTATACAAAATTTGCACACATTTGAACTTACATAGGATGTCTACTGCAACAAAATCTTAATCTTGGACATCTTGGTCCACAGCTAGCTTAGGACATTTGTTTCTGACGTTATCGGTACTGTTCGTTGCTCTCGTGATCATTGCTACACGTGTCTTTATGTGGTTCAGATGCGGCCCGTTTCATTTCCCAAGACCACTTTCAGCATTGATGAGGCCTTTACATGTGAATCCCATAATGTCATTTACGTGATAAAATGTAAACACTCCTGCAAGCAGTATATTGATGAAACAGGCTTAAGATTGAGCTACCGCTTCTTTGACCATCTTCAGGCCATGAAGCAGAGTACACTTACTCCAATGGCCACACAATTTAACACAGATGGCCACTGTGGTGCTCTTGATATTCAGGTCAGTGCCATCAGATCCAGCACCACCAATGATAGATCTAGGTATGCTCTAGAAAATCATCTTATTTTTTAGTTTGGTACTCTCAGGCCATTTAGACTCAATTCTGATCACTCTTATATCTAGTTCTCCGTCGGTGTGGTCTTTGTCTTTATTCATTTTGTTCTTTTATCTTTTTGTTTGTTTCGTTTTCACATGTATTCATGTTTTTGTGTACTGCCTGTTCCTATCCTTCCGGCCTTCTCACATCCATATTTCACTCGGACACGTTTGCGTGTCATTGTCATTTCTACTCGATATCTATTGATGTTATGTGCTTATCTTGATAACAGCCTTTTGGTTGAAACTGATTATGTCCTATGTATTGTTATTTGTATGATTATATCCTGTGTAGTCTTGCATGTATTATTTCACATGAGCATCCAACAGTGATAGTGTGTTAGTCATCATTCAGTAAGACTTGATAACATGCAGGCCTGCAATGGACAGAGACATGTGCATATATTCTTTATTGTGGCTGGTCCATTGTCTTCTTGGTCTTCCTCTTCTTCTCTTGCATGGCACTCTGCCCTCTAGAATCAGCCTTTCGATACCATCATGTCGCTTTAAGTGTCCAAAATACTGTAGCTACCTTCTTTATGATGGTATTATGATGGTACCTTCATTTAATTTCAGTAATTTCAAAGTTCTTTTTCTCTGTCCATGATATTCATAGAATCTTTCTTTATAAGCAACAAAATTAAAAGTGTGGTTACATTTTGTATTTGCGCAATATTTTATTTATTTGTAAACCTACAGTACTTTACAAATTGTCAAAATGTGCAAAATCGAATACCATTTTTAGAATATGTGTATATTATCTTGTTTGAAGAGCAGAAATATATAGTACATTAGAGGAAATTCTCTGATAAAACATAGGCCTAATGATAGCAAAACTGTAAATAAAAATACATATTTATAAACACATTATAAAACAATACTTATTGACTGAAAAACAAGTGACCATCATCTAAAGTGGGCTGTTTTATAAAGTATATCCATTTTTGCAATTATCTGGAAAGTTTCAAATGTTTCTATGCACAAATAAAAGTTCGGTGATGATTTTAATGTTTGTTGACATGAGATTTTTTAAATGATAAGTTTCCTTTTGAGCAGATCTGTTTAGGCAATTCAACTAATGATATTATTCGCTCCTGAATTAATATCACTAAATGGCTGACAAGTCACGAGGAAAGACCTTTAGAATTATGTGACATGGACAAAATACTAAAAAATATTAACAATCTCCTTTGGCCGAAGACTTTCTTAGCACTGTCTAACAGCATCTATTAGAAAGATGAGCTAATCTATGGCAACGGTCAAAACATCTTTTCAGCAGGCAATCTATATACTAAGAGTTAAACCAGAATTAGAGTAATTGTAAACCTTAATTACACAATTCAAGGTAGAGGTAAACCAGAAGAAAGGGACAAATTTGCAACTACAATATCAAATAAATAGCAACTACTTCAGCATTTACAAGTGTCACAAATCATCTTTGTAAATGGTAATTTTTTTTAATGTTTTAAACTGCACAGTATCAACAATAACTAGACATACATTGTAGTTTGAATGGACTTATGATATAAATAGAGCACGAGATAAAAACTTACTGATTGTGATTTCTTCTCAGGTCCTGCTATCCTCAACTTGTTCTTGACAGTCGACAGTACACTAGTGCTATCCATTTCTTCATTCTCGCGCAGAAGCTAAGAAAACATTTTCAGGTTATTCATAATTTTGTGTGTCATTCAGCAAACAATTTGTCTGATAAAAACTGTCAATTTCATATGACGAGAGAAAGTGTAGATTAATTAAATACATTTTTATTCATAGAATTGACAGGAACTAGAATGTAATCAAGGAAGAATGAGCAATAAAAAAACATATTGCTGATCTTCTGCTTATGATCCATGCATTGCATTAATTATCATTTTTCTGTGCCTACGAAACCTCATGGGAGTATGTTGGCAAGATCGAGTACCAGACACGAAAATCCTTCAGAAGTCCCGTATGCAAAGCATCCATGCACTGCTGACTAGGTCCCAAATCCGCTGGACTGGCCACATTGTCTGTATACCAGATAAGTGCCTTCCAAACCATCAGGAAAGTCAACCACCCAAAAGACAATTACAACTATCTCGAAAGAGCAGAGCAAGTTATTATCTTCTGCCACAGAACAGATTAAACAGACTAAGACTGGTCCCATTACCTCTGTGCCCTTGTGGGTAGGTGCACAGACCGCTGAATATATCCGGCAAGACTAGTACACTAAATCAGTTAAGGGAAGAACACTGGCCCTCAGAGATGGATATCCACAGAAAGATGTATGGGAGCACTGAGGAGCTTTCAAATACAGCAGCATTTATTAAGAAAACAGGACTTGCTGTGTAGACATGTCAAACTGCGAATGAGAAGAAGAAAGGTTATCTCAAGATATTTAAGGTCATGTTCTCTTTCAATGGATGAGCCCATGCAACTAGCAGTGTATTATTTACCAGATTATTATTCAAGGAGAAAAAAACAGCCTTTGCTTTTGAGGAATTGATCTGCACCATGTCGATTGATCTCTAACTCCCTGGTTATGCGTCTAGCAAAAATTCTCTCCTTCTTCTTCTTTCGTTCACTTGAAACATGTCTATATCTGTAATTCTGTCTCCTTAATAAAACTCACTGTCTTTTGTAGTTCATACAGTGTCCCATAGAGCTTTGATTCCAGTGTTGTTTCCTCTGACCAATATGTATGCCTCAGCGTTTCATGCTCAGAACACTCTTGAAGTATATGTTTGCCACTGTGTGCTGCCTGTCCACATGGGCTGTGTTGCCAATCTTGAACTTTGTATACATGTGACTGCGGAGTCGGTTGTGTCCTGTTCTGAGAATTAGAATTATAACTTGCTCTGATCTGTTCATAATGTGATAGTCATCTTGTGTTGGCGTTTGTGGCTTTCTTATTGACTTGATCATCTGTTTTTTCTGATGGTAGGTGATTGGTATATCTGGTTGGTCTTTGGCAGCACCTTCCTTAGCCAGTTGGTCTGCTTTTTCATTTCCTGGTATTCCACAGTGAGAGGGTATCCACTGCATGGTTACCCTATACTGGTAAGACAATTCGCTAAGTAGTTTTTTCAAGTCTGTAAGTTTTCCAGATTGGAGAGCTTGAAGCACTGACATTGCATCTGTCAGGAATATCACAGGCTGTAGGCCAGAGTTGGAGTTCAGCAGTTTTTTAGCTGCCACACTAATTGCCTGGATTTCTGCATCATAATTATTGCAGAATTTTCCCGTCGGTGTTCTGATTGTATCTCTAGGCTTGTGTGGATATTCTATATATACACCTGCACCTCCATTCCTCACAGCATTCTGTGCTGACCCATCTGTGTACACTCTGACCCATATATCTTGTGGATATTCCTCCTCCAGGAAACTGAGGGTGACTGTCATTCGCTGCACACTGTTCTGTTCGTCCTCGCTTAGTATTCCTTTCACATGGGTCTGAATGTATATTGGCATTCCATGCCTTTCACTCCACTGGGTTTGTTCTGGTACAGACCTTAAGGGGCTATCAACTTCAGGTAGGTCTGTAAGTTGTCTACAGAGTCGTTTACCTTGAAGGATAAAGCTGCTTCTTTTCAGTCGCCCCATTGCTAGATTTTGGAATATTTCCTTCATTGGATGACTTGGCATACACTGGAACTTTTCTGCTTGAATTAGTACTTTTGAGTCTCTGCGTTTGCCAAGTGTTTGCATTCTTCCCATTTTCTGCATCTCTGCTATGGGTGTTGATTTCATTGCTCCCAACATTATTCTAAGTGCCTGGTTTTGCACTTTATCTAGATCTTGTAATGTGGTATTTGATGCAGGACACCGCACAGCTGAACCATATTCCAGGTGTGGTCTTATGCCTTGCTGGTAAACTTTACTAAGTATATTTCCACTGGCTCCCCATGTGGTTCCACTTAGTTTTCTCAGGATAGCTAACTTCCTCCTGGCTTTTGTTGTTGCTTTGTTTATGTGCAGTTTCCATGTCAGCTTATCATCAAAAGTAACTCCGAGGTATGTGGGTTGTTTGTCTTCTTTCAAGAGCTCTCCATCTATCTTGATATGACCAGCTTTTTGTTTTGGTGAGAGAGTAAAGAGTGTAGTGCTGCACTTATCTGTGTTAATGCTGACGCACCATCTATTTGCCCATAAGGTTAGGGCATCGATAGCTCTTTGTATTTGTTTAGTGGCCACTGTTGCATGTTCTTCCGTGCTCCAGATCACCAGGTCGTCAGCATACATTGCCACTTTGATCCTGTGTTGTAGTTCAGCAACTATGTCATTGATGTAAACCAAGAAAAGTGTGGGTGACAGGACTCCTCCTTGGGGGACTCCATGACGCAGTAGAGCTTTCATGCTCTTGCGACCATATAATTGTACCCTGGCTCTTCTATTATGCAGGTATGCTTTTACCCATTTGTACATTCTTGAGCTAACCCTGCAATTTCGCAATTTCTTTAGGAGCCCTTATCAAATGCTTTCCTGGGGTCTATCCATGCTGCTAGTACCAGTTTCTTTTCTTGGAAGGCATCCTCAATCTCTTGGGAGAGGTAGGTTGCCTGATCTTCAGTAGAGTAGCACTGTCTGAAACCTGCTTGCTGTGATACCAGAAGGTTTTAACTTTCAAGGTACCACTGCATCCTAAGATTGATAATGTGTTCCATTGTTTTGCATAGACAGCTTGTAAGGCTGATAGGCCTGTAGTTAGAGACTGTGTTGCCATCTTTTCCTGATTTGAGGAGTGGTATCATTATTGCTTCTCTCCACGCCTGTGGTACATTACCTGTGGACCAGGTTGTGTTAAAGATCTGCAGTAGCTTTGCTCTTGCTGCAATTCCCAGGTTTCTAATCATTTCATTGGACACTCCATCAGCTCCAGGGGACTTTTTCATTTTTAATTTGGATATTGCATGCTCCAGTTCTCTCATTGTGATTGGTGCCTTCATGACTTCAGGTATAGGTTCGCCTTGTCCAATGTTTTGCTGGTTCTCTCGAACCTCCTGTTGTTTGTCTGGGCTGACTTTGACGTTATTCTCTCCTGCAAAGGAATCCGCTGCATGTTTACCTGTTAAAATGTTTCTATCTTTATAAAGTGTGATCCTGGTATTTCTCCCTGTACCTTCATCATTTAGTTGTTTTACAAGTTTCCATAATTTCCTAGTATCTCTTTCTAGGTTCAGCGACTCTGTTTTTTCTTTCCAGCTGCTCCGTCTGGCTTGTAACTTGGCTCTTTGAAATTTAGCCTTTGTTTGCTGATATTTGTTGTGATGTTCTTGGCTAGTTCTGTTCTCAGCCTGCTGTCTAGATGTTTCCATCTCATTTTGCAGCTTTTCCAGTTCATCATTCCAGTAGGGTTTGTAGTTTTTGCGTGCCCCCCTGGGTATGGTTTTACTAGCAGCATGTAGTATACATCTATTAAATTCACTCACTGCTCTATTGATGTCTTTGTCCAAGTTCATGTCCTTAGCTAGAACACTGGTTAAATGCTGGTACATTTTCCAGTCTGCCCTTTTATAGTTCCACCTAGTGAGCGTGCTGCTGTCCTTGGTAAATTCATTGTGGATTGCCAGAAATACTGGTCTGTGGTCACTACCTCCAAGCTGCTTTCCAATGACACGTGTGATGTTCCATTCCAAGCCTGGTGAGTGGAATGCCAGATCTGGTGTAGAGGTGGTGTGCCATGCTCTCGAGTAGAAGGTTGGTGAGTCTGCTGGCTGGTTAATAAGGATGAGATTATTTTCATCCTGCCAGCTCTCAAGTTCCTCACCTCTCTTGTCGATATGATCATAGCCCCAGCTCTGAGAGTGGCTGTTGAAGTCACCACACACCATAAGTCTCTCTTTATCTGGAATTGTGTCTAGTGCCAATGGTTTATCATTTGGGCAGTAGTAGTTCAGGAGATGGAATTCTGCACTGTCTGTTTTTAGGTGGAGCATCTGGTATTCTGCCCCTTCCATATATACTTCCAGCTGACATGCGCTGATATTGTTTTTAACAAGTGTCAGAATTCCACCCTTTTGTCTGTCCTTTCTGTCAGACCGGTAGCACTGGTAGCCTCTGATTTTGAAGGCTATGTCGCTGCTGAGGTGTGTTTCTTGGATACAGCATATACTAACTTGTTCTTCACTGAGGACATTTTCAAGTTCCAATTTTTTGCTGTATCCATCTCTTTTACTGTTGACACCCTCAGCATTCCAGTGCATTATTTGTATTGGTCGTTTGTTTGTTTGGCCAGTAGCTCTATTCCCTTGCCTCCTGGCTCCTCAGGGCAATTGAGAAGGACTTCCAGTAACTGAGGTTGGGCCCTTTCGAGGTATAGGGCCCGGCACCGTCCCTGTCTGAGCGTCCGCCACAGGGCAGGCATCATAACTATTTATAGATGTAGACATGTTTCCATTGTGTTTTGTGCGTGGCATCCTGATTATCTGTGCGCCTTATGGCTGGATGCCTCCATCTTCAGCACTCTGCTTACTTGGGCAGGACTATGGTCCTGCTCGAGTGGGACTGCCCAACCAGTCTTAGTTTCCAGCCCCTGATGGCTGGACTAAGCCCCATCACCTCTGCACGGTGCTGGTCTCGATGGGGAATTCTCTCCTGAATCTTACTGTACACATTCTGATGTGTGATGATGCGATAACCTTTTATGCCAGCATCATTGTCTGGTTTTGGCATGGATATGAGATAGTTATGTAGCCACTCCTCTGGTACCACTCCTGTTTTCAGGCTCACATTATAATTGTTTGTCATTTTAGTTAGCATATTCTCCCCCATGTCTTTAAGTAACTTAAGATTCAATAAGGGTCTGGAGCGCCATCAGATTTTTTTCTTAGTGGCGAGTCTTGGTCTCGCACTGGTATCATGTCATGGTGTGACAGTTGCTAGATGGACAGCTCTAGCCATCGGCCATGTGTCATAAGTATCTCGAAAGGTCGGCAAGTCAGATTGATCAAGATTCACCATCCTTTTAGATAAGTGTGCACAAAATAATCAGTGCTTGGTAGCTTGAGGAAATGACCTGGAAACGCAAGTGGGTCAGACCCAAGATTCAACAACCGCATGCTGGACCAAAGAGACAGAGGCAACATGGATACTCAAAAAGCAAGTGATCAAGGATTGACAACGCAAGTGAAAACAGGCACATATCACACTCAAGGTCAGATGGGAGGCAGAGAGTACAATGAAGAAGACCATCAAGACTTTCAAACAAGCTGTAGAAGAAGCAAAAAAGATGGAAAAAATTCACTGAGGAGGTAACGACAGACAAAGCATTGCATAAGTTCTTCCCAAGCAACATAGGACAATGAAGCGGAGAAAAGAAACAAAACACAATACTTGGTTGAGGATCGACACAGGGCAGAAACTGACATCAGATGAGATGAAAGACAGGCCATGCTTTGATAGATATCTTCAACTAACTACCGGGTAATCAGTGTGACACGGATCAAAGCAAAGCTGCATACCCTGAATCTGTCACGGATATCAGAGCCAATGACGACCAACTGGCAGATATTGGAGGTTTTCTTAACATTCTTCTATGAAACCACATCTCTGCTGCCATCACTCAAAGTTTCTTTAAAAGTTAGGAGATTTTTGTCTTTCATGTGTCCGTAAATATATTCTCTATGACAAAGAAGTTGCATGACTGAATTACTGGACATCACATTATTGCAATAGGAAGATATGATTTATAAGAAAAATTATGCACAATACATCAATCCACAAACCCGTAACCCTTCAGGGTCGTAGGGGTACCACATTGGATGCTTCAGCACACAGAGTTCTCCAACGAATTCTATCCTCAGCAATGCGGAAGAGTGTAGAAATATCTTTTCCTGTCCATTCCTTGATGTTCTCTGTCCATGCCTTTATTTGTCCTCCTCTGCTTCTTCCCCCTTCAACAGTTCTCTGCCAAGGAATCATGCACGCTTACATGTCCAAACCATGCTAGTTTTCATCGTTTCACTATTGAAAGAAATGGTTCCTGAACACATCTCTACTTTATTTCTTATGTACACATTGGTCTTATAGGAAATTCATAGAATTTGTCTGTAGCATTTGTACTGTTATCGGTAAAGCCTGTAATCTTCTCTCTGTCTACAGTGAGTGTCCAACTCTCACAAACATACAGCACAAGTGACTTATACAGTTTGACTTTCACTCCAACACTGATGTTGCTTTTCCAAATCACGGTTAGCCTTGACAAGGAGGCTAAAGCCACCTCCAGCCTTATTTTTAGTTCCGCTTTGCATTTTCCATCACTGCATATACTGTATCCGAGGTATCTGAGGGTATTCACCACCTCAAGCGTATGTCCATTCATCATGATGTTAGTCTGGCTTTTCTGTGTCTCTCCTGTTAACCAAGATTTTGCTCTTATCTGTATTGATTTCCATTCCGTACTTGCGAGTAACATTTTCCAACTTTGCTGTTAACTCTTGCAATGCTTGTTCTGACCCAGCTACAAGATCAATATCATCAGCGAAGCGCAAGTTGCAAATAGAGTGACTCTGATCAATATAGACGTGTTGTAATCATATAATGTCTCGTGTATGATGTGCTCTAGGTATATGTTGAAATGTACTGGAGACATGCATGCTTGTCGAACTCCAACATTTGTTTTGAAAAACTCTCCAATTGTGTTGTTTGACAAGACAGCACTATTTGCATTTTTGTACAGCACTTCAATAATGTCTATGATTGTGGTGTCAAACTCTGTCCTACAGCCTGTGGTATTCCTGACAGATGCAAGGTCAGTGCTTCAAGCTCTCCTGTCTGGAAAACTAACAGACTTGAACAAACTACTTAGCGAATTGTCTTACCAGTATAGAGTAACCATGCAGTGGATACCCTCTCACTGTGGAATACCAGGAAATGAAAAAGCAGACGAACTGGCTAAGGAAAGTTGTTGCTGAAGACCAACCAGATATACCAATCACCTACCATCAGAAAAAACAGATGATCAAGTCAATAAGAAAGCCACAAACACCAACATAGGATGACTATCAAATTATGAACAGATCAGAACAAGTTATAATTATACGTCTCAGAACAGGACACAACCGACTCCGCAGTCACATGTATACAAAGTTCAAGATTGGCAACACGGCCATGTGTACATGTGGACAGGCAGTACAGAGTGCCAAACATATACTTCAAGAGTGTTCTGAGCATGAAACGCTGAGGCAGACATATTGGCCAGAGGAAACAACACTGGAATCAAAGCTCTATGGGACACTGTATGAACTACAAAAGACAGTGAGTTTTATTAAGGAGACAGAATTACAGATATAGACGTGTTTGAAGTGAACGGAAGAAGAAGAAGAGCTGATCAAATAGACAGAAGAAAAGGAGGTATACTTAAACTAACTATACATGGAAGTAGCGGAATACCAGGTCCTTCAGCTAAAGACCAAAAATGCAGACTTCCACCCATTAAATTACTATTGTCCAAATGACATTTCAAACCCCTTTCCCTGGACACAATTCCAAAAAGAGGAAGACTGATAGTATGTGGAGATTTTAAGTCACTCACAATAGCTGGGGTCATGACCACATGAATAAAAGAGAACTTGAAAGCTGGCAAGACAACAAAGATCTTATATTGTTTAATAAGCCAAAAGATCCTACAACATACTACTCAAGAGCATAGCAAACCACTTCCACACCAGACTTGGCATAGGTACTCAGCAGACCTATTAGTCAAAATCAAAGTCTTTCCAATTAGTATTATGATTTTTCTGATGCATCTATTCTTGAAGGCAACTAACTTCTTATCCATTATTGCGGTAGATTTCCAACTTTCACATCCATATGTCAATGATGGAATCACACTTGCATTGAATAGTCGCAGTTTGATGTGCTTACTTGCGATCTTCGATCTCCAGGTGTTTGAGAGTTTGTTAAAGGTGTTGGAGGTGAGAGCGATTCTAGTCTTGATTTCTGAGTTTGTATCCCCGTATGGTTTTTTCTTGCTTCCCAAATACCTATATGAAATTTGAAACGTTGTCTAGTATATTATCATCTAGTTTAATTGATTCTGTCAGGCCGGTAAAGTTCATGATTTCCATTTTATGTGTGTTTATTTGAAGGTCTATCTGCTGTGCAAAAAATTTTAGTCTTTCTGTTTTTTCTTGGAGATCTTAGTGTGTTGAACTCAGGAGAACAATATCATATGCGACGGTTAGATCTTCCAGGGTCTTGTTGTTTACCCATTTGATTCCTAGCTGTTTTTGGTCTGTGCATTTCAAACATCAACATGCAAAAGCTAAATTCCAAAGAGCCAAACTAGAAGTTAGAAGAAAGAGCCAGAAAGAGAAAACAGAATCCTTAAATTTTGAAAAGGATGGAAGAAAACTGTGGAAACAGCTAAATGATGAGGAAACAGGTAGAAACACAAACAATTTATACTTGTACAGAATAGTAAAATGATTACATGAAAGCAAGCAGTAGATAATTTCACTAGTATATTTGCTCAAGTCTGCAATATTGAAATTAGTACACAGAAACAGTGTACATTGCAGAGAGACTAACAAAGTGAAATGGAACATGCTCAGACTAGTAACAATCATGAACAACAGCATTGATTAAATTATGAGATACATTGTTCACATATAATGAATTGGAATTAGCGATCTGCAAACTAAAACTAAATAAGTCCCCAGATATTGACAAAATATCCAATGAAATTATTAAGAGTCTAGGAACAACAGCAAGGAGGAAACTATTGATATCTTAAACATTAGCTGGACTACATGGAAAATCCCACAAATCTGGAGGGAAACAATTATGGACCCTCTGCTTAAACCTAGAAAAGATGGAACAACACACACTAGCTACAGACCAATTAGTCTTACAAGTTGCCTGTGCAAAACAATGGAGCTTATCATAAACGTAAGACTACCCGGTAAAATATCAACTGAAAAGTCGAAAATTTCCTTGCACCGCAGCAGGCAGGCTTCTGGCAATGCTGCTGTACAGAGGATCAAACTACATACCTCTCACAGGAAATTGAGGATGCTTTCCAAGATAAAAAATCAGAACTGGTGGCATGGATTGACTATGGAAAGTAGGATTGCTTAAAAAAAATGAGAAACTACAAGATAAGCGGTAATATGTATAGATGGACGAAAGTCTTTCTTCACAATAGAAGAGCCAGAGTACATGTAAATGTAAAAACGGTAAGAAGGTACTACTACGCCATGGAATGCCTCAGGGAGGAGTTCTATCACCCACTCTTTTCCTCACATTTATCAATGTCATTGAAGAAATAACCTGTGGAACTAGAGCAGCACTATATGCAGATGATTTAGTACTATGGTGCACATACGAGAGCGCTGTGGTTGCCACAAAAATGCTTCAGAGAGCCATGGACATTTTGACCAATTAGGATGACAAATGGTGTGTAAGTATCAATATAGAGAAGTCAGCCACAACATTTTTTACACTTTCACCAAAACAAAGAGCAGGAAACATCTATGTAAATAAAAGTATAAAATGTAGATGACCAGCCCACACACCTTAGTGTAACAATGGATGCCAAAATGACATGGAAACATCATATCTGCAAAGTAGAAACAAAGGATAGAAGGAAGATAGCTATACTAAGGAAACTGAGTGGGACAACTTGGGGAGGTAAAATAAAGAGTTCTTAAAAATGTATATCAACGAGCCATTCGACTACACTTGGAATATGGTTCTATAGCATGGAGTTCATTATCAAACATCACACTACAGAACTTAGAGCACAGAACCAAAAAAAATTTAGAATCATTACAGGAGCAATGAGGTTCATACCAATTGTAGAAATGCAGAATATCCAAGGGATGCAGTCATTGAAAGAGCGCAGGGATACTAAAATTATAATTCATGAAAAAAAGATTCCAGGATCTGTCACAAGGACGGCTTAAAAGAAGTAGCTTTATACACCAGGCCAAGTATTTATGTAGAAAGGTATCAGATCTTCCATAGGTAACAATACCACTAATATCTCATTCAGTACACACTCCATGGGAGAAACAGACATACCTACAAGTTACTATCCAAGCAACAATAGTAGGTGTGTATGGGAACAAACAGCAGAATAATCTGCAGAAAAAGGTAGCAGATCTCAGCTTACTCGTTGACACTTACCCAAGTGATCTATGGACCAGAGCGTATACGGGTGGATCAGCACAGAGTAAGAAATGGAGGAAGTGGTGTATATGTGGAACTCAGATGGCACCACAGATACCATATGTATATCAATGAGGAATTACTGCAACAACTATGACTCTGAAGTCAAAGCTATTTGTGCAGCTGCAGATAAACTGTTAACATCGGACAGGACTTCTCACCCTATTGTAATACTTGCAAATTCAAGATCAGTACTAGAAACACGTAGTTAGTTATTCCTCTAGGGTCAAAGACGGCACATAGGGCGGATGTCATAGATTTCCATGTCTCCCGTTTCATTGCAATTTTCTTTAGATCATTGTTTCTGATACCGATGGTGAAACGCTTCCTTGTAATAGTTCTACGTAAAGTTTCTTTTGGTCTTCCTCGTTTTCTCTAGCCTTTTGGTGACCACATCAAAGCTTGACAGGAGTCTTTCAGTATCCATTAGTAGTGCGTGTCCAATGTAATTCCAGCGACGCTTTCTAATATAGGTGGATACATATTCTTGTTTTGATTCTTGTCTGACAACTGTGTTTGATTTGAAGTCTGAATTATGCAGGAGTTGAAGATTTTGAGTTTTGTGTTATTTCTCAGTGTTTTTTAATGCCAAATATTTGATAGTTTATTGAATGAGTTAGCAGCCAGAGAAATATTTCTGTTGATGAATCTCCTGTTGTTGATAGCTTGCCGCCAAGGTATGCGAAGTTGTTGACTTTTTTAAGAGTGTTGCCGTTTAGTTTGATGTCCGTTGGTTTGTTGGTAAGGTCAAATTTTCACGCCCAAGTTGTGCAGAGAATAATTGCAGGCTGTTTTTTCTTGGGCATCTTCGTGAGTTGAGCTAAGTAACACTAGGTTGTCTGCAAAGTCGAGATATTCCAGACTTTTATTTCCGAGCCACTCGATACCACGATCTTTATCGGCTGTGCAATTTCGCTAGACCCAATCCATTGCAATACTAAATAACATCGGTGACATGACACATCCTTGCTTCACTCCTGTATTTACTGGAAATCATTCAGAATTTCCTGCTTCTGTTCTTACACAGCATTGTGAGTTGTCATAAAATGCTTTTATAATGTTCACATATTTCTGTTGGAATCCATAGAAACACTACAAGCGAATAAACTACCAGAGTTAAAAGAGGTATTGTCCAAAGTGCAACATCTGTGTAGAATAATACATGAAATGAATTCCATCACACTGTGGAATAGCAGGAAATGAGAAAGCTGATCAACTGGCCAGGGAGGTTTCTAACATGCAACAACCGGATGTACCAATCAGCTATCACCAAAATAAATGCATGATAAAGGCATAACGAAAGACACTTACCTTCATGGGATGACTACCATCTATTTAACAGACAAGAACAGTTCATCATATTTGTATTCAGAACTGGACACAATAGACTACGCCATATGTATACAACATTTAAAATTGGCACATTAGCAAAGTGTACATGTGGGCAACCCAGAACCTCAGAACATATCCTTCAAGAATGTGCAAACTATGACACATTAAGGTGCACATACTGGCCTTCTGATACACCTATGAATTTTAAACTTTATGGTACAAAACAACAAATGGAAAACACTGTCCAATTTATACAAGAAACAACACTGCAGATATAGACATTATTAGCCAACAATTTATACAAGAAACAACACTACAGACATAGACATTATTAGCCAACAATTTATACAAGAAACAACACTACAGATATAGACATTATTAGCAAACAATTTATACAAGAAACAACACTACAGATATAGACATTATTAGCCAACAATTTATACAAGAAACAACACTACAGATATAGACATTATTAGCCAACAATTTATACAAGAAACAACACTGCAGATATAGACATTATTAGCCAACAAATTATACAAGAAACAACACTACAGATATAGACATTATTAGCAAACAATTTATACAAGAAACAACACTACAGATATAGACATTATTAGACAACAATTTATACAAGAAACAACACTACAGATATAGACATTATTAGACAACAATTTATACAAGAAACAACACTACAGATATAGACATTATTAGACAACAATTTATACAAGAAACAACACTACAGATATAGACATTATTAGACAACAATTTATACTAGAAACAACACTGCAGATATAGACATTATTATCCAACAATTTATACAAGAAACAACACTACAGATATAGACATTATTAGACAACAATTTATACAAGAAACAACACTACAGATATAGACATTATTAGACAACAATTTATACAAGAAACAACACTGCAGATATAGACAATATTAGCCAACAATTTATACAAGAAACAACACTGTAGATATAGACATTATTAGCAAATGAAAGAACTTCTGAGATTAATCCGGTACCCAAAAAAGGCTGGCTCCCTCATCTAACCCAGTTCTGTATGTGAGAACATCACATCCCGCCATATAACCCAGTTCTTTATGTGAGAACATAATTTTCTGCCCATCTAACACAGTTCTGTATGTGAGGACATCATTTCCAGCCCATCTAACCCAGTTCTGTATGTGAGAACATCATTTCCTGCCCATCTAACACAGTTCTGTATGTGAGAACATCATTTCCTGCCCATCTAACCCAGTTCTGTATGTGATGACATCATTTCCTGCCCATCTAACACAGTTCTGTATGTGAGGACATCATTTCCTGCCCATCTAACACAGTTCTGTATGTGAGGACATCATTTCCTGCCCATCTAACACAGTTCTGTATGTGAGAACATCATTTCCTGCCCATCTAACATAGTTCTGTATGTGAGAACATCATTTCCTGCCCATCTAACACAGTTCTGCATGTGAGAACATCATTTCCAGCCCATCTAACCCAGTTCTGTATGTGAGAACATCATTTCCTGCCCATCTAACACAGTTCTGTATGTGAGAACGTCATTTCCTGCCCATCTAACCCAGTTCTGCATGTGAGAACATCATTTCCTGCCCATCTAACACAGTTCTGTATGTGAGAACATCATTTCCAGCCCATCTAACCCAGTTCTGCATGTGAGAACATCATTTCCTGCCCATCTAACACAGTTCTTTATGTGAGGACATCATTTCCAGCCCATCTAACCCAGTTCTGTATGTGAGAACATCATTTCCTGCCCATCTAACACAGTTCTGTATGTGAGAACATCATTTCCTGCCCATCTAACACAGTTCTGTATGTGAGAACATCATTTCCTGCCCATCTAACACAGTTCTGTATGTGAGAACATCATTTCCTGCCCATCTAACACAGTTCTGTATGTGAGAACATCATTTCCTGCCCATCTAACACAGTTCTGTATGTGAGAACATCATTTCCTGCCCATCTAACCCAGTTCTGTATGTGAGAACATCATTTCCTGCCCATCTAACACAGTTCTGTATGTGAGAACATCATTTCCTGCCCATCTAACACAGTTCTGTATGTGAGAACATCATTTCCTGCCCATCTAACACAGTTCTGTATGTGAGAACATCATTTCCTGCCCATCTAACACAGTTCTGCATGTGAGAACATCATTTCCTGCCCATCTAACACAGTTCTGTATGTGAGAACATCATTTCCTGCCCATCTAACACAGTTCTGTATGTGAGAACATCATTTCCTGCCCATCTAACACAGTTCTGTATGTGAGAACATCATTTCCTGCCCATCTAACACAGTTCTGTATGTGAGAACATCATTTCCTGCCCATCTAACACAGTTCTGTATGTGAGAACATCATTTCCTGCCCATCTAACACAGTTCTGTATGTGAGAACATCATTTCCTGCCCATCTAACCCAGTTCTGTATGTGAGAACATCATTTCCTGCCCATCTAACACAGTTCTGTATGTGAGAACGTCATTTCCTGCTCATCTAACACAGTTCTGTATGTGAGAACATCATTTCCTGCCCATTTAACCCAGTTCTGTATGTTAAGACATCATTTCCAGCCCATCTAACACAGTTCTGTATGTGAAGACATCATTTCCAGCCCATCTAACACAGTTCTGTATGTGAAGACATCATTTCCTGCCCATCTAACACAGTTCTGTATGTGAGAACATCATTTCCTGCCCATCTAACACAGTTCTGTATGTGAGAACATCATTTCCTGCCCATCTAACCCAGTTCTGTATGTGAGAACATCATTTCCTGCCCATCTAACACAGTTCTGTATGTGAGAACGTCATTTCCTGCCCATCTAACCCAGTTCTGCATGTGAGAACATCATTTCCTGCCCATCTAACACAGTTCTGTATGTGAGAACATCATTTCCTGCCCATCTAACACAGTTCTGTATGTGAGAACATCATTTCCTGCCCATCTAACACAGTTCTGTATGTGAGAACATCATTTCCTGCCCATCTAACACAGTTCTGTATGTGAGAACATCATTTCCTGCCCATCTAACACAGTTCTGTATGTGAGAACATCATTTCCTGCCCATCTAACACAGTTCTGTATGTGAGGACATCATTTCCTGCCCATCTAACACAGTTCTGTATGTGAGAACATCATTTCCTGCCCATCTAACACAGTTCTGTATGTGAGAACATCATTTCCTGCCCATCTAACACAGTTCTGTATGTGAGAACATCATTTCCTGCCCATCTAACACAGTTCTGTATGTGAGAACATCATTTCCTGCCCATCTAACACAGTTCTGTATGTGAGAACATCATTTCCTGCCCATCTAACCCAGTTCTGTATGTGAGAACATCATTTCCTGCCCATCTAACACAGTTCTGTATGTGAGAACGTCATTTCCTGCTCATCTAACACAGTTCTGTATGTGAGAACATCATTTCCTGCCCATCTAACCCAGTTCTGTATGTGAGAACATCATTTCCTGCCCATCTAACACAGTTCTGTATGTGAGAACATCATTTCCTGCCCATCTAACCCAGTTCTGCATGTGAGAACATCATTTCCTGCCCATCTAACACAGTTCTGTATGTGAGAACATCATTTCCAGCCCATCTAACCCAGTTCTGCATGTGAGAACATCATTTCCTGCCCATCTAACACAGTTCTTTATGTGAGGACATCATTTCCAGCCCATCTAACCCAGTTCTGTATGTGAGAACATCATTTCCTGCCCATCTAACACAGTTCTGTATGTGAGAACATCATTTCCTGCCCATCTAACACAGTTCTGTATGTGAGAACTTCATTTCCTGCCCATCTAACACAGTTCTGTATGTGAGAACATCATTTCCTGCCCATCTAACACAGTTCTGTATGTGAGAACATCATTTCCTGCCCATCTAACACAGTTCTGTATGTGAGAACATCATTTCCTGCCCATCTAACCCAGTTCTGTATGTGAGAACATCATTTCCTGCCCATCTAACACAGTTCTGTATGTGAGAACATCATTTCCTGCCCATCTAACACAGTTCTGTATGTGAGAACATCATTTCCTGCCCATCTAACACAGTTCTGTATGTGAGAACATCATTTCCTGCCCATCTAACACAGTTCTGCATGTGAGAACATCATTTCCTGCCCATCTAACACAGTTCTGTATGTGAGAACATCATTTCCTGCCCATCTAACACAGTTCTGTATGTGAGAACATCATTTCCTGCCCATCTAACACAGTTCTGTATGTGAGAACATCATTTCCTGCCCATCTAACACAGTTCTGTATGTGAGAACATCATTTCCTGCCCATCTAACACAGTTCTGTATGTGAGAACATCATTTCCTGCCCATCTAACACAGTTCTGTATGTGAGAACATCATTTCCTGCCCATCTAACCCAGTTCTGTATGTGAGAACATCATTTCCTGCCCATCTAACACAGTTCTGTATGTGAGAACGTCATTTCCTGCTCATCTAACACAGTTCTGTATGTGAGAACATCATTTCCTGCCCATTTAACCCAGTTCTGTATGTTAAGACATCATTTCCAGCCCATCTAACACAGTTCTGTATGTGAAGACATCATTTCCAGCCCATCTAACACAGTTCTGTATGTGAAGACATCATTTCCTGCCCATCTAACACAGTTCTGTATGTGAGAACATCATTTCCTGCCCATCTAACACAGTTCTGTATGTGAGAACATCATTTCCTGCCCATCTAACCCAGTTCTGTATGTGAGAACATCATTTCCTGCCCATCTAACACAGTTCTGTATGTGAGAACGTCATTTCCTGCCCATCTAACCCAGTTCTGCATGTGAGAACATCATTTCCTGCCCATCTAACACAGTTCTGTATGTGAGAACATCATTTCCTGCCCATCTAACACAGTTCTGTATGTGAGAACATCATTTCCTGCCCATCTAACACAGTTCTGTATGTGAGAACATCATTTCCTGCCCATCTAACACAGTTCTGTATGTGAGAACATCATTTCCTGCCCATCTAACACAGTTCTGTATGTGAGGACATCATTTCCTGCCCATCTAACACAGTTCTGTATGTGAGAACATCATTTCCTGCCCATCTAACACAGTTCTGTATGTGAGAACATCATTTCCTGCCCATCTAACACAGTTCTGTATGTGAGAACATCATTTCCTGCCCATCTAACACAGTTCTGTATGTGAGAACATCATTTCCTGCCCATCTAACACAGTTCTGTATGTGAGAACATCATTTCCTGCCCATCTAACCCAGTTCTGTATGTGAGAACATCATTTCCTGCCCATCTAACACAGTTCTGTATGTGAGAACGTCATTTCCTGCTCATCTAACACAGTTCTGTATGTGAGAACATCATTTCCTGCCCATTTAACCCAGTTCTGTATGTTAAGACATCATTTCCAGCCCATCTAACACAGTTCTGTATGTGAAGACATCATTTCCAGCCCATCTAACACAGTTCTGTATGTGAAGACATCATTTCCTGCCCATCTAACACAGTTCTGTATGTGAGAACATCATTTCCTGCCCATCTAACACAGTTCTGTATGTGAGAACATCATTTCCTGCCCATCTAACACAGTTCTGTATGTGAGAACATCATTTCCTGCCCATCTAACACAGTTCTGTATGTGAGGACATCATTTCCTGCCCATCTAACACAGTTCTGTATGTGAGAACGTCATTTCCTGCCCATCTAACCCAGTTCTGCATGTGAGAACATCATTTCCTGCCCATCTAACACAGTTCTGTATGTGAGAACATCATTTCCAGCCCATCTAACCCAGTTCTGCATGTGAGAACATCATTTCCTGCCCATCTAACACAGTTCTTTATGTGAGGACATCATTTCCAGCCCATCTAACCCAGTTCTGTATGTGAGAACATCATTTCCTGCCCATCTAACACAGTTCTGTATGTGAGAACATCATTTCCTGCCCATCTAACACAGTTCTGTATGTGAGAACTTCATTTCCTGCCCATCTAACACAGTTCTGTATGTGAGAACATCATTTCCTGCCCATCTAACACAGTTCTGTATGTGAGAACATCATTTCCTGCCCATCTAACACAGTTCTGTATGTGAGAACATCATTTCCTGCCCATCTAACACAGTTCTGTATGTGAGAACATCATTTCCTGCCCATCTAACACAGTTCTGTATGTGAGAACATCATTTCCTGCCCATCTAACACAGTTCTGCATGTGAGAACATCATTTCCTGCCCATCTAACACAGTTCTGTATGTGAGAACATCATTTCCTGCCCATCTAACACAGTTCTGTATGTGAGAACATCATTTCCTGCCCATCTAACACAGTTCTGTATGTGAGAACATCATTTCCTGCCCATCTAACACAGTTCTGTATGTGAGAACATCATTTCCTGCCCATCTAACACAGTTCTGTATGTGAGAACATCATTTCCTGCCCATCTAACACAGTTCTGTATGTGAGAACATCATTTCCTGCCCATCTAACCCAGTTCTGTATGTGAGAACATCATTTCCTGCCCATCTAACACAGTTCTGTATGTGAGAACGTCATTTCCTGCTCATCTAACACAGTTCTGTATGTGAGAACATCATTTCCTGCCCATTTAACCCAGTTCTGTATGTTAAGACATCATTTCCAGCCCATCTAACACAGTTCTGTATGTGAAGACATCATTTCCAGCCCATCTAACACAGTTCTGTATGTGAAGACATCATTTCCTGCCCATCTAACACAGTTCTGTATGTGAGAACATCATTTCCTGCCCATCTAACACAGTTCTGTATGTGAGAACATCATTTCCTGCCCATCTAACCCAGTTCTGTATGTGAGAACATCATTTCCTGCCCATCTAACACAGTTCTGTATGTGAGAACGTCATTTCCTGCCCATCTAACCCAGTTCTGCATGTGAGAACATCATTTCCTGCCCATCTAACACAGTTCTGTATGTGAGAACATCATTTCCTGCCCATCTAACACAGTTCTGTATGTGAGAACATCATTTCCTGCCCATCTAACACAGTTCTGTATGTGAGAACATCATTTCCTGCCCATCTAACACAGTTCTGTATGTGAGAACATCATTTCCTGCCCATCTAACACAGTTCTGTATGTGAGGACATCATTTCCTGCCCATCTAACACAGTTCTGTATGTGAGAACATCATTTCCTGCCCATCTAACACAGTTCTGTATGTGAGAACATCATTTCCTGCCCATCTAACACAGTTCTGTATGTGAGAACATCATTTCCTGCCCATCTAACACAGTTCTGTATGTGAGAACATCATTTCCTGCCCATCTAACACAGTTCTGTATGTGAGAACATCATTTCCTGCCCATCTAACCCAGTTCTGTATGTGAGAACATCATTTCCTGCCCATCTAACACAGTTCTGTATGTGAGAACGTCATTTCCTGCTCATCTAACACAGTTCTGTATGTGAGAACATCATTTCCTGCCCATTTAACCCAGTTCTGTATGTTAAGACATCATTTCCAGCCCATCTAACACAGTTCTGTATGTGAAGACATCATTTCCAGCCCATCTAACACAGTTCTGTATGTGAAGACATCATTTCCTGCCCATCTAACACAGTTCTGTATGTGAGAACATCATTTCCTGCCCATCTAACACAGTTCTGTATGTGAGAACATCATTTCCTGCCCATCTAACACAGTTCTGTATGTGAGAACATCATTTCCTGCCCATCTAACACAGTTCTGTATGTGAGGACATCATTTCCTGCCCATCTAACACAGTTCTGTATGTGAGAACATCATTTCCTGCCCATCTAACATAGTTCTGTATGTGAGAACATCATTTCCTGCCCATCTAACACAGTTCTGCATGTGAGAACATCATTTCCAGCCCATCTAACCCAGTTCTGCATGTAAGAACATCATTTCCTGCCCATCTAACCCAGTTCTGTATGTGAGAACATCATTTCCTGCCCATCTAACACAGTTCTGTATGTGAGAACATCATTTCCTGCCCATCTAACACAGTTCTGTATGTGAGGACATCATTTCCTGCCCATCTAACACAGTTCTGTATGTGAGAACATCATTTCCTGCCTATCTAACACAGTTCTGTATGTGAGAACATCATTTCCTGCCCATTTAACCCAGTTCTGTATGTGAGAACATCATTTCCTGCCCATCTAACACAGTTCTGTATGTGAGAACATCATTTCCTGCCCATCTAACCCAGTTCTGCATGTGAGAACATCATTTCCTGCCCATCTAACACAGTTCTGCATGTGAGAACATCATTTCCTGCCCATCTAACACAGTTCTGCATGTGAGAACATCATTTCCTGCCCATCTAACACAGTTCTGTATGTGAGAACATCATTTCCTGCCCATCTAACACAGTTCTGTATGTGAGAACATCATTTCCTGCCCATCTAACACAGTTCTGTATGTGAGAACATCATTTCCTGCCCATCTAACACAGTTCTGTATGTGAGAACATCATTTCCTGCCCATCTAACCCAGTTCTGCATGTGAGAACATCATTTCCTGCCCATCTAACACAATTCTGCATGTGAGAACATCATTTCCTGCCCATCTAACCCAGTTCTGCATGTGAGAACATCATTTCCTGCCCATCTAACACAGTTCTGCATGTGAGAACATCATTTCCTGCCCATCTAACACAGTTCTGCATGTGAGAACATCATTTCCTGCCCATCTAACACAGTTCTGTATGTGAGAACATCATTTCCTGCCCATCTAACACAGTTCTGTATGTGAGAACATCATTTCCTGCCCATCTAACACAGTTCTGTATGTGAGAACATCATTTCCTGCCCATCTAACACAGTTCTGTATGTGAGAACATCATTTCCTGCCCATCTAACCCAGTTCTGCATGTGAGAACATCATTTCCTGCCCATCTAACACAGTTCTGCATGTGAGAACATCATTTCCTGCCCATCTAACACAGTTCTGCATGTGAGAACATCATTTCCTGCCCATCTAACACAGTTCTGTATGTGAGAACATCATTTCCTGCCCATCTAACACAGTTCTGTATGTGAGAACATCATTTCCTGCCCATCTAACACAGTTCTGTATGTGAGAACATCATTTCCTGCCCATCTAACACAGTTCTGCATGTGAGAACATCATTTCCTGCCCATCTAACACAGTTCTGTATGTGAGAACATCATTTCCTGCCCATCTAACACAGTTCTGTATGTGAGAACATCATTTCCTGCCCATCTAACACAGTTCTGTATGTGAGAACATCATTTCCTGCCCATCTAACACAGTTCTGTATGTGAGAACATCATTTCCTGCCCATCTAACACAGTTCTGTATGTGAGAACATCATTTCCTGCCCATCTAACCCAGTTCTGTATGTGAGAACATCATTTCCTGCCCATCTAACACAGTTCTGTATGTGAGAACATCATTTCCTGCCCATCTAACACAGTTCTGTATGTGAGAACATCATTTCCTGCCCATCTAACACAGTTCTGTATGTGAGAACATCATTTCCTGCCCATCTAACACAGTTCTGCATGTGAGAACATCATTTCCTGCCCATCTAACACAGTTCTGTATGTGAGAACATCATTTCCTGCCCATCTAACACAGTTCTGTATGTGAGAACATCATTTCCTGCCCATCTAACACAGTTCTGTATGTGAGAACATCATTTCCTGCCCATCTAACACAGTTCTGTATGTGAGAACATCATTTCCTGCCCATCTAACACAGTTCTGTATGTGAGAACATCATTTCCTGCCCATCTAACACAGTTCTGTATGTGAGAACATCATTTCCTGCCCATCTAACCCAGTTCTGTATGTGAGAACATCATTTCCTGCCCATCTAACACAGTTCTGTATGTGAGAACGTCATTTCCTGCTCATCTAACACAGTTCTGTATGTGAGAACATCATTTCCTGCCCATTTAACCCAGTTCTGTATGTTAAGACATCATTTCCAGCCCATCTAACACAGTTCTGTATGTGAAGACATCATTTCCAGCCCATCTAACACAGTTCTGTATGTGAAGACATCATTTCCTGCCCATCTAACACAGTTCTGTATGTGAGAACATCATTTCCTGCCCATCTAACACAGTTCTGTATGTGAGAACATCATTTCCTGCCCATCTAACCCAGTTCTGTATGTGAGAACATCATTTCCTGCCCATCTAACACAGTTCTGTATGTGAGAACGTCATTTCCTGCCCATCTAACCCAGTTCTGCATGTGAGAACATCATTTCCTGCCCATCTAACACAGTTCTGTATGTGAGAACATCATTTCCTGCCCATCTAACACAGTTCTGTATGTGAGAACATCATTTCCTGCCCATCTAACACAGTTCTGTATGTGAGAACATCATTTCCTGCCCATCTAACACAGTTCTGTATGTGAGAACATCATTTCCTGCCCATCTAACACAGTTCTGTATGTGAGGACATCATTTCCTGCCCATCTAACACAGTTCTGTATGTGAGAACATCATTTCCTGCCCATCTAACATAGTTCTGTATGTGAGAACATCATTTCCTGCCCATCTAACACAGTTCTGCATGTGAGAACATCATTTCCAGCCCATCTAACCCAGTTCTGCATGTGAGAACATCATTTCCTGCCCATCTAACCCAGTTCTGTATGTGAGAACATCATTTCCTGCCCATCTAACACAGTTCTGTATGTGAGAACATCATTTCCTGCCCATCTAACACAGTTCTGTATGTGAGGACATCATTTCCTGCCCATCTAACACAGTTCTGTATGTGAGAACATCATTTCCTGCCTATCTAACACAGTTCTGTATGTGAGAACATCATTTCCTGCCCATTTAACCCAGTTCTGTATGTGAGAACATCATTTCCTGCCCATCTAACACAGTTCTGTATGTGAGAACATCATTTCCTGCCCATCTAACCCAGTTCTGCATGTGAGAACATCATTTCCTGCCCATCTAACACAGTTCTGCATGTGAGAACATCATTTCCTGCCCATCTAACACAGTTCTGCATGTGAGAACATCATTTCCTGCCCATCTAACACAGTTCTGTATGTGAGAACATCATTTCCTGCCCATCTAACACAGTTCTGTATGTGAGAACATCATTTCCTGCCCATCTAACACAGTTCTGTATGTGAGGACATCATTTCCTGCCCATCTAACACAGTTCTGTATGTGAGAACATCATTTCCTGCCCATCTAACACAGTTCTGTATGTGAGAACATCATTTCCTGCCCATCTAACACAGTTCTGTATGTGAGAACATCATTTCCTGCCCATCTAACCCAGTTCTGTATGTGAGAACATCATTTCCTGCCCATCTAACACAGTTCTGTATGTGAGAACGTCATTTCCTGCCCATCTAACACAGTTCTGTATGTGAGAACATCATTTCCTGCCCATTTAACCCAGTTCTGTATGTTAAGACATCATTTCCAGCCCATCTAACACAGTTCTGTATGTGAAGACATCATTTCCAGCCCATCTAACACAGTTCTGTATGTGAAGACATCATTTCCTGCCCATCTAACACAGTTCTGTATGTGAGAACATCATTTCCTGCCCATCTAACACAGTTCTGTATGTGAGAACATCATTTCCTGCCCATCTAACCCAGTTCTGTATGTGAGAACATCATTTCCTGCCCATCTAACACAGTTCTGTATGTGAGAACGTCATTTCCTGCCCATCTAACCCAGTTCTGCATGTGAGAACATCATTTCCTGCCCATCTAACACAGTTCTGTATGTGAGAACATCATTTCCAGCCCATCTAACCCAGTTCTGCATGTGAGAACATCATTTCCTGCCCATCTAACACAGTTCTGTATGTGAGAACATCATTTCCTGCCCATTTAACCCAGTTCTGTATGTTAAGACATCATTTCCAGCCCATCTAACACAGTTCTGTATGTGAAGACATCATTTCCTGCCCATCTAACACAGTTCTGCATGTGAGAACATTATTTCCTGCCCATCTAACACAGTTCTGTATGTGAGAACGTCATTTCCTGCCCATCTAACACAGTTCTGCATGTGAGGACATCATTTCCTGCCCATCTAACCCAGTTCTGCATGTGAGAACATCATTTCCTGCCCATCTAACACAGTTCTGTATGTGAGAACATCATTTCCAGCCCATCTAACCCAGTTCTGCATGTTCGAACATCATTTCCTGCCCATCTAACACAGTTCTGTATGTGAGAACATCATTTCCTGCCCATTTAACCCAGTTCTGTATGTTAAGACATCATTTCCTGCCCATTTAACCCAGTTCTGTATGTGAAGATATCATTTCCTGCTAGCAAAACCAGTTCTGTATGTGATGACATCATCTGCAAATGTATGTGTTTGTGGCAGCCCCAAAGATGAAATGTTGAACATGAATGATAATATTGTGATTATTTACCTGAACTAGAGCCACAGAGAAACCAATACGTGCAAATTTTCTCCCAGAACTTAAACCTCTGATCAGTCGCTCCAGACAGTACTGCAGAATTTGTCTTTTCTCACTCGCCTGAAAAATTAATTTAAAATATTTACAATTATATACAAAATTATTTCCAAATAAAATGTGTACAAATTATTGTATTTCATCACAGTATAATGATGATGTTCCTCCTTCACAAGCAAAGATGAGCATAGGCATTGAAGAAGGTAAAGTTAGGTTTGACTGTGAATCATGAGATAGCTGATTGTGTTTGAGCAATCCATGCTTTGAAAAACATGTTGCAGTGTGTGCAGGAATGTAGCAGACCTTGAGATGAAGGAAAAAACTGATCTCTCCTTTTGTTTTTAATCTATTGCCTGCAATGTACTACTCTGTTCAAAACTGCTAACCTGCACTAATCTGACCAGTCCATGCTGGATGGTTAAGAGCTTTGGTCAATCCGGATGTGCTTGAGAGATGTTTTCAAGTAGTTTTTGAAATACAGTTTACCATAGAACAGTCTTTTTAGAAGATGCTCATTTGGCATGCAGATGAAGTGAGTTGCCAACAAAGTTCAGACCTTATCAGCAAGATCCAGACGCTTTTATACCTAGATTTTATCAGTATCTGTGTATCAGGGATGTGATCCTGCCATCAAACACCAAGAAGCATTCAGAGGCACAGCAGGTGAGAAGAAATTAAACTGCCTAGCATATAACAGTCCAGGATTCTTTCACCAATTGCAGCAAAGGCAGAATGACCAGCAAGTATACCCAGTTTTTTCCAGGCTCAGACCATGCTGGATCCAAAAATTCCCACAAGGACACCATATACTGCACTAGCACAAACAATTAGCTGCAATGTGCAAGACGATATCCTTATCACAGTATTTACACAATATGGGGACGGTTACTGTGTACCAGCAAAAGTATTAGTTACTGTGTGAGGACATCGCTTAATCAGTGGCCTAACGTGAGAAAATATTAGACAGTTTGACAACCTGGCACGGCAGGAAAACAACAACGATCTTGATACATAATACTGTAGACAGAGAGCTTTGGAGAGCCATGATCGCATACGCCAGCCGGCATGGCACCTGATAATGATGACTGTGTACCAGTAACAACCTACATTAGTGTAAGCAGATGGGCCCTAATGTGCATCAATATAGAATGCATGTGAGCAGTGATATTTGAATTTTTCCAGAGAAGACACACTTTCTCCTCTTACCCTGATTATCCCCACTTCTGTCATTTTTTGTAGCTTATTATATATGTAGAGTCTAGGAAATTGCTGTGAAATATAGGTTTATGTACACATTGGTGTTATCACCTCTATCATATTTTTCAATACTGTGCCATCAATCAGTCACAGTAGTTACTATAGTAGCTAATACACTTCATATGTACAATTATATTAACACAACACATATCCCTGCCATCATTTTCTTTATTTTGCCTAAATCTCTACCTTAGCCTGATAGTTCCCCTGGACCAAATAAGACTATCAGAACATCAGGATTGCTAGGCTAAATAATTTATCCTCTCCTGTTCAATTCTGTTAACAAGTAAGTTGCAACCACAGCACAAGACAAAAGAAAACTAGTAATAGCATAAATGGCGTGCCTACGAGGAAGTCAGAGTGACATTAATAGATAGAATTAGAAACGATAACATCAGACAGATAACCAAAACAATATTAGTATTTGAACACATCAAGAGGCAACAGATCACGCGGTTTTCACACACTTCCAGACTACTAACAGACAGCATACCACATGGACACCATGGCTATAAAGCCAGAGGGGAGACCATGTAAAAGATAGACTACAGAAATCAAAGTGGCTATGGCAACAAGCCTACAAACAGCACAAATCTGCAGAGAACTCTTCTATCCTTTATACTGTACGGCACAGAAGGGTCACAGCATATAGTAAAAGTAAAGTAACCCATAGCATTTATTAATGCCGTAGGGGTGTAAGACGTTAGCAATCTCACATTTCAGAGGCTCTGCAAATGAGAACGGTAGCCATCTCCTCTCTCTCAGTCTTTACTTCCCAGATTAATCCGGTTAATCTGCTAACGTGGCTCCCTACAGCATATAGATAGATGTAATAGAATAGAGAATACAAAGTACGGAAAACATTTTTACTTGAGCTGCAAGGCGATGTGGTGCCGCTATTGCGAACCTGGTTCAATTCTCATCAGCTTTAATAATTATTTTGTGGTCACAAGTTCAATTTATATTTTCCTAAAGGCCTGTTTTATGTAAATTATTTTGATGCCAAATTAATAGGGAAAAAATCATAACATATTTTCAGGATGGACTTACAGATTTGGTTGAAGTATCGTTGAATTGAAGTTTTCAAGGGCTATCTAACTAATTATAACTATAGTATTTTTAAAATATTGTACTATTTTAAAAATTGTGTCCAAGTACCTCTCTCTGTGTGATGTGTCCTTTACAGAATGTTGTCTTCCCCGCCACTCTGTAATTCTCTTGGTTCTGTGCAAGCTGCCCAGCTTCTTCCCACAACGATATGTTGCCATTGGAAAGATATGGCTTCTTAATAGGCCTAGTTGTAACTGTTTTTGTTTGATTCTTGCCATAGATTTTTCATCTGTGATTTTTTTATAAGGCCAGTTTGCTAATCTTTCTGATCTCTGCAGAGCAATCTCCTGTGGTTTTGATGGTTGACCGAGATATTCAAAATTGCTGACATTTTCGGGCTGTTCTTTGTCAATGACTATTGTAGGTGTGAGTTCATCTCTGCTGATATGCATTATTTTTGTCTTTTTTATACTGAGGAAAAGATTTTGTGCCTCGGCTTAGATAATTTAATAATAGGCATTTAGTAGGGTAGACCTATGCCACTATTAGGACAAAGCTACATAATATATGGCATAGGATAGGTCTATAGGCCAAATTTAGACCTATAAGTAATGTGGTTCATCCATCAGAAGTGACACAAACAGGTGATGACCATTTGTTACATCCACTTTGGAAATTCAGATAATATAAGTAATGAACTGTTGTAGACCTAATGAATATATAGGCCGGATAGGGCCTACCCCTGCCCCTAGCTATGATACACTACAGTGATCAGTGGCCTAGAATAGGTACTTGGACATCTGGGATTAGCGTGTTTGGAAAAGTTTGGAAAATTTTGCAAAAGCTATAAATTTCTAGTGACAGGGTTTATATTTAGAGATGTTGTTCCCCATCGAGGCCAGCTCCTTGGCAAGGAGATGGGGCTTAGTCCAGCCAGCAGAGGCTGGAAATTAAGACTGGCTGGGCACTCGAAGACTAAGACATTCGGGCAGGACCACAGCCTTGCCTAGCAAGTAAATGTGCTGAAGTCAGCGACATTTGACCAGAAGGCGTATCGCAACAATCAGAATGTCATGCAGTATAGTAAATGAATGTCTATATCTGCATTACCCCGTTATGGTGCTAACCCTGTGACGATTCACCAGGTTGGAGTAGTACCGGGCATACCTCCAAAGGGCCCACCCCATACAACTGGAGGTCCTCTTTGATTGCCTTGTAGAGCCAGGAGACACAAGAGTAATATCACTGACCAACAAATATTACCAACCAATGAGATACCACTGTTTTGAGCGTTGTTTTTGGTCTTCCCTGTTCTCTTTTTCCATCTGGTGTCCACATGAAGGCTTGTCATGGAATTCTGTCTTCCTTCATTCTAAGTACATGGCAGATGTATGTCCAGTATTGTTTTCTGATGATGTCATGTTGGTCACATATTCTTGTTTTGTCTCCCTCTTAGTATGTCGTTTGATTTGAAGTCTTTCCAATTAGTATAATGTGATTTTTCCACCAATATATGCAGAATTCAATTCTTTATTTATATGTGCAAATATTATTTAAATATCTTTACTTTAACAACCAAAAAATTATCACATTTTCAAAACACTAACATAGTCACCATCAATAACGCAAATTATCAAAAAAGAATCCGGTGGCAGGGAGACGTTTCGTATTTTTTTTATCTAGCTTGTTTAGGCTAAAGGTTAATATTCAAAATGGTAGCCAATTTGTATAATTAAAACGGTGAAGGTAAAGAATAGTTCTCCGCTGTGTTATAAATAGAACAATGTTGACAATTTTAACTCCAAATTATTTCCAAACACGCTAATCCCAGAAGTCCATGTACCTAATGTAAACAGTGCACTATTGAGTATTGTAAGTATTTGATCTTTACTTTTACCATAATTTTTAATTAAAGGCTATCTAACTATATTCATATTATCTATATATTGTTTGTAATTATGTAGCATAATTTTGAAAATGTCCAAGTCCAAGTAAAATCTAAAACTAAATTATATTTTGAAAATGAATTGGCGATTTGAAAGTCAAGTTGAAGTAAAGTTATGAGCACCTTACCTCTGATTTTTTTACCAAATACGCCAGTTTCACTACTCCTTCGTTTCTCTGGTCATCATTTCCATCAGATAATATCCAAAATACATCCAGAATATGTTGCGGTGGTCTAAATTTGGCCATATCGTAAGTTTGCAAACTTATTTGAACACTACCTGACACGTGTTTGTGGCGATAGTTTGTAGCAGTACAAATCGGAAGTATGAAGTTTTAGATATCAAGTCCGTCTCCGCATAAACTCCAAAAAAAGGAAATAACAGAGTGCCATATTGGCCATTTTATATTTTGCCACTCAGTCTATAAGACTTAAGTATTGTTGATTGGTTTGTTGCTGATCCAGCGTTCTATGGGCTCATGCTCTGAAACCAGATGTCATTGTTTGATAGGCTATCTATATGCATGTGTTTGTGAGCTGTAGTTTTGTTCCATATCTTCTTCTTCTTCTGCGTTCGTTCTCAAACTCCTGCAGATTAGCAGGATGTAGTCCGGAGAACGGAATGCGTTGTGTCATGGTTTACAGCATTGCTGTGATATCTGCGCCTTTCGGCCTAACACATCCGACTTCAGCGTGGCTTTGGGTCACTGACCCTATATGGGATGGGACAGCCAACTCCATCCCATAACCTCCTTAGTCGCCTTTTACGACATGCGTGGAAGGTAAAGTGTTGTTATTCTTTGCTCCCCTTTCGGGCCCCGGCAACACACGGACGATTTTGTTCCATATGAGGTGTTCCATTTATTTGGCCTCGGTTGGAGAAGCATTTTTTTTGACGTCATACAGCGTTGGACATTCAAAAAATATGGTGTTCGACAGTATCGTAGGGATGAGTGCACATCGGGGTGCCAAGAGTTCTGCGTTGCTCTCTTGCGGACCCTTGGTTAGCAGATAACCAAGATCCTAAAAGTACCTCCTCGTGGTGCACTCATGAAACTGTTTCGAAGCTCGTGCAAAGCAGTCTGGCTAACGTTTTATGCATCGTGTCCGAGGAGTGTAGATTGACAAGGAATGAGACCTATGTGCACATGACAAACAATATCTCTGAATGAAACCTCTCAGTTCACACAGTCAAAAATGTCTCAGCAGTATAAGATAGCGTATGGCCTGAACTTCCTGGCTGTCATGTCCCAAGCTCACGAATATAAAGAATCGCGGTAAAGTCTCTGGGATAGTAAAGCTAACAGAGAGTAAAGCTAACACATTGAATACAATGAGAAGGAAACACAGTTGTAAATATTAGCATAAAGTGTGAAAACGTAACTAAAGTAACGTTAAGCTCGAGAACAAGCTTCTAGTTACCTCCAAGAATGCTTCGTGGAAAAACAGAAGCAGGAATTGTCTCCCAGTGCCCCGAAATATGGGTAGAGACTCAGACTTGGACGAGGTGTTCACGATGTTGGTTGATTAAACCTTGGTTAAGAGGGCGAACGATCCATACACACAAATGAGAAAGGTTCAGTGCCCAATGGACATAGGGAGAATTACGTAAGACAGCTTCACTTTGCAGTGAAACACATCGTGCTAGGAAGATGTATTCGACACAAGCCTAAATCCCTAATGACTGCCTCCTCAGAGTCTGACATCTAGGGATACCTATGTGTTGGCATGTAATCACGGGGTAATAAACCATCAGGGTTTAGTTCCTATCGTCGCCTGGCGATAGATAAGAAGACTTTCACGAGCTTGGGAAGTTCATCAAAATTAAAAGCACGCTGAAAACTGCTGTACTGGGCCGGAGGCGCAAAATAACGCAGCTCCGCTGTGAAAGCAACAGCAGAAAGGTACCTCACTCTTCCCGGCAGAAATCACATGAACGTTCGTGTTATTATCAGAGAAAATGTTGATTATCCATCATAAAATGGAGCGACCTTGTCTGAAATAGTGATCTAAGAAATAAAATACACCAAGAGTGCACATAAAGCGTCATAAGAAGAACGTAGATGGAACTACCATCCTAAGACTAGATTAAAACAGACTGAATAGGCACTTATGTGGACACCGGACGGGAAAATAAAACGAGGAAGACCAAACACTACTCTACAAAAAAACACCATACTTAAAGAAGGGGAAACAATGGGCTCCAAGTCAGTACAAGAACTAAAACTGTAGGCAGCTGACCGAATCATGTGAAGAAGCAAAAGATCTGCCTAATGTGCCACACATGCACAAAAGGAACAAACTAACTATCATAGAGCGAATGCAGAAGAAGAAGAGCGCACGGTGACGCCCTGGAGTGTGTTGTATTCTGTTATGTATTGTTAAACTGTATGTGTACATGTTATGTGCGAAGTCGAAAGATGATACTCCTGATACTTCTTCAAAACAACTGTGGGAGTTCGACAGGGATGCATAATGTCCCCAGTACTTTTTAACATATACTTAGAGCACATCATACAAGAGACATTGCATGACTACAACACGTCTATATCGATCGGAGGTCGCCCTATTTGCAACTTGCGTTTCGCTGATGATATTTATCTTATAGCTGGGTCAGAACAATCATTGCAAGAATTAACATCAAAGTTAGAAAAAGTTACCAGCAAGTACGGAATGGAAATCAATTCAGATAAGAGCAAAATCTTGGTAAACAGCAGAGACACAGAAAACCAGACTAATATCATGATGAATGGACATACGCTTGAAGAGGTGAATACCTTCAAATACCTCGGATCCAGTATATGCAGCGATGGTAAATGCAAAGCAGAATTAAAAATAAGGCTGGAGATGGCTTTAGCGTCCTTGTCAAGGCTAACTGTGATTTGGAAAAGCAACATCAGTGTTGGAGTGAAAATCAAACTGTATAGGTCGCTGGTGCTTTCCGTTGTGTTGTATGGTTGTGAGAGTTGGACACTCACTGCGGACATGGAGAGAAGATTACAGGCTTTCGAGTATAAATGCTACAGAAGAATTCTACGAATTTCCTATAGGGAACATAAGACCAATGTGTACGTAAGAAATAAAGTAGAGATGTGTGCAGGTGTCCAGGAGCCATTGCTTTCAATAGTGAAACGACGAAAACTAGCATGGTTCGGACATGTATGCAGGCACGATTCCTTGTCAAAAACAATACTGCAGGGAACTGTCGAGGGTGGAAGAAGCAGAGGAGGACAACTAAAGACATGGACAGACAACATCAAGGAATGGACAGGGCTAGATATGTCCACACTCATCCGCATCGCTGAGGATAGAATTCGCTGGAGGACTCTGTGTGCTGAAGCTTCCAATGTGGTACCCCTACGACCCTGAAGGGTTATGGGTTTTATTGATATTATTGATTGACTCCTGATCTTTCCTTCACATGAGATTGGTGTCGTTGGAATTTGAGCTGGTCATATATTTATTTTAAGGATATTTTCAATATGACTTGGAAAAACGAATGCCCACCCCAACAATGTAAAAATGGTATCATTATCAAACTACCAAAAAAAAGGAGACCTAAGAAACTGTGATAACTGGAGGGAATCACACTGCTATCCATACCTGGTAAAATTCTTTGTAACATGATGCTTGCAAGATTAAAGTCATCCTTAGACAAAAGACTTAGAGAAGAGCAGTCAGGCTTTACTGACCAGGTCGTTACTGCCTCGACCATATATTCACTCTTAGAACAATAATGGAAGAATGTCTAGAATTTAGATCTAATCTCATTATAAACTTCGTTGATTTTCAAAAAGCTTTCGACAGCATTTATCGGCCGTCGCTTTTGGGAAATTTTGAAAATATACGGATTCCAGAACAAATACATAAATGTGATAAGATCATTCTATACCAACTCAAAATACTGTGTTAGAACAGAAAAGGGCAATTCAGAAGGGTTCCCTGTGATTACTGGTGTTAAACAAGGCTACCCTATGTCGCCTTACTATTCAATATCGCAATTTACTGGGCTATGAGAAAAAGCACATCCAACACAAATGTAGGAATCAAATGGATAAATAAAACAACATTAGAAGACAGGGATTTTGCCGATTATCTGGCACTATAGAGTGAAAACCATCAAGATGCACAAACAAAAACTGATAGATTGAAACTCATCGCAGGACAAATAGATCTCCAAATCAATTCATTGAAAACAAAAATTATGGAATTCACCAATTCACCTAACGAAATTACTTTAAATGGACAACAACTTGAAAAAGTACACAAATTATCCTATCTAGGAGAATTTTATTTCTCGTATCTAGAAAAAGAATCTATCTCTTCTCCAGTCTGATCCTGACACCCGTGACGCTTTACATGACTTACCTCTGGTGGCTTATAGGCGTGATAGAAATCTGAAGGACATCTTTGTTCATAGTCAACGTAAGTCTTCTGTTCCTGACCATTTTGGCACTGTTCGCTGCTCATGTGCCCGTTGCTATACATGTCCCAAGGCCACTTTCTCCATCGATGAGGCCTTTACATGTGAATCCCGTTATATAATTTACGTGATCATATGTAAACGCTGTGGCAAAGAGTACATCGGGGAAACAGGCCTACGATTGAGCGATCGCTTTTGTAACCATCTTCATGCCATCAAGCACAGAACACCCACTCCTGTGGCCACACACTTCAACGGCGATGGTCATCATGGTGCTTTTGATATTCAGTTCACCACCATCAGATCTTGCACCACCGATGATATACTCTAGGTATACTCTAGAAAATCGTCTCAATTTTGAATTGGGTACACTCAAGCCTTTTGGACTCAATTCCGACCACTCTTATGTCTAGTACTGGGTTGGTGTGGTCTTTGTCTTTATTCTTTTTTGTTCCGTCATTTACTCATCGTTTTGTTCGTTTAGTTTCCACATATATTTACGTATTTTATGTACTTTATGACCTTCCGGCATCTCATTTCCATATTTCCGTTGGATGTTGTGATAATGTTTCCATTCATCGTCTTTTGATGTTTTGTTTGTGTCTTGATAAGACCTTTTGGATGAAACGTTGAATGTGATTTGTGTATTGTAATTTTTATGATTTCTTGTGTGCTCATCATTGTCCATCATTACTTACTAGTTTTAGCTATAGTCTGTCGTGTCTTATTGAAGCGATATATAAACTTGTGTTTTACTATCTAGGGAGCAAATTAACACTCGACGGTAATCAGCAGAAACAAGCTCATTACCATCTTCAACCAATCATGGAAAACTGGTAAAATTCCAGACTTGTGGCGTGAAGCTGTCATCATCCCACTAGGAAAAAAAACAAAAAGGAAAAACAAGCAAGTCAAGCTACCAACCAGTCAGCCTCTTAAGTTGCGTAGGGAAAACAATGTAGAGAATGGTCAACTCTAGATTGAAAAAATACCTAGAAGAAAACCAACAGCTCACCAAGACACAGTCGGCCTATAGGAAAAAATCAAAGCACTGAAGGCCAGCTCACATACCTAGCACAGGAAATCAAACATGCTTTTCAAAAGAAGGAAAAAGTGCTGGCAACTTTTATGGACTTGAGCAAGGCCTTCAATAATGTATGGAAAGATGGAGTCCTCTTCAAGCTTCCCCAAAACAAAATTGAAGGAAAAATGTTCAGCTGGATAAAAAATTTCCTCTGCTACTGCACAGCAAGAATAAAAGTAAATGGTAAACTAAGCAAACGTGTTACTCTCCAACAGGGAGTGCCTCAAGCAGGAGTCATCTCTCCTACCCTCTTCTTAGTATTCAACAATGATATTGGAGAGAAACTGTCACATTATATTTCAAAGGACCTCCAAGCAGAAGACTTTGCTGTCTGAAATGTGGCAGGCAACCTATCTACTTCAAAGAACAGAATGCAGACTGCACTTGACACCCTCATAGATGAATGAGAATCGAACTGGGAAGTCCAGATCAACCTCTCCAAAACTGTAACAACCATCCTCTCACTTTCAAACCACCAAGAAAAAGCAAATCTTAAAATAAATGGAAGTGAGCTAGCACATGTGGAGAACCCTACATATCTAGGGGTCACCCTGGACAAGCGACTCACCTGGAAACCACACCTAATAACCACTGAGCAAAAAGCAACCAGGAGGCTATCCTTGATGAAGAAACTTGCAGGCACAAGCTGGGGAGCAAATGGACATATTCTCCGAAAAGTCTTAATGGGTACAGTCAGACCTGTAGTAGAATATGGAATGACAGCCTGGTCATCAGCATCAAAAACAAATACTGATCGCCTATCTAAAGTACAAAATGCAGGACTTCGACTTATCTCTGGAGGGATGAAAATCACTCCAATCCATGCAATGGAAAAACATGTAAACATCCGCCCACTGGATGACAGAAGAGAAGACAGAGTGCTTGTTCAAATAGAAAAAATTAAGCGCATGCCAAACCATCCGATGTATGCGCAAATTTCTAGATCAACCACAAGCAGGTTGAAGAGAACCAGCTTCTGTCACACCTCCAAAGATATCCACGAATAACACAAAGAAATCCTCACAAACCTCCCAAATGAAATTGAAACACTAACGGACTTTGAAGAGCCAGGCAATAGTCTCCAGAATGTCTCCATAATAAAACAGGTTCCTGAAATAATTAATAAGGAATACCAAACTCCACCTCAACTAAAAGCATGGACACTGGAGATGATAGAAATAAAATACAATCCCAAGGAATGGACACAAGTCTACACAGATGGATCGGCAGAAGGAGCAGTAAGGAATGGAGGAGGTGGAATTTTTATAAGACTCAAAGATGGGAAGACAATATCAAAAGCTTTTCCAACCGGGAAATACTCCTCTAATTTTAGAGCAGAAGCAGTTGCACTCCATCAAGCACTGAAAGCCTTCACTGAACCAGGACTGCCAAGACCAAAGAAGATAGCCATATTCACAGATTGCAGATCCCTACTGGAACCAATCCAGAGCAACAGAAACGAAAGCCTTCTGTACAACATTAGACATGAGCTAAGACAGATCCAAAAATCAACAGCTATTGCCCTTCAGTGGATACCATCACACTGTGGAATCATGGGAAATGAGAAAGTGGATGCTCTGTCAAAGGCAGGAATCGAAATTGAGCAACACAGACACCCACTGTCTTACGGAGAAGTAAAAACAATAATCCGCAACACATACACAGCAAAGTGGAAGAAAGAAATGGAAGGGGAATACGAACATGATGCAATACATCTCCTCCAAAGATATCAAGATATCACAATATTTCGCCTTAGAACAGGCAACTGCAGACTGTTGGGTCACCTTTACCGATTAAGGATCTCACACACAGATGAATGTCCATGTGGATCCGGGACCCAGACTCCGGAACACATACTTCAGGACTGCCCAACATACAAAGACCAGAGACAGCAGACCTGGCCAGAGGATACAGACTTGAGGCAAAAGCTATGGGGCAGCCGCACTTGACGACAGGCCTGACGGTATAGCATGACCCCAGATACTGAACGCAGAAGAAGAACACTCGACGGTGATGTCATGACAGAAATTACAATTCGCATTGCCCTTGCATCATGTGCATTTAACAGACTGTCTAATATCTGGAAGTGAAAGTCAACCAGCACACGCACGAGAATGCGATTATTTAATTCCTGCGTTATTCCGGTGCTATCATATGGATGTGAGAGCTGGAAAAGCTCTTTATCCTCAGAAAAGAAATTACTGAGTTTCGAGAACAAATGTCTTCGTAGGATAACTAACACCCATTGGAGTGAATTCAAATCGAATGATAAAATCAGAGAAGAGACACATCAAAATTTCATCACAGATGTTATCAGAAAACGCTGTTGGTCCTACATCGGGCATGTCCTACGCGCAGACACCAACAGAATACACCACCAATCTCTTGAATGATACATACAGGCAAAAGAGCAAGGGGTAGACCAAAAGAAACACTCAGAAGAACAATACTTAGAGAAAGTAAAACAACCAATATTCCTACTATTCAAGAACTGCACAGAATAGCTTTGAACAGACAGAATTGGAGAGATCTGACTTCTGCCCTATGCGCTAACTTCAGTGCAAAAGGAAAATGAATGAATAAATATATTTATAGATTTCCCTACAGGTGTTTTCTTGTCTATATTCAAAGTTATCCGATTGATTGTTTTGTTAAATAAAATTAGCCAATAACTTCGGAGAGTGTGGTCCTTGACCACACGAATTTCAGTGGATTACTTAGTTGATCTACAAGATATACCGAGGTATCTTTGATCACAAATTTCGATATCACTTTATCTGTGCTCATGGTCGGTTATGTGTATGGTTGCTCTTTTCTTGTTCATTGCTTTACTATTCGGTCTGACTTGCTGCCATGTGTGTTTAAGTGGTCAGGAATCCATCACATTAGGTATGTTGATTATCCTCTTCGTACACCGGACATGTCCATAGGTGCTCAAATCTCCGCTTCAGTAAATCTCTCAGGGTATAACGGCTGATGGTTCCGGTTTTATGTTGGCTCATTGCTCTTTTTGAAATCTTATTCATGTGTTCTTTACGGACCACGCTCATCCTCACTCCCAATTCGCGCATTTTCGATATTGACTCATGCATCTCAAAATCTTCTGATCGTGAGGACTCACGAAGATCAATGTGCATGTCTGCTGTCTATAGGCTGGTCATCTGTTGTGGTGGCGAGGTTAGCTAATTGGTCGATACGTTCGTTTCCCTAAATGCCCGCGTGTCCGGAGACAAAGATAAGCGTGAGTTTTCGCAGTGATACCCGCATTTTTGCTCTCCACCCATCCCCTACGTACATTACCTGTTTTGACTTTCAGAATCATATTCATTGATTCACTTAGTGTGCATGCGCATGGGAATATGTTTGTGATTCCAGCCAGTTAAGTGCAATTTTTTTTCATGAAATGTCAGCAATTGGTTGACGTGATGGTATATGTGAACTAGCTCAAGTTAACAATGTGTTTCACGTTATGATGCATGAAGATCGGACATAAGAGTCTGTAAAAATCGCAATGTTTTGGACTTTTGATGGAAATAATTCGTTAAAATTGTGTACACGTAAAGCCAATAAAGAAAAAAAAGTAAAGTTAACACATATCATTTATTAACCACTGTAGGGGTGTAAGATGTTTGCAATCTCACATTTCAGTGACTTAGCTATATGAGGACGATAACCATTTCCTCTCCCTTGCAGTCTTTACTTCGGGGATTAATCCGGCACCCTATTAAGGTTGGGTCGAACTGGGAGCCGTTACGGTCTGAAAAAAATTTCCGCATCAACTGGGGAATGAACAATGTAACGGATTCCCGAAGATAATTATGACACTCAATAAAAGGTAGCACTGCTGCAAATCTGTATGAAAATATTACTTGCGAAGGACACAGGGAACGTAGTCTTATTGGATGACAACACATTATCGATGTCGGATGCTGACGTGAATGAATGCACACAGTAGTACACAGACATACAAATAACAGTACACATGACAAATCGATGTTTCGACAAAATGCCTTTATCAAGTTGACAAGAAAATAACATCAAAAGACGACGAATAGGAATGACACAATGACATCCTAACGGGTCCGAGATAAATATGGATGCGAGATGCCGGAAGGATAGGAACAGAAATACATAAACAAGTATGTGGAAACAACACACAAAACAATGGAAAAACAAAACAGGTATTTACCAAGAGTGTGGTGGCACATGGCATTGAACTACTGTGTGACATAAGGTATTGAACTAGCAATTAACAGTGTGTGATATAAGGTGTTGAACTACCAACAGTGTGTGATATACGGTGTTGAACTAGGAACAGTGTGTGACATAAAGTATTGAACTAGCAATTAACAGTGTGTGATATAAGGTGTTGAACTACCAACAGTGTGTGATATACGGTGTTGAACTAGGAACAGTGTGTGACATAAAGTATTGAACTAGCAATTAACAGTGTGTGATATAAGGTGTTGAACTACCAACAGTGTGTGATATACGGTGTTGAACTAGGAACAGTGTGTGACATAAAGTATTGAACTACCAGCAGTGTGTGACATAAGGTATTGAGCTACCAACAGTGTGTGACATAAAGTATTGAACTAGCAATTAACAGTGTGTGATATAAGGTGTTGAACTACCAACAGTGTGTGATATACGGTGTTGAACTAGGAACAGTGTGTGACATAAAGTATTGAACTACCAGCAGTGTGTGACATAAGGTATTGAGCTACCAACAGTGTGTGACATAAAGTATTGAACTAGCAATTAACAGTGTGTGATATAAGGTGTTGAACTACCAACAGTGTGTGATATACGGTGTTGAACTAGGAACAGTGTGTGACATAAAGTATTGAACTACCAGCAGTGTGTGACATAAGGTATTGAGCTACCAACAGTGTGTGACATAAGGTATTGAACTAGCAATTAACAGTGTGTGATATAAGGTGTTGAACTACCAACAGTGTGTGATATACGGTGTTGAACTAGGAACAGTGTGTGACATAAAGTATTGAACTACCAGCAGTGTGTGACATAAGGTATTGAGCTACCAACAGTGTGTGACATACGGTTGACAAGAAAATAACAGTGTAAAATAAGGTGTTGAACTACCAGATCCGCAGAATACGGATGTGTTGGGCCATTGGCGCAAATAAAACGGCGACACAACGCATTTCCATTCTCTGGACTACATCTTGCTGGAAATCTAGTAGGACGATGGTTCTATTGCAAGGGAGATCCAGCGGGAGTTGAAGAATGTACGATGAAGAAGAACTACCAACAGTGTAACAGAAGGTGTTGAACTACCAGTAGTGTAACAGAAGGTGTTGAACTACCAGTAGTGTAATAGAAGGTGTTGAACTACCAACAGTGTAACAGAAGGTGTTGAACTACCAACAGTGTAACAGAAGGTGTTGAACTACCAGTAGTGTAACAGAAGGTGTTGAACTACCAGTAGTGTAACAGAAGGTGTTGAACTACCAGTAGTGTAATAGAAGGTGTTGAACTACCAGTAGTGTAACAGAAGGTGTTGAACTACCAGTAGTGTAATAGAAGGTGTTGAACTACCAACAGTGTAACAGAAGGTGTTGAACTACCAACAGTGTAACAGAAGGTGTTGAACTACCAGTAGTGTAACAGAAGGTGTTGAACTACCAGTAGTGTAACAGAAGGTGTTGAACTACCAGTAGTGTAATAGAAGGTGTTGAACTACCAACAGTGTAACAGAAGGTGTTGAACTACCAGTAGTGTAACAGAAGGTGTTGAGCTACCAACAGTGTAACAGAAGGTGTTGAACTACCAGTAGTGTAACAGAAGGTGTTGAACTACCAGTAGTGTAACAGAAGGTGTTGAACTACCAACAGTGTAACAGAAGGTGTTGAACTACCAACAGTGTAACAGAAGGTGTTGAACTACCAGTAGTGTAACAGAAGGTGTTGAACTACCAGTAGTGTAACAGAAGGTGTTGAACTACCAACAGTGTAACAGAAGGTGTTGAACTACCAGTAGTGTAACAGAAGGTGTTAACTACCAACAGTGTAACAGAAGGTGTTGAACTTCCAGTAGTGTAACAGAAGGTGTTGAACTACCAGTAGTGTAACAGAAGGTGTTGAACTACCAACAGTGTAACAGAAGGTGTTGAACTACCAGTAGTGTAACAGAAGGTGTTGAACTACCAACAGTGTAACATAAGGTGTTGAACAACCAGTAGTGTAACAGAAGGAGTTGAACTACCAGCAGTGTAACAGAAGCTGTTGAACTACCAGCAGTGTAACAGAAGGTGTTGAACTACCAGCAGTGTAACAGAAGGAGTTGAACTACCAACCCGCCGAAGACGGATGTGTCGGGCCATTGGCGCAAATAAAACGGCGACACAACGCATTTACATTCTCTGGACTACATTCTGCTGGAAATCTAGTAGGACATGTCCTGCTACAAGAGAATTCAGCAGGAGTTTGAGAATGTACGCTGAAGAAGAAGAACTACCAACAGTGTAACATAAGGTGTTGAACTACCAGCAGTGTGTGATATAAGGTATTGAACTAGCAACAGCTTGTGATATAAGGTGTTGAACTACCAGCAGTGAATGACATACAGTATTAAACTAGGAACAGTGTATGACATACGGTATTAAACTAGTAACAGTGTAACATAAGGTGTTGAACTACCAGCAGTGTAACAGAAGGTGTTGAACTAGAAACAGTGTGAGACATAAGGTATTGTATTACCAACAGTCTATCTATCGACGGCTCTCATGTGTGCTGAGTATATTGTGGAATTTGTCGCCTCTTTTATTTCCGTGGCCCATCGTTTTCGTGCTCGACCTCTAGGTCTGCCTTCACTGTATCTGTGTAACATATCTTGCTGTGGTATGCTGTCTGATGATAGTTTGCTGATGTGTGCGAACCATTTGATCTGTTGTCTCTTAATATATTCCAAGATTGGGGTGGTGCTGGTTTTTTGTATAATGTCCTCATTCCTCTCTGTCTCCGCGATATTCATATGATTCTGCGTAAGCATGAAATTTCAGCTGTTACAAGTTTAAGTTTGTCTTGTCGCTGTCCATGTTTGACATTGGTAGCACAGTGTTCGCATAATAATCGGTATGAAAGTGTTATTTTGGTGCTTATATCTACATTTTTGTTTCTGAAGATTGGTGTCATTTGTCCTAATACTTTGCTACATCTATTGTGAACTTCTATGCTGCTTTTGCCGTCTGTTGTTATATTATTTCCAAGTATATGAATTCTATCACCTGGTTAAGTCTGTTGTTTCCAATATATAGGCCCTATGTATTGGTGTTTATTTATGTTCTTCCTATCTTCATTACTTCGGCCTTTTCTATACTTATCTTCATGTTAAATGTTTGATGTAATATATCTATTTGTCTTTGTAGTTCCTTTTCTGATTATGACACTAGTGCTTGGTCAGCTGCAAATAGTAGTTCGTTTAAGTTATCCTTTAGATTGTTTTCTTCCGTTGTCTTTGCCACTTTGCAGATGTGATTTATGTATGTTGTGAGCATTGTGGGGGTGGGTGGAGGACAATACACATCCCTGTCTCACACCCGAGTGAATTTGAAAATTCTCAGATTTACCTGTGTTCGTTCTTACTGAGCATTGACTATTGGCGTAAATGCCTTGACATTTGCTTGTCATATGTTGGGGAACTCTATATGTCTGTAGTGTTATCCATAATTATGCTCTATCCACACGGTCAAAAGCTTTCTCATGGTCCACGAAAGCCAAATATAAGTCTTGGTAATGTTCTATCGCTCTTTCTGAAAGTTTTTTGAGAGCGAAGATTGCATTTGTACAGCTTTTATTTTTTTTGAAAGCCCATTTGTGTGTTATTAAGTCATGGTTCTATATATGCGCGCATCCTTCTCTCTAGTATCTTGCTAAAGATTTTTCCTATGTGTAAAAGACCGAAGTAAGGAAGAACAGAAAGAAACACCAATATGTGTGTATATATATATGTCTGTGATGTTTTTACTCATCTTAAGTTTCATCCACTGTTGTTCCTTTGCAGAGTTAGATAAGTTGCATAAAATTAGAGATTTTGGCAAAGGGGGAGTAGAAGGATTAAAATTAGATTATATTTTTTTGGGAGGGGGGAGAAGGGGTAGTATCAGTGTTTAGAACTAATAATTAATTCTCCTAGAACACTCGTCTAAGACTTTATTTATAGCACAACGGTGGACGAAACTTAATTTTTACCCTGTGGTGTTCTTGCAATGGAATTAGGCTGTGGTGTTCTTACAATAGAATGTCTGTGGTGTTCTTGCAATATAATTAGTATGTGGTATTCTTGCAATGGAATTTGTGTTGTTTTTCCAAATAGAATGTCTGTGGTGTTCTTGCAATGGAATTAGTTTGTGGTGTTCTTACAATAGAATGAGTTCAATAGAATTTGAAAATAGTATGATATGCAGTGTAGTAGGCCTAATTGATAATGTGCGCCTCTACAACCACCACACCCAAGAGCTAGGAACAATTGAGAATAGTCAACAGCTGATCTATTTCATGAGATATCAGGCCCTGCAAATGACATTGATCCAGATTACTCTGCTTTTTATTGGGATTATCTTCCACTATTTCTAGCAAGTTATTCTTTGACATATATGCAGAAAATTTTGTGCTACAAATCAATGTGTTTGCCTGTATTACAATGTTCAGAAAAACCAGACCCTTTCTTGGAAACCTGTTTCACCATATAATTTTGATTGTATGAGGGCCATCATGGTCAAACAATCAAGAAAACATAAAAGGGCAAAACAACAGCCAAGCAGCTACAGGACTCACAAACCAGATTCAGAGTAATCATCAACCAACTCTGATGTTTGGCAGAAAACACTTCTGCTGTTGGTGCTCCAAAATGAAGATCAAGACTGCAAAAGGAAGGAGTGTAGAAACGGTTGTCTAACCTGTTAAGTGAACCTGTGTAAGGAAGACTACTTTGCAGCTTTTCATTTGGACATTTATCAGCAAATATAATGACACAAATAAGTGAAACTAACACACAATACTAGTGCTCATTTTATTTCTTCTCACTTGTTACAAGAATATAAACTTGTCTTACATTACATTCACAAAAACATGATCACAGATCAGTAGCTCATCCATTTTTCTGTAAATTAGACTTTGAATCATTAAAATATTACAAGTCTTAGAGGAAGCCTAAGAAGAAGATGGATTGAAGGAGTTACCAATGTTCTAAGACATTACAATAAATGTGTCATAGCCTGAAAACCATCATTCAATCCTGTAATGTCTTATAGCAACAGCAGAGAAAATATCATGTCTCTTGATGTTTCCATTGTCATGTTGTATGCAAGTTGCTGCTGGCCAGTATGGCTTGATTCTGTTTTTCAATATATTTGACCACAGACGTTGTTCCAACAGTTCCTGTAATCTCTTCATTCCTCACATGATTCGTTCTTGTTCAGTTTACTGCTTTTCTTAGACATCTTATTTCAAATGTAGTAAGCTTTCTCTCTTGTCCTTTAGTTAGCATTCATTTCTGATATTGATAACACAATGTTGGTATGAATATTGAATTTATGATCTGCCTTTTAGTTTCCATCGAGATAGATTTGTGTTTCAAGATTTGTGTTTCAAGATTTGTGTAAGTTCATAACTTATGTAGTTGGCTTTTTGAATTCTTGTCTGATCTTCCTGTCCATTTGTTGGCTTTAGTTACACTAATGTTCACATTGCTAACATTTGTACAGGTAGACTAATGTTAATTCTTATTACACCTGAGAGTATATGTATGCTGATATTCTGTAGACAGTGTATACAGAGACAGCAGAAAGTCATCAGTGTATACAGAGACAGCAGAAAGTCATCAGTGTAGACAGAGACAAATGTTTCAAGTCAGATTTCCTGTGTTCACATCTGCTGCTGTATCAAAGTCATCACAATCTACCATTTTCCTTGAAGACATATCCCTTTTGCAGTAATGCTTTCAAGATACTTGATATATTGTAGCAGTCATCTGAAATGAGATTTGTACAAGAATTTATATAAAAAGAAAATTATCACTGGTACACATGAACATTTGTTAGAACATGAACTAGGGCTGGATGTCCAAAGCATACACACATAATATTCTGACCATATTTTCCATAACATTCAGAAAATTCATTATACCATTCATCATCTGTTGAAAGAGATGAAACCCTATATGGGATCTAACTCTGTATGCACTGATAACTTCTGCTATCTAACTCTTTAAAGAATGATGACTTTTTGCTATTTAACTAGGTATATAAATAATTTCATAATTTATGTAGTTCAAAAATTTTATTAGAAGATAAGAACTTACCAATTCCACTGTGAATCCGACCAACCTGTTTGAGGCTAAGGCGTGCCAACATGTCAGTCAATCCCTTTGGAAATGTTCCAGTGACATCAGCAAATGACTGAAGAAAGATAAGAATAAGTTAGAGGTGGCAGATATTATATGCTTATTCATGGTTGAAGCTGTGACTATCTCAAATCTGCTGCCATGACTGCTATTATGATGACCTTCAGACAATGGCATCATCCATGTCTGCCAGATTTATACCAAACAAATCAGCAGGCACACAGCAAGTCATAATCAGAATGACAAAGAAGATTCCAGAAATGTGTTGGATATGATCACAGATAAAATAGGTAATATAAATAATGTTGGGTAGAGATGTGTTATCTATAAAACCAACAAGTAAACATACACAGGATATAATGATGATGATATCATGCACTGGAATGCAGAGGGAGTTAACAACAAAACTGAACTAGAAAATATCTTGTACCAGAAAGAGATTAGTATTTGCGACATACAAGAAACCCATCTCAACGAAAACATAACCTTCAAAATATGAGGGTACCAATGCTTTAGAGTTGGCTGGAATAATGGAAAGGACAATAGGCAAACAACTTGGTGGGCAGCGATCATTGTCCAGTTATCATCCAAGTGAAAAAATTAATAATTACGAGACCAACTAAGCCAAGATGGAACTACAAGAAAAACTGGCACATTTATGAACACAATTGTCAGGGACTTTACTTCATGCAGCTAAGGAGACAATACCAAGAGGAGCGTGGAAGAATTAATTACTACATTAGATAACACACTCCAAAAACTACAGGAAGAACTGGCTGAAGCACGTAAAATGGCCGAGATGCAACCATCCCAACAGAACCAAATCTCTCTACAAAATACCAAAGTAAAATTTACTAAAGAAAAGATAGAAACACAGAGAAGAAGCTGAAGGAAAAACCTCAAAAATTAAATTTTGAAAAGGAAGGGAGAAAACTGTAAACTAACCAAGCAAATAAATGATCTTCTTCAGCGTTCATTCTCAAACTCCTACTGGATTTCTCTTGTAACAGGATATTGATCCTACAAGATTTCCAGTTGAATGTAGTCCAGAGAATGGAAATGCGTTGTGTTGCCGTTATATTTGTGCCAATGGCCCAACACATCCGTCTTCGGCTGTAAATAAATGATGATAACTCCCAGTGACAAAAAATTACACTGGAAGATTCAGGTAAGCTCCACTCTGGCAAACAAGCAGCAGACAAGCTTGCAGAATCTTACAGAAAAGAAAGCACAAATACCATAATTTCATGTAGACAACAATACATTCATCAAGAAATAAACAATGATAAGAACAACACAAACTGCGCAGACGTCATGTCCAAACTATTCACATTAGAAGATCTAAAGGCATCTATAGGGAAATTAAAGGATAGAAAAATCACCAGGACCGGATGGTGTCACCAATGAAATGCTTAGGAACCTAGGACAGGCAGCAATGTACAAATTACTACAGATATACAAGTATAGTTGGGAAACAGGCAATGTACTACAGTCGTGGAGAGAAGCATTTATGTGTCCTATTATAAAGAAAGGCAAGGATAAACAGAAGCCCGACAGTTACAGATGAATAAGACTAACGAGTTGTGCCTGCAAGACAATAGAAAGGATGGTCAACAAGACTGAAATGGTACCTAGAATTAGAGAAACTGTTGGTGTCAGAACAAGCTGGATTTAGATAGTAAAACAGCACAGAAGACCAAATAAAATTCATGTCCCAAATCATAGAAGATGCATCTCAAGAAAAGAAGAAAGTTTTCACCCTATGGATAGATCTCCAAAAAGCTTTCGACAAGGTCTGGAAAGATGGACTGATAATAAAGCTGCAATAAATTGTAATTAGGGGCAACATGAGTAAGTGGATCCAATCCTTCCTACACAATAGGAAAGCAAGTGTCACCATGGAAGGCCACAACAGCAAAAAAAAAATGGAGATCCTCAAGGCTCAGTACCGTCTCCAACTGTTTCTTGTCTTCATAAACGATATAATTTGTGAATTGCCACAAGGTGTAAGAGCTGCAATGTATGCTGATGACCTAGTGGTGTGGTGTGTAGAAGAACATCTAAAGATTGCCACAAAAAAATACAAAAGGCAGCAGACAACATAGCAGCATGGGCAGAGAAATGGATGGTAAAGATCAATGCTGAAAAGTCCTCAAAAACACTCTTCACACTCTCAAATAAGGACAAAGCAGGAGAGATAAAACTTGGAAATTTACGCATCAAAACAGAAGATGAGCAGGTGTACTTGGGCACCACACTAGATAAGAGACTGACATGGAGGCCTCACATTGAGAAAATAGAAGCAAAGGCAAGAAAGAAACCTGCCTTCCTGAGGAAATTGGCAGGAACAAACTTGGGGGGGGGGGCAATGAGACAACCTTAAAGAAGGTATATATAGGTGCAATTGGACCAGTAAGTAAAAAGTAAAGTTACCCATAGCATTTATTAATGCCGTAGGGGTGTGAGATGTTAGCGATCTCACATTTCACAGGCTCTGCAAATGAGGGCGGTAGCCATCTCCTCTCCCTCGCAGTCTTTACTTCCCGGATTAATCCGGTACCCATTTAAGGCTGGGTCGACCTGGGAGCTGTTGCGATCTGAAAACATTTCCGCCTCAGCTGGGGAATGAACCCAGGACCACTCATATGCGAAGACAGTGCGCTAACTACTGCGCTAACGCGGCTCCCCAATGTTTGTGTGGATTGGACCAGTACTAGAATATGGATCAACAGCATAGACTTCAGCAGCCAACTCCCATCTACAAGCCCTGAACAAGGTACAAAGTCAAGCACTTCACCTCATCACAGGTGCCATGAAGACCTCTCCAATAAATGAAATGGAAAAAATTACAGGCATCACCCCCTTACCATACAAGCGAGATACTAAGACCATGGTCCATTCAGTTAAGTATAAGAGCATGCCAACAAATCCAATGAGGGCCAGATACTGTGACCTAGCCAGTGGAAGACTGAAGAGAAGCAGTTTTTATACACTGATCCAAAAAACTACAAGAATATAAGGAAGAACTACCAGACACAATACTTTTTCCAGTTCTGTGGGAGCAATACCCAAATCTCACTATCAGAACCACCATAAACAACTACCACACTGATAGAAATGAGTAATCTCCAAAAGAAAACAATAGTATGCAGTATGATTGAAGATATGTACCCTAGAGAAGCCTGGATACAAATATATACCGACGGATCAGCAGCCAAAGCAGTGAAGAATGGAGGTGCTAGCATGTATATAAAATATCCAGGAAAAGAAAATGAATCCACATGTTCACCAACTGGAATATTCTGCTCCAACTACTCTGCAGCAGTACAGGCTTTAAACATGGCTGCAGAAATAATTAAAATTACAACAAGCCAATGTCAACAGATTTCTTACTGATGCTATGTCTGTCCTACAAGCCCTTGATAGTGATAAACTGTCAGACCTCAAGGAAGCCATACGAGAAGTGAGCATCCAAAGAAGGGTAATACTACAGCGGATACCATTCCACTGTGGCATACCAGGAAATGAAGCGGGAGATAGGCTGAAGCAACACAGGAGCGAAAAAGACCAAGAAATCACCAACCAAGAAAAGAGGACCCTTATCAAAGCTATCAGGAAAGTTGACCACCTAAAAGACAATTACCACTATCTCAACAGAGCAGAGAAGGTTATTATGTTCTGCCTCAGAACAGGACACAACAGATTAAACAGCCACTTAAATAGACTAAGACTGGTCCCATCACCTCTGTGCCCATGTAGGCAGGCAGCACAGACTGCTGAATGTATCCTGCAATACACTAAACTAGTTAAGGGAAGAACACTGGCCCACAGAGATGGATATCCACATAAAGCTGTATAGAAGCGCCAGCAGCATGTTAGGAAAGCTGAACTTGCTGTGTAGACATGTCAAACTGCGAACGAGAAGACACAAACATCCATTTTATTACTGGATAGATCTTTTCTTGATACAATCTATCTTACAAAAGCTTTTTTTTTAAAATTGGATAGTCCTTTTTGAGACACAAATTGAGACAGAGCTACCACAAGTCATTGAGAGTGGGCTCCTTTGAGACTTAGAGCCTGGCACTCCATCCGCTTGATGGAATTTCACAGATGAAACACTAAAATGAATCGCCTGTAACCTTTTATTTGACATATGAAGTCCTTGTGTGAATTTCAATACACATACTCAAACCACATACAGAAAGCATACTCAAAGGATATATGGGCACATTTATATACAGATGGATCAGTATTGGATAGAGGAGAAAAAATGTAAACCAGAGGAGAAAAAATTAAACCAGATGGAAAATAAATAAAAAAATCCATACTCACAGACAAACATTTCACAAATTTGAAAGCAGAAATGAAAGCCATAACAGAGGCAGCCCAAAATGCTAATAAATTGCTTACCTAGTCACAATAGACACATACCGGTAGTCTTTCTAACTGATGCAAAGTCAGTATTGCAGGCAGTGAAAGATCCAAATAACCTGAGCATGAATGAACTTATGGCCTGCTTACTACACCTCAGCAGTACTACCAAAGAAACAGTACTGCAGTGGATCCCTGGTCACTGTGGCATACTTGTAAATGAAAAAGCTGATTAATGTAAGACTATGATAAAAGCAGAATATAAGAAAAAGTGGAAGCAGATGCACCCAACTGCAGAACCAAATGACCTCTACCATTAAATGTCATGCAAGGAAAAAAACCATTCTATTTAGATTATGAATTGGCCACAACATACTGAGAAGGCACATGTTCAGAAAGCTGAAAATTAACGAGATAGACTCATGCAACTGTGGAATGAGTCGAGAGACAGAAGAACACATTCTTCATGCATGTCAACTCTATCAAGAGGAGAGGGAGAAAATATGCCCTACTGAAAAAGGCACTGCTTCCACACATGAGGGGTTCCATGGATGACCTGAAGCTATTGGCACTGCAACCTCAAAAAGAATGCAGAAGAAGAAATACATGTTATATGGGAGTATGTGTTCTCAGTACATGTTATATGGGAGTATGTGTTCTCAGTACATGTTATATGGGAGTATGTGTTCTCAGTACAAGTTATATGGGAGTATATGTTCTCCGTATATGTTATATGGGAGTAGATGTTTTCATTCACAATTGGCGCAATGTGCACACCCTACTGGACTGTGTGGAGGTCGTATGGCCAGAAAGACGCACCGCACTTGTAGCAAAAGAGCTAGCAAGGTACAAAATTGACATCGCTGCCCTCAGCGAGACACTACTGACCGAGGAGGGTGAACTTGTGGAACAAGGCGCTGGTTATTCCTTCTTCTGGATTGGCAGAAATAAAGAAGTGAAACACGAAGCTGGAGTTGGCTTTGCAATTAAATCCAGCCTAGCCAGAAAGTTGGCTGGACCTCCAAAGGGCATTAGTGACCAGCTGATGACTGTTCGCCTTTCACTTTCTAAAATGTGGCATGCATTTGTTAGCGTATATGCCCCAACTATGAAGAACCCAGATGAACAGAAAGAAAAGTTCTATGATGACCTAAAAAGAATCATACAGGAGACCCCCAAATCCGACAAACTCATCATCCTTGGTGACTTCAATGCACAAGTGGGTTTGGGCTGGGCGTCCTGGGATGGTGTTCTGGGGAGGCATGGTATTGGCAAATGCAAAACTGCTCGAAACATGCGCATCATTCAACTTACTCATCTCCAACACTGTCTTTCAACTACCTCACCGTAATAAGACTACATGGATGCACCCACGATCAAAACAGTGGCATCAAATTGATTATATCATCATGAGACAACGCGATAAGCAGGATGTGAGAGACACCAAATCCATGTGTGGCGTCGAACGCTGGACGGACCACAGATTGCTAGTCTCCAAAATGAACCTCCATACATTGCATCTCTGGCAACATCAAAATAACAAACAATCAAAACGTCTCGACGTCTAAAAACTGAAAGATCCACTTTATAAACAGCTTCTACGCAGCTCAATGGAAACCAAAATTGCACCATTGACAGTCGATCCCATATACATTAAAAAAAGCTGTGAAAATCTCAGTGACACTATCTACAGAACTACAGAAGAAGTAGTAGGCGTTTCTGTTTGTAAATATCAAGAATGGTTTGACCAAAACAATGTACAGATCAAATCTCTCCTGGACAACAAGCACAATCAGTACAAAGCTTATTTAAACGACCCCCACATCAACCAGCAAAAAGACGCTGTACGAAAACTCAAAGAAAAATGCTCAAAAAGAACTAAGGAGGATGCAAGACTCTTGGTTTAGCATCAAAGCCAAAGAGATACAACATTATGCTGACAGCAATAATATGCAGAAATTTTATTCAGCGTTAAAAGCAATTTATGGCCCTCAATCTTCAGGAACGTCTCCTCTTCTGATGTTCGTCCGTCGTGATCGACGATGACCAAAAACTCAACCATAATAATAATAACAATAAATAATAAAATAATAAAGTTAATAGTGCGTTTTTAAATGACTAGCAAGTCCAATGCGTGCACAAAATGTTCTTTTACAGAACTGACAACAATAGAAGGTATCTGTGTGAGGTTGAGATGTTTTTTCTTTTCTACGTGTCCGCTTCTGTCTTGCAGTTTCTTGTCTGAATTCTTCCGCCTCTAGTGCTCCCGTTCTAATGCTGTAACGCCATGCTGTTCTATCCTGAGCGAGGCTCTCCCAAGCGCCTACGTCAATGTTAAGATGTTTCAAGGATGACTTGAGCGTGTCTTTGAAACGCTTTTTCTGTCCACCAGCTTTTCAAAATCCTGCCTTGAGTTCTCCATAATATATTTGTTTTGGCAAACGCGAGTTCTCCATACGCACAAGATGGCCTGCCCAGCGTGCCTGCGCCTTCATAAGTATTGTGTGGATGCTTATTGAGGTTGATTTTTCCAAGACCTCGTAGTCTGGTACTTTGTCCCACCAATGGATGTTTAGTAATTTACGTAGGCAGGTAAGATGGAAATGATTTAACTTTCTTGCATGCCTAGCATACACTGTCCATGTTTCGCAGGCGTATAGTAAGGTTGGTATAACAGCGGCATGATATACTTGTAGTTTGGTGGTTGTTCTTATACCTCTTCTGTCCCATACATTGTTGCATAATCTGCCAAATACAGCACTAGCTTTTGTCAGTCTATTGTTAATTTCCACATCAATGTTGACATCGCGAGAGAGAGTGCTTCCAAGGTAAGTAAAATTGTCGACTACCTGCAGTTTTTCCTTATTGACGATGATGGAAGTAGCAGTATGTTGGCTATTTGATGTTGCTTGGTGCATGACTTCTGTTTTTTTGGTGTTAATAGTGAGACCAAAGTTGTTGCAGGCCTTTGAGAAGCGGTCTATGGTGCTCTGCATGTTTACGACAGTGTCAGCATACAATGCACAGTCGTCAGCATAAAGTAATTCTCTAACAGTACTAGATTTAGTTTTCGTGTTTGCTTTTAGACGACGTAAATTGAAAAGACCACCATCCGTTCTGTGATTGATCATTATGCCTGCTGTTTCATTACTATGGTGTGTTTCCGTTAACATGGCCGTAAATAACAGGCTAAAAAGAGTAGGGCCCAGCACACATCCCTGCTTTACACCATTTGTGACAGGGAATGCAGGAGATACTCCTCCGTCGCAGATAACACTAGCCATCATACCGTCATGAAATTGTCGTATCACAGTGACAAGTTTTGGGGGGCATCCGAACTTTGTAAGCACCTTCCACAGTCCTTCTCTGTTAACGGTATCGAATGCTTTAGTTAAGTCCACAAATGTTGCTAAGAGTTCACTATGTTGCTCTTGTGACTTTTCCTGAATTTGTCGTGCAGAGAATATCATATCAACTGTACCACGACCTGCACAAAAACCGCACTGACTCTCTGGGAGTAGCTCGTTTAGTAGTGAATTATTTAATCTGTTGAGTATGACACGAGCGAGAATTTTACCAGCTATAGACAAAAGTGATATGCCCCTATGATTATCGCAAGACTGTTTGGTACCTTTGCCTTTATATACGTGCACTATAGAAGCATCTTTTAGATCTTGAGGCAATGTACTTGAGTTCTAGAAAATACCAAAAATGTCAGTTAGTTTTTTTATCAGCAGTGGTCCGCCATTTTTATAAATTTCAGCAGGTAAGGCATCCAAACCTGGAGCTTTATCATTTGACATTTGTTTAATCGCTATCATAACCTCTTGACTGCTTGGAGGTATATCGAGTTCTTCTCTTATCCTAAGTTGTGGTATTCTGTTTATGACTTCTTCATTTATTACTGATGGTTTGTTTAGGATTTCTTCAAAATGTTCAGCCCAACGATTTAAGATGTCATTTTATCAGTGAGAAGCTTCGACGAATCGGCATTTAATAGAGGTGGTGATCCCGATGAGTGTGGGCCATAGATAGTTCTTAAAGCCTCATAGAATCGCTTATAGTCCTTTCTGTCTGCATACATTTGAATTTCTTCAGATTTTCGACTTAGCCATTTATCCTTTATCTCTCTAAGCTTCTTTTGACAAGTGTTACGGATCTTGTTATAGGCTACTTTCTTGGACGGTGAAGATGCTGCCCCTTGTAGTTTCTTGAAAGCTTTGTGTTTCTCTTCTAACAAGGATGTTATCTCAAGTTATTATCATCAAACCAGTCTTGGTGTCTATGTACCTTCACACCCAAATGTTCCTTCGCTTTGGCGTAAATAATTCCTTTAAACGAAGCCCAGCTAACTTCAGATGTGGTATTAAGAAGATCTAAGTCTCCCAAGGCTACGTCGAGATCCTTGGAGAGATTATTTTTTATATCGTGGTTACTCAACCGATCAGTGTTTAGGCGTTTTTCTATCTTTTGTCCCTGTGGACGTCTTTTTCTTGCAATGGTTAAATTTAGTTTGGATACTATAAGCCGGTGATCAGTCCAGCATTCAGCTCCACACATTGCTTTTGTGACACGAACATCTTTGATGTCCCTTTTTCTAGTTATGATATAGTCTATAAGATGCCACTGCTTGGAGCGTGGATGCATCCAAGAGGTCTTTTTGCGTGTTGGCAAGTGAAAAATAGTGTTGGTGATAGTGAGTTCGTGCACAGAACATAGCTTTAAAAGAAGGGAACCATTGCTGTTACATTTACCGATCCCATGACGTCCAAGAACACCTTGCCATGTCTGGAAGTCTTTGCCAACTCGGGCATTGAAATCACCCAGGATAATGAGTTTATCAGTTCTCGGTGTACCAGATATAGCGGCATCTAACTCTTCATAGAATTTATCCTTTTCCTCATCAGGATTTGTCATTGTCGGCGCATATGCAGAAAGTAATGTGGCAAAGTTATTTTTGCTCACTTTCAATCGCAACGACATCAAGCGATCGCTAATTCCTCGAGGCAGACCTGGAAGTTTCTGCACCAGAGATGATTTTATAGCAAAACCAACACCTGATTCACGCCTCTCTGTGTTTTTACGTCCTATCCAGAAGAATGTATACCCTCCACCTCTCTCTGTCAACTGACCCTCATCTGCAAACCGCGTTTCACTAAGTGCAACAATATCCAGATTATAACGGGCCAATTCTTTAGCAATTAGTGCTGTTCTTCTTTCTGGTCTGTTTACATCTGAGATATCCGTAAGTGTCAGAACATTCCATGAACCAACTAGGATTGATTCACACTTTGTTCTCTTCATATTTAATTAGTAAAGATAAGTAAATAAATGGGTTGAGAAATGACTAGCGCTGAAGTTGGTTTATAGTGTGGAAGAGTTGCGCTAATCGTCAACCACACTCTCTCCTGAGTTTTATCTTGGTCCAGTGGCAAGACAAAGTCGAGACAACTGGGAGAAAATCAGGTGCAGTGGATGGCCAGAGCGTACTATGTGTCTAACTGTGCCCTATGCTGTCCACACAACTCTGCTGTTAGCGCCTATGTACCCGTTGAGTTACCTGCCAACTTCTTCCGAGTATTTCGCCGCAAACAGACTTTTTAAGCCTAAGTAGACAAAGCCTTTATTAACAATGCTAGGTTGGCTTATTTCTTAGCACTGTGAGTGTCCATAATAGCTACAGTGTGTCGCTCAATATCACATTGACTGTAACAGGTTGACACCATGTAAAAATAGGGCAGACCATCTTCTAAGCGCAGATGGAAAGCATACCATCACTGACAGAGGAAATTCTCAAACGCTGTGCTGAACATTTTGAAAATGTACTAAACTGCCCCTCCATCATCAACGAGGAAGCGATTGCGCACATTATGCAAATACCAATCAATAACTCATTATCGGATCCTCCTTGCATTGAGGAAGTGGAGAAAGCAATCTCAAATTTGTCCGTAGGAAAAGCGCCAGGCTCAGACTCCATTCCAGCTGAAGTTTACGCTGTTAGTAGCCCTGTCATGTCTGCCAAACTTACTGAGCTCTTCCAGGCAATGTAGAACCTGGAAGTGATATCACAATACTTTAAGGATGCTTGCATCATACATCTATACAAGAGAAAAGGAAATTGCCTAGCTTGCGACAACCATCGAGGCATATCCTTGCTCTCTATAGCAGGCAAGATTCTGACTAGGGTCCTGTTAAACATACTGCAAGCCCATCTTGAGACAGGTCTCCTCCCAGAGAGCCAATGTGGCTTCCGACAGGGCAGAGGTACTGCTGATATGATTTTCACTGCCACCACAACTACAGGAAAATTTTCGTGAACAGAACATTGGTCTCTACACCACATTTGTCGACCTAACTAAGGCATTCGACACTGTAAATAGTGAAGGACTCTGGAAGATCATGGCCAAATTTGGATATCCCAAAATATTTACCAACATGCTTCGCAAGTTCCATGATGGTATGACAGCCAATGTGCAAGATGACAGCGCACACTCAAACCCCTTTCCAGTGACCAACGACGTCAAACAGGGTTGCGTCCTGGCTCCAGACGCTCTTCAGCATGGTGTTCTCTGCCATGTTAAATGATGCTTTTCAGAATAACAGTGCAGGAATTTGTTTTCGTTATCGAGCTGACGGAGAACTATTTAATCTTAGTAGATTGAAGGCCAAGGCCAAAACTAAGACGGACATTGTTCGCTACCTCTTGTTCGCCCACAATTGCGCATTAAATGCTACCAGTCTGAAAGACATGCAATACAGCATGGACCTCTTTTCTATGGCCTGTGATGCGTTCGGTCTCACCATCAGCACCGCGAAGACTCTAGTAATGCATCAACCAGCGGCAGGTGTCCCCTACATAGAACCAGTGATCACAGTAAAGGGACAAAAACCTAATACTGCCAATAAGTTTGTATATCTTGGCAGCACACTATCACAAACTGCGACAATTGATGAGGATGTTGCCCTGCGTATTGCTCGTGCCAGTGCAGCATTCGGGAGCCTTTGTGTCAACGTCTGGATCGGGCGTGGTCTCAGTCTGACAACTAAGTTGGACGTGTACCGCGCAGTGGTTCTACCAAGACTGCTTTATGCTGCGTCATCCTGGACTGTCTATGCGAGACACGCGACAGCTTAACTCTTTTCACATTCTGTGCCTACGTAACCTCATGGGAGTACGTTGGCAGGATCGTGTACCAGATACGGAAATTCTTCAGAGTCCTGTATGCAAAGCATCCATGCAATGCTGACTAGGTCGCAACTCTGCTATCTGGCCACATCATCCGTATGCCAGACATGCGCCTTCTAAAGAGATTATTCTATGGGGAGCTGTGCGAAGGAAAACATTCAATTGGAGGGCAGACAAAGCGCTTCAAGGATCACCTAAAAAGCTCTCTCAAGCACTGCAGCATCAATCCTAGCTCCTGGGAGACTACAGCACTTGATCGCTCAGTCTGTCACATCCAGATCACTGCTGGCATCACGAAATTTGAAAAAGAAAGAACACTGCGGGCAATCCACAAGCACAAGAAGCGGAAGGACAAATCCGTAAATTCTCCAACCCCGAACCTTCAGCACTCCTGCATGCACTGCAATAGAACTTTCCGTGCACAAACCGGACTCATCGGGCATCTACAAACTCACAAACCAAATTACCGGTAGTTAATTACCAATTTTAATTATTATAATTTTTTCTTTTCTTTTTTCATTGCATTTAATGTTTTTCATGCCATGCTCATCTTCGCTTGCGAAGGAGGAACACCATCATCATAAGGGAGTAGATGTTCTCAGTATAAGTTATATGGGAGCATGTGTTGTCAGTACATGTTATATGGAAATAGATGTTCTCAGTACATGTTATATGGGAGCATGTGTTCTCAGTACAAGTTATATGGAAGTATATGTTCTCAGTACAAGTTATATGGGAGCATGTGTTGTCAGTACATGTTATATGGAAATAGATGTTCTCAGTACAAGTTATATGGAAGTAGATGTTCTCAGTACAAGTTATATGGGAGCATGTGTTCTCAGTACAAGTTATATGGGAGTATGTGTTGTCAGTACAAGTTATATGGGAGTATGTGCTCTCAGTACAAGTTATATGGGAGTATGTGCTCTCAGTACAAGTTATATGGAAGTAGATGTTCTCAGTACAAGTTATATGGGAGCATGTGTTCTCAGTACATGTTATATGGGAGTATGTGTTCTCAGTACAAGTTATATGGGAGTATGTGTTCTCAGTACAAGTTATATGGAAGTAGATGTTCTCAGTACAAGTTATATGGAAGTAGATGTTCTCAGTATGTGTTGTATGAGAGTAGAGATTTCGAGCACACATAGTATCATAACAAATGACACAGTACATGCTTACTTTTTTAATATTGATCCACCTGTGGAAGTAGTTCTTGGAGTCTACATTCAGCAAGGAACACTCTCTGGGTAGCCTGGGTTGAAGACAAGCAAACATGTCATGAGAATATACCAGTGTACAATAGAAACAAATGGTACAGCCGTAAATTACTACTGGAAATATTCTTATGACAACGAAATATATTTCTATGATGTGTGTTGTTGAGAACCAAACATGAAGGAATAACTTGTAAAATAGTGACCACACATGGGGAAAGGAAAGTAGTGTGTGGTGTTGAAACTGAAAAGGTATTGGCAGAAATAGTCACTTATCTTTTGCCAGTTTCACCAATATATTTCTTGTCACATGTTTACAAATGAAAAAGTGTGAAAATTGTTGAAAAGAATGATGGAATGAGTCATTTTCACATCAGGCATTCCAGTAGTATGCATACCATCATCAATTAGCCTATGGAAAAGGGCATTCATAGGTTTCCCAAACTTGAGGTTCCAAATGTCCAATGAAAAGTCAAGCATAACTAGGCATCATCTTAGTACCCATGGCAATGCCCGTAGCTGATTAAAAAAAATGCCAGTGAATTCAAAAGGGTTGTCAGCACAAGAATAGAAGAAATTATAGATAATGCATGTTTAGTCTTTCAAGAATGAAGGAAGTAGCAGTACTAAGGGTTAGAAAACACTATGAAGGAAATCAGATATGATCGGTAAGACAAGAACAAGCAGAAACAATGGGTCTACCTGGATTAAAATCTTTGTGAATTTTAGGCAGCATATAAACAGGTCTGCTTAAACTGCTTTCAATGATGCAAAGAGCCGCAGTAGCAGGGAGGTTGTTGTTTATGCAAAGAGGTGCAGTGATAGTAGGAAAATTGTTGTACATGCAAAGGGCCGCAGCAGTAGTAGGAAGGTTGTTGCTCCTGATAAAAGTATTATAGTATTGTAGAGCATCTTATTGTTAGATATAATAGCATCAGATGTATGTGTTTTGTAAACCACAAGGTTTAATAGTTATTTGTGGTCCTCTTGTAAATAAAGGTCCTTGTGCCATACAACTACAGCACTCCCCACGCCAAAATTATCAGCATGTTTGATGTCATCATAAGCCTAAAAAGTCTCCTGGACAATTTATAATGAAATGTTAACACACATGAGTACATTAGGGAAAGTAGTCCTTAAACTAATAAAGATGACTTGGAGAAATGGAAAGCTACTTAAAACCTGGAGAAATACTCACATATTTCCCATTCTGAAAATAACAAACCTCCAGATGAACCAAAAAACTATCACCCCACAAGATAACATCATGTCTTGGTAAATTGGCAGAAAGCTATTGCTCCACAACATCATGTCTCGGTAAATTGGTTGTAAAAAATGGTAAATGTGTGACTTAATGGTTTCTCGAGAACTTAAATATCCTCTGTGATGAACAGACTTCAGAAAAAGTAATTGCACAGAAGACCAACTACGGTATTTAGATTGACACAGAAACTTCATGATAGATTCTAGGAAAATAAACACTCTAGTCACCTAAACTTTTGACTTGCAACAGGCTTATGATCGAGTATGGAGAAAGGGTCTTGATGAAGATGATTTGAGGTGGGAATTAGTGGAAAGCTATATAACTGGATAAAGTACTTCCTCATTGACCACATCTAAAGTATTGGAACACATCTAAAGACAACAGATCGAGTGGTTTTCACATGCTTCCAGACTACCAACAGATAGAATGCCACAAATGGCCATGACACATAGACATAACAGTTATAAAGCCAGAGACAGACCATGTAAACGATGGATCACAGAAATAAAAGAAGCCACAGGAACAATCTTACAAATAGCACACAAGAAGGCCATCTCCAGAGAACTCTTCCACCCCTGACGCCGCTAGGCAAACAAGGGCCACAGCGTATAGATAGATAGATAGATCGAATGTCACTGTTGGAATTTTTAATCATTTCTGAAAAGTGCCACTAGCAAAACACATCCTATCTAAAACAAAACACATCGTATATCTAAAACATGATGAAGTAGATGGGATACTCTGTTCACCCAGCTGGCACCTATTCGTCTCCCAATCAACTGAAAAAAATGCTGTGGCAGTGGGAAAGACTTGGCAGAAAAGGCAGAATAAGTATTCAATAAAATCACTATTAGTTGATAAATTCTGTACAGACAGAATAGATACAAAGTCAGAGAAAAAAAGAAATTACAGACATAAAAGAAACGTTGGAAACAAGCATATATGAAGCACACAAAAAGGTAGAGTTGACCAAGACCTATTCTACCTCCTGATGATGTCAGACATAAAAGGATAATTGGTTTTTCTAACACTAGATCATGTGCCCTCTTGGCTGAGATTTCCTTCATTCTTGTTTACTCCATCATGTAACTACCATGTATATAGTCATGTAAGATGTTGCATCAAGAAAATGTTGGTTGTGATAGCCAGTTTGTTGTGTTGTTGTCTACATATGAAAGTTCTCTTCTCTATTATTCCTATTGTCCAAACCAATTATGTCAAACGTGCGGCCTGTGGGCCGCATGCGGCCCTTTGCAAGTACGTGTGCGGCCTCCACAAAGGATACTGAAATTTTCCCACTTAATGGCAAAAATTTCAGTTTTAATACTTTAAACTGGGTATATAAAACAGAAATCTGGCACAGTGCTAAGTATAAGAAAACAATATGGCTATAGGTACTTGGACATCGGGATTCTGGAAGTTCTAAATGGTTTAGGCTATAAAAAAAACTTGTGACCTGATATTGTGGGAAACACCATAGACCATGCTGTTCTTTTTAGAAATTTCGAGAATAAATATACTTTGATGCCTATCCAAATTTGTGTTATTTGGGCTCAGAAATGGTTTGTGCATAACGCCAGCATCGATTTTGGCAGAAATATTATTTCATATCGATATAATACTGACTTTTGTACCTCTCGGGAATAAAAACCATTATTCCCACCCAATAATTATTTTAAATTAGTTCTTATATGAATATGTCATGATTTTTTAGGTTCATAACCATTTTTCTTTAAGTATATGTAAAGAAAATTATATACTGTTAAGAAAATTTGAGATTCCTAGAAAACCCTAGTAATTTTTAATGACAATGACATTCCTTGTCGGCAACCGGCAACCTTTTTATCCGTCATATTGCTGCTCTATTTATTTTTACCGTATCATACTTTTAGGCAACTGACATGTATTGAAATATGTATTTTTGTTTGGTTGTTAGATTTATAGTATAATTAATGGATTCTGGTAATTAAGAACACTGCTATTTATTAATAATTATCGCTAGGCCTAAAATTGCCTTAGGTCTACAGTTTAGAATAACATTATTTATTATTCTTACGGCAATAATCATTTCATGCAATTGCACAGTCAATCGGAATCATCACTATGGCTACGGAAATAAATAACTAAAGAACCTGTATGGCGTCTATAATAAACAATGTTTTTGCTTTTGCAATGTTTCTACTTTGTGAACCAGAGCCTATAGGGCATCGGGCATCTAACAAAATGATCTAAGGGAACATGCAAGCCCATAATTGGCGGAGGGGGGGATTTAGTCAGAGATTATTCCAGGCTTCAGGACATGGAAATGAAGCTCATAATCACAAAATAAAGTCTTAATCCCTACAAGTTACTCTTGTTACTAATTTTTTTCCCCATGAATTGCTCATCTATTATTCCTAGAACATGACTAATAGTAGAGCATGTACAATAATGCTACCAATAATTATATGTATAATGGGATTTGTTTGGGGTGGGGGGTGGGGTGGGGTGTTGATGCACATGAATAATACTCCTGCACACAAGCTGCTCAGAAAACTAACTAAACACATCACTATGCACATAATCCATGAAAGCTTTGTCACATTTTAAGCACAGAAACATTTTATCATAAATAACTAGGACATTTAACAATCCTATGAAAATTAATTTTATTATGTAAATTAGCCTTTTGAATATTAATTAGCTTTGGTTATATCTAAAAATAATGGCAACACAACCAGCAGATTCGTAAAATTTTCCCAAACCCAAAAAATGTATATATTGTAGAATATTATATTGTAAATAACGGAAATATTTTATAATTATGCAACACAATGCAATGTTAATTATGAAAATTAGCTGCCATTTTGAATTTTATTAACCCTAATTTCAGCTCAAAATTAGCACAATGTAATCAACAGATGCATCTTGCCTTTGCGAACATAAAAAATATACATTTTCTGTGGTATTTTAGTATATTTTATAGTTATATCATTTATTTTCATTCTAATTATGCTAATTATCTGCCATTTTGAATATTAATTAGATGTGCGTACTTCTGAAAATTACATAAATGGAATCAACAGATGCATCTTGTCTTCGTGAACAAAAATGTATAGTTTGTGTATTGTATCCCCATCGAGGCCAGCTTCTTGGCGTGGAGATGGGGCTTAGTCCAGCGAGCAGAGGCAGGAAACTAAGACTGGCCAGGCACTCCCACATTCGGGCAGGACCACAGTCTTGCCTAGCAAGTAAAGGTGCTGAAGTCAGCGACATTTGGCCAGAAGGCACACCGCAACAATCAGAATGTCATGCATTATCGCACATGAATGTCTATATCTGCATTACCCCGTTATGGTGCTAACCCTGTGACGACTCACCAGGCAGGAGTAGCACTGGGCCCTATACCTCGAAAGGGCCCACCCCATACGACTGGAGGTCCTCTTTGATTGCCTTGTGGAGCCAGGAGGCACAAGAGTAATATCACTGACCAACAAATATTACCAACCAATGAGACACCACTTACAATAATGCACTGGAATGCTGAGGGTGTAAATAGCAAAAAAGATGGCTTTAGCAAGAAATTAGAATTAGAAAACACCCTTCTTAAGGAACAGGTCAGCATTTGTTGCATACAAGAGACACACCTCAGCAAAGATGTAGCCTTTATAATTGCAGGTTATCAGTGTTTTAGAGCTGATCGAATAGACAGAAGAAAAGGAGGTATACTAACTCTAGTCAAAAATAATATCAGCGCACATCAAACTGAGCTATACATGGAAGGAGCAGAATATCAGGTCCTTCAACTAAAGACCAAGAACACAGACTTCAACCTACTAAATTATTATTGTCCAAATGACCAGTCCCTTTCCCTGGACACAATACCGTACAGAGGAAGACTGATAGTATGTGGAGATTTTAATAGTCACTCTCAAAGCTGGGGTTATGACCACATGGATAAAAGAGAAGAACTTGAAAGCTGGCAAGATGATAAATGTCTTCTATTGCTTAAGCCAAAAGATCCTCCAACATACTACTCAAGAGCATGGCAAACCACTTCCACGCCAGACTTGGCATTGTACTCAGCAGACCTAAACTGGGAAATCAATAGAACAGTGGGGAAGCAACTTGGAGGTAGCGACCATCGACCAGTCCTCCTTAGTATTAAAAATGAACTCACAGGAAACGCATGTAGCCTTCCAAGATGGAATTATAAAAAAGCAAATTGGGGACTATTTAAACACCGCAGTAGTGTTTTAGCTGGACAAATAGATATGGAAGGAAAAGACATAAATGCCATAGTCAAAGAGTTCAATGAATGTATTCATCAAGCTGCCAAGGAAGCAATACCAAGAGAAGCACGCAAACAATACAAGCCATACTGGAGTGAACAACTAGAACTGCTGCAAGAGGAATTCGAAAAAGCACGGACGGAAGTGGAAAATAACCCAAGCCAGGAACATCACAACAAACATCAACACGCAAAAGCTAAATTCCAAAGAGCCAAACTAGAAGCTAGAAGAAAGAGCTGGAAAGAGAAAACAGAATCCTTAAATTTGGAAAAGGATGGAATAAAACAGTGGAAACTGGTCAAACAACTAAATGATGAGAGAACAGGAAGAAGCACAAACATAACACTCGTACAGAATGGCAAAATGATTACAGGAAAGCAAGCAGTAGATAATTTCGCTAGGATATTTGCTCAAGACTGCAATATTGAAATTAGTCCAGAGAAACAGCATACAGTGCGGAGCGACCAAAAAAGTAAATTGGAACATGCTCAGACTAGAATCAGTGATGAAAACAGCACAGATGAAATTATGGATACATTGTTCACATATAGTGAATTGGATTTAGCAGTCTCTAAACTAAAGATAAATAAGTCCCCAGGTATTGATGAAATATCAAATGAAATGATAAAGAATCTAGGAACAACAGCCAGAAGGAAACTATTGGACATCCTAAATATTAGCTGGACTACTGGGAAAATACCACAAATCTGGAGAGAATCAATTATGGTCCCTTTGCTTAAACCTGGAAAAGATGGAACAACACCAACTAGCTACAGACCAATTAGTCTTACAAGTTGCCTGTGTAAAACAATGGAGCGCATCATAAACCTAAGACTAAAATTTCACCTGGAAAGTAGAAAATTCCTTGCACCACAGCAGGCAGGTTTCAGGCAATGCTACTCCACAGAGGATCAAACCACATACCTCTCACAGGATATTGAGGATGCTTTCCAAGACAAAAAATCAGTTTTAGTGGCATGGATTGATTTACAGAAGGCCTTCGATAAAGTATGGAAAGAAGGATTGCTTCAAAAAATAAGAAACTACAAGATATGTGGAAATATGTATAGATGGACGAAAGCCTTTCTTCACAATAGAAGAGCCAGAGTACAAGTAAATGGCAAAAAAAGTAGGAAAGTATTACTACGCCATGGAGTGCCTCAAGGAGGTGTTCTATCACCCACTCTTTTTCTCATATTTATCAATGATCTAATTGAAGAAATACCCTGTGGAACTAAGGCAGCACTATATGCAGATGACTTGGTTCTATGGTGCACACATGAGAGCACCATGGTTGCCACAAAAATTCTTCAGAGAGCCATGGACATTTTGACTAATTGGGCTGACAAATGGTGTGTAAGTATCAATATAGAGAAGTCAGCAACAACCCTTTTTACACTTTCACCAAAACAAAGAGCAGGAAACATCTATGTAAATAAAACTATCTTAAAGGTAGATGACCAACCCACATATCTTGGTATAACATTTGATGCCAAAATGACATGGAAACATCATATCAGCAAAGCAGAAACAAAGGCTAGAAGGAAGATAGCTATACTAAGAAAACTGAGTGGGACAACTTGGGGAGCTAATGAAAGAATTCTAAAAAATGTATACCAACAAGCCATTCGACCACACTTGGAATATGGTTCTACAGCATGGAGTTCATCATCAAACACTACACTACAAAACCTAGATAGAGTACAGAACCAAGCACTTAGAATCATTACAGGCGCAATGAGATCCACACCAATCATAGAAATGCAGAATATCGAAGGGATGCAGTCATTGAAAGAGCGTAGAGATACTAAAATTATAATTCATGGAGAAAAGTTTCTTTCCCACCATTGTCACCCAATGAAGGAAAGATTCCAGAATCTGTCACAAGGACGGCTTAAAAGAAGCAGCTTCATACACCAGGCCAAGCGTCTACGTAGACAGGTATCGGATCTGCCAGAGGTAACAATACCACTGACATCTCAACCAGAACACACCCCATGGGAAAAACGGACATGCCTACCAGTGACCATCCAAACAACAGTAGCAGGTGTGCATGGGGATGAACATCAGAATAATCTGCAGAAAAGAGTAGCAGGTCTCAGTTTCCTTGATGATGTTTACCCGAGTGATCTATGGACCAGAGTATATATAGATGGATCAGCACAGAATGCAGTAAAAAATGGAGGAAGTGGTGTATATGTAGAATACCCGGATGGCACCACTGATACCACTTGTATACCAACAGGGAATTACTGCAACAACTATGACTCTGAAGTCAAAGCTATTTATACAGCTGCAGAGAAACTGTTAACATTGGACAGGACCTCACACCCTATTGTAATACTTACAGATGCAAGGTCAGTACTAGAGGCATTACAATCCAATAAACTTCCAGAGTTAAAAGAGGTATTGTCCATAGTACAAAATAGGTGTAGAGTTATACTGCAATGGATTCCATCACACTGTGGAATAGCAGGAAATGAGAGAGCTGATCAACTCGCCAAGGAAGGTGCTAACATGCAGCAACCGGATGTACCAATCAGCTATCACCAAAAGAAATCCATGATAAAAGCACAACGAAAGCCTAACTTACCTCCACGGGACGACTACCACCTACTTAACAGACAAGAACAGGTCATCATATTTCGATTGAGAACTGTCCACAAAAGAGTATCAAACCTCAGGGCAAAACACTGATTAAAGAATAAAAATGATTGAATGTTCTTAAATAAATGTTGGATTTCAAACCTCAGGGCAAAACACTGATTAAAGAATAAAAATGATTGAATGTTCTTAAAAAAAGGCCCCAGGAAAAGACGGCATAACCAATGATATGATCAGGAACCTAGGGCCAATCAGCAGAAACAAGCCCCTTACCATCTTCAACCAATCATGGAAAACTGGTAAAATTCCAGACTTGTGGCGTGAAGCTGTCATCATCCCAATTGGGAAAAAACAAAACGGAAAAACAAGCAAGTCAAGCTACCGACCAGTCAGCCTCTTGAGTTGCATAGAGAAAACAATGGAGAGAATGGTCAACTCTAGACTGATAAAATACCTAGAAGAAAAACAAAAGCTCACCAAGACACAGTCAGCCTATAGGAAAAATTGAAGCACTGAAGACCAGCTTACATACCTAGCACAGGAAATCGAAAATACTTTCCAAAAGAAGGAAAAAGTGCTGGCTACTTTTATGGACTTGAGTAAGGCCTTCGATAAGGTGTGGAAAGATGGAGTCCTCTTCAAGCTTCTCCAAAACAAAATTGAAGGCAGAATGTTTAGCTGGATAAAAGATTTCCTCTGCTACCGCACTGCAAGAGTAAAAGTAGAAGGTAAACTAAGCAAACGTGTTACTCTCCAACAAGGAGTACCCCAAGGAGGAGTGATCTCTCCTACCCTCTTCCTAGTATTCATCAATGATATGGGGGAGAAACTGTCACATAATATTTCAAAGGCTCTTCATGCAGATGACTTTGCTGCCTGGAGTGCGGCAGGAAACCTATTCACTGCAAAAAACAGAATGCAGACAGCACTTGACACTTTAAGTGAATTGGCATCTGACTGGGGAGTCCAGATCAACCTCTCCAAAACGGTGACAACCATCTTCTCACTTTCAAACCACTAAGAAAAAGCAAATCTTAAAATAAATGGCAGTGAGCTAGCACATGTGGAGAACCCTACATATCTAGGGGTCATACTAGACAAGCGACTCACCTGGAAACCACACCTAATAACCACTGAGCAAAAAGCAACCAGGAGGCTATCCTTGATGAAGAAACTTGCAGGTACAAGCTGGGGAGCAAATGGAAATATTCTCAGAAAAGTCTACATGGGTACAGTCAGACCTGTAGTAGAATATGGAATGACAGCCTGGTCATCAGCATAAAAAACAAATACTGATCGCCTATCTAAAGTACAAAATGCAGGACTTCGACTTATCTCTGGAGGGATGAAAACCACTCCAATCCATGCAATGGAAAAACATGTAAAACATCCGCCCACTGGATGACAGAAGAGAAGAAAGAGTGCTTGTTCAAAGGGAAAAAATTAAGCGCATGCCAAACCATCCGATGTATGCGCAAAATTCTAGCTCAACCACAAGCAGGTTGAAGAGAACCAGCTTCTGTCACATCTCTAAAGATATCCATGAACAACATAAAGAAATCCTCACAAACCTCCCAAATGAAATTGAAAACACTAACGGACTTTGAAGAGCCAGTTAATACTCTCCAGAATGTCTCCATAATAACACAGGTTCCTGGAATAATTAATAAGGAATACCAAACTCCACCTCAACTAAAAGCATGGACACTGGAGATGATAGAAATAAAATACAATCCCAAGGATTGAACACATGTCTACACAGATGGATCGGCAGAAGGAGCAGTAAGGAATGGAGGAGGTGGAATTTTTATAAGACTCAAAGATGGGAAGACAATATCAAAAGCTTTTCCAACCGGGAAATACTCCTCTAATTTTAGAGCAGAAGCTGTTGCACTCCATCAAGCACTGAAAGCCTTCACTGAACCAGGACTGCCAAGACCAAAGAAGATAGCAATATTCACAGATTGCAGATCCCTACTGGAACCAATCCAGAGCAACAGAAACGAAAGCCTTCTGTACAACATTAGACATGAGCTAAGACAGATCCAAAAATCAACAGCTATTGCCCTTCAGTGGATACCATCACACTGTGGAATCATGGGAAATGAGAAAGTGGATGCTCTGTCAAAGGCAGGAATCGAAATTGAGCAACACAGACACCCACTGTCTTACGGAGAAGTAAAAACAATAATCCGCAACACATACACAGCAAAGTGGAAGAAAGAAATGGAAGGGGAATACGAACATGATGCAATACATCTCCTCCAAAGATATCAACAGACCACAATATTTCGCCTTAGAACAGGCAACTGCAGACTGTTGGGTCACCTTTATCAATTAAGGATCTCATACACAGATGAATTTCCATGTGGATCCGGAACCCAGACTCCAGAACACATACTTTAGGACTGCCCAACATACAAAGAGCAGAGACAGCAGACCTGGCCAGAGGATACAGACTTGAGGCAAAAGCTATGGGGCAGCCGCTCTGACCTGGAGAAGACAGTGGACTTTGTCTTGACGACAGGTCTGATGGTATAGTATGACCACATGCTGAATGCAGAAGAAGAAGAATCCAATCAAGTCCTGAACTTCATATGCTCATACTACTTGTTACTGTGGCAAAAGCACTCTGAAGTCTTTTCTCACAATCTTCTTTCCCCTCTGTGCAGTAAAAACCCAAAATCTGCTCACATTCCAAAACATGTGCCATCAGCATAAATGACTAGATCTCACTCAGATGAATTCTTACAAATCAAGGCTAGAACCTCTGACTTCACCACCAGGATGTTCTGTAGCAGACAGTGTTGATATGTACTGAAATAGCATTATGTAGTTCTAATGGAACTACCTGTCATCACCAGGACATATTTCTGAGATGAACATGCACGTTGAATAATACCCTCTGTCACATCCAAGAATGTTCTCTTCTTAAGCATATTTCATGTTATTTTTCTTATCTGTACATACAGAGGATGATATATGTCTAAACTAACTCGAAGGAAAAACACTAACTCGGAGGAAAACTTGTAATCTGTAGATCACCATTCCATCCTAAATTGTTGGAAAACTTCTGTGTCCCAAGTGCATCTAAGTATGATGCTAATGGCCTCACTGCATACCCTCTGTCTCATCATTTGCATATGATTGAGCGTTATAATTGCAAGAGCATATTGAATAACAGAAAAGACCTGAACATAGTATCATTGAATGACATGGCGCTACTCACAGATTGCTGCAGCCATTACCTTGATTGCATTCAAATTTTGCATGGCTTTATTTATCACTGGATTTATTCTACGGCATGTACCTGCTCATAATTCCCAGTTAGTGTTGGTGATAATATGATTGTTCTGAGAGAACTACTGTACTGTTGCTTGAATTGGATTGACTAGTGCTCCTGCTTCATCATAACAACTGCCAATGAAGCCTTCTTCTTTTGTTATTTGCTTCTACGCTGTCAAGTTCTGTTTGAAGTTCTCCAGCCACCTGCTTCCAATCTCTACCTTACCAGTATTCTAAATTGTTGGCAGCATAGGGTCCTTCCTCTTCCTGTGACCTGTTCATTGTGAACAGCCTGAACTGACTGTCATATACTTTGAGTTAAGCACTTGACATTATAAAATTCTCACATAGATTTTAGATCCCAGTCTCCACAAGTCACAAAAATACTCTTGACCTCAGGCTTCAGCAGACCCTCAGCCATCATCCACTCATCAAAACTCTGTGAATGATTCGAAATGCTTCATAAGTATAAACCAAAATAAACATAAATGTACATATATCTACCACAATAATGACACAGTGAACACAAAAACTCTATCACAATAATAACACAGCATCATCACATAAACAATGTAGTACAACAATAACATAATATCACATAAACAATGTAGTACAACAATAACATAATATCACATAAACAATGTAGTACAACAATAACATAATATCACATAAACAATGTAGTACAACAATAACATAATATCACATAAACAATGTAACACTATGTTTGTTTTGCATTCACTCCATAATAATCAGCACGGGTATTCGTGCGAGTGCTTGCTGAGAGCGTATTTGTGTTGTGCCACCGTCATGCATGTTGTAGGCCCAGCACAGCCGATTTAGGCATTTCAGGTGGGCTACCCTAGCCTGTGAAGTCTTCCTATCTGTTGCCAGGCGGTGAATGTGTACTGATTCTATGCTGAGATAGTTTGTCCTTTACGTCCATCTTGCAAAAAGCAATTCCGCAGTTACTGAACTTGTCTCGTGTAATTAGACGTATTGTGCCTGTGCCATTCGGGTACTGAACATTTTCTCATTCATGAGCCTAGTTCTGGTTTAAGAAGAACTCTGCAGAGGAGTTGGGCTCGGACTCATTCATCCTCTTAGTCGAAGTGTCATTCACCAACGTGGTGAACGTGGTCCAAGTTTGAGTCTATACACATATTTAGGAGCGCCTGGGACTAGCGTTTTGTTCCCGAGTTGAACAGAGCTTATCTTTAGGGCGGTTATGCCTGTACCCATCGAGCACTGAACCTTTTCTCTCTGCGAGCATGATTCTGGTATAGGAAAACTCGACAAAGAGTTGGGCTTGGGATCACAGTAACTAGAAGCTTGTCTCGAACAAACAATACTTTAGTTTCGATTTTCTTTAAAGGTTTTTTTCTCTTTGCACATTTTTTTTCTCTAGCGCTGTGCTTCCTTCTCAGTGTACACATTATGCTAATTTTATGATACCTGATGCACAGACTCTTAATATTTCTCATAACATCTGCATTGGCCGCCCCTCCAATGCTTTCGATGAACTGACTAGCTTTACTGTGTGTTGACAGTGCTGCTGCAAACGTTGGCGCAGGTGTCAGAGATATTGCCTGACTTTTTAAAATCAAATCTCTTTCTATCTACTACATCCAAATTCACGGATATGATCCCCAAAAGTTTTAGCCAGATCAGCATAAGCAGCTGTATTTCTGTTTCCAGGGTGCACCACGGAGAGCTACTTTTGGGATCTTGGTTATCTGCTAACCCTGGATCCGTCGAGAGCAATGCAATACCCTTTGCACCCAAATCTCACAGTATAATAACAGTTTTATCTTGTCCTATCCATGTGTGCAGCTAGGCATCATGGGGAGCTGAAGTCTTCTTTCCTTAACTAACTATCATGCTGCTGCCATAGTGCAGCCTTGGATAGTAACGTAGTATCAATCAATCAAGTGCCATGCCAACTGGCGTAGGAGATCATGTTTCTCCATGACTCTCTGTCTCTTGTGTTGTCAATAAGCTCGGTTGGTGAGCTTCTACCGTGCCACGATACAAGCCCATCTAGTAACTTTTCTCTTTGTCGACCCCTATCTCTTCTCCCTTTGATCTTTCCAGTGGTTATTAAGTGTTCAAGCTGTGTTCTTCTCAGCACATGCCCTAGAAACCTCGACTGTCTGCCCCTAATGTTGGATATGATTGATCTTTTTACGCCAGCATCAATAAAAACCTTTGCATTAGTTTTCTTGGCTGTCCATGGTATTTTTATCATTCTTTTCAGAAACCACATTTCTGTAGCCTCTAATTCGCTTTGAATTATCTTGTTTACAGTCCATGCTTCACATACATAAAAAAGAATTGGTTCGATATAACTTCTCAGCACCCAAATTCAAGTCGTCATTGATAGACTTCCATTACAAAAAATTGTTCTCATATTTTGGAATGCTGATTTGGCTTGTGCTGTCATAGTATCACATAAACTTAAAAATGAGATATATAAAATGTTATATCTATTCTATATTAATGTATGGCTCAGAAACATGGACACTAAATAAACAATTAGAAGACAGAATTGATGTCTTTGAGATGTGGGTATATAGAAGAATAGGGAGAACATCATGGAAAGAGAAGAAAACAAATAAAGAGGTGCTAAAGACACTTAATATGAAGAAAGAATTACTAAGAGAAATAAAGATCAGGTAAATAAAATATTTTGGACACATTAAAAGACATGACACCTTATTGAAGACCTTACTTGAGGGTAAAGTCAGAGGGAAGCGAGCAAGAGGTAGGCAGAGATACAAGTGGGAGAGTAACATCACACGATGGACAGGTTACAGTCTAGCAGAGTGCACCACCAAGACAAGAGACAGGAGATGGAGATACGTTGCAGCCAACCTTCGTTGCGGAGACAGCACTTGATGATGATGAACACAAACAATCTAGCACTATAATAACACACTAACACAAACAATCTAGCACTATAATAAAATACTATCACATAAACAATCTAGCACATAATAAAATACTATCACATAAACAATCTAGCACTACAAGAACACACTATCGCATAAACAATCTAGCACTATAATAACACACTATCACATAAACAATCTAGCACTATAATAATAACACACTATCACATAAACAATCTAGCACTATAATAACATACTATCACATAAACAATCTAGCACTATAAGAACACACTATCACATAAACAATCTAGCACTATAATAACATACTATCACAAACAATCTAGCACTATAAGAACACACTATCACATAAACAATCTAGCACTATAAGAACACACTATCACATAAACAATCTAGCACTATTATAACATACTATCACATAAACAATCTAGCACTATAATAAAATACTATCACATAAACAATCTGGCACTATAAAAACACACTATCACATAAACAATCTAGCACTACAAGAACACACTATCACATAAACAATCTAGCACTATAATAACATACTATCACATAAACAATCTAGCACTATAAAAACACACTATCACATAAACAATCTAGCACTATAAGAACACACTATCACATAAACAATCTAGCACTATAATAACATACTATCACATAAATAATCTAGCACTATAATAACATACTATCACATAAACAATCTAGCACTATAATAACACACTATCACATAAACAATCTAGCACTATAAGAACACACTATCACATAAATAATCTAGCACTATAAGAACACACTATCACATAAACAATCTAGCACTATAATAACATACTATCACATAAACAATCTAGCACTATAATAACATACTATCACATAAACAATCTAGCACTATAATAACATACTATCACATAAACAATCTAGCACTATAATAACACACTATCATATAAACAATCTAGCACTATAAGAACACACTATCACATAAACAATCTAGCACTATAATAACATACTATCACATAAACAATCTAGCACTATAATAACATACTATCACATAAACAATCTAGCACTATAATAACATACTATCACATAAACAATCTAGCACTATAATAACACACTATCACATAAACAATCTAGCACTATAAGAACACACTATCACATAAACAATCTAGCACTATAAGAACACACTATCACATAAACAATCTAGCACTATAATAACATACTATCACATAAACAATCTAGCACTATAATAAAATACTATCACATAAACAATCTAGCACTATAAAAACACACTATCACATAAACAATCTAGCACTATAATAACATACTATCACATAAGCAATCTAGTACTATAATAAAATACTATCACAAAAACAATCTAGCACTATAAAAACACACTATCACATAAACAATCTAGCACTACAAGAACACACTATCACATAATCAATCTAGCACTATAATAACATACTATCACATAAACAATCTAGCACTATAATAACATACTATCACATAAACAATCTAGCACTATAATAACACACTATCACATAAACAATCTAGCACTATAAGAACACACTATCACATAAACAATCTAGCACTATAAGAACACACTATCACATAAACAATCTAGCACTATAATAACATACTATCACATAAACAATCTAGCACTATAATAAAATACTATCACATAAACAATCTAGCACTATAAAAACACACTATCACATAAACAATCTAGCACTATAATAACATACTATCACATAAACAATCTAGTACTATAATAAAATACTATCACATAAACAATCTAGCACATAAACAATCTAGCACTATAATAACATACTATCACATAAACAATCTAGTACTATAATAAAATACTATCACATAAACAATATAGCACTATAAGAACACACTATCACATAAACAATATAGCACTATAAGAACACACTATCACATAAACAATCTAGCACTATAAGAACACACTATCACATAAACAATCTAGCACTATAATAAAATACTATCACATAAACAATCTAGCACTATAAGAACACACTATCACATAAACAATCTAGCACTATAATAAAATACTATCACATAAACAATCTAGCACTATAATAAAATACTATCACATAAACAATCTAGCACTATAAGAACACACTATCACATAAACAATCTAGCACTACAATAACACACTATCACATAAACAATCTAGCACTATAATAACATACTATCACATAAACAATCTAGCACTATAATAACATACTATCACATAAACAATCTAGCACTATAAGAACACACTATCACATAAACAATCTAGCACTATAATAACATACTATCACATAAACAATCTAGCACTATAATAAAATACTATCACATAAACAATCTGGCACTATAAAAACACACTATCACATAAACAATCTAGCACTACAAGAACACACTATCACATAAACAATCTAGCACTATAATAACATACTATCACATAAACAATCTAGCACTATAAAAACACACTATCACATAAACAATCTAGCACTACAAGAACACACTATCACATAAACAATCTAGCACTATAATAACATACTATCACATAAACAATCTAGCACTATAATAACATACTATCACATAAACAATCTAGCACTATAATAACACACTATCACATAAACAATCTAGCACTATAAGAACACACTATCACATAAATAATCTAGCACTATAAGAACACACTATCACATAAACAATCTAGCACTATAATAACATACTATCACATAAACAATCTAGCACTATAATAACATACTATCACATAAACAATCTAGCACTATAATAACATACTATCACATAAACAATCTAGCACTATAAGAACACACTATCACATAAACAATCTAGCACTATAAGAACACACTATCACATAAACAATCTAGCACTATAATAACATACTATCACATAAACAATCTAGCACTATAATAAAATACTATCACATAAACAATCTAGCACTTTAAAAACACACTATCACATAAACAATCTAGCACTATAATAACATACTATCACATAAACAATCTAGCACTATAAAAACACACTATCACATAAACAATCTAGCACTATAATAACATACTATCACATAAGCAATCTAGTACTATAATAAAATACTATCATAAAAACAATCTAGCACTATAAAAACACACTATCACATAAACAATCTAGCACTACAAGAACACACTATCACATAAACAATCTAGCACTATAATAACATACTATCACATAAACAATCTAGCACTATAACAACATACTATCACATAAACAATCTAGCACTATAATAACACACTATCACATAAACAATCTAGCACTATAATAACATACTATCACATAAACAATCTAGCACTATAAGAACACACTATCACATAAACAATCTAGCACTATAATAACATACTATCACATAAACAATCTAGCACTATAATAAAATACTATCACATAAACAATCTAGCACTATAAAAACACACTATCACATAAACAATCTAGCACTATAATAACATACTATCACATAAACAATCTAGTACTATAATAAAATACTATCACATAAACAATCTAGCACATAAACAATCTAGCACTATAATAACATACTATCACATAAACAATCTAGTACTATAATAAAATACTATCACATAAACAATCTAGCACTATAAAACACACTATCACATAAACAATCTAGCACTATAAAACACACTATCACATAAACAATCTAGCACTATAAGAACACACTATCACATAAACAATCTAGTACTATAATAAAATACTATCACATAAACAATCTAGCACTATAAAAACACACTATCACATAAACAATCTAGCACTACAAGAACACACTATCACATAAACAATCTAGCACTATAAGAACACACTATCACATAAACAATCTACCACTATAATAACACACTATCACATAAACAATCTAGCACTATAATAACACACTATCACATAAACAATCTAGCACTATAATAACATAATATCACATAAACAATCTAGCACTATAATAAAATACTATCACATAAACAATCTAGCACTATAAAAACACACTATCACATAAACAATCTAGCACTACAATAACACACTATCACATAAACAATCTAGCACTATAATAACAAACTATCACATAAACAATCTAGCACTATAATAACATACTATCACATAAACAATCTAGCACTATAAGAACACACTATCACATAAACAAGCTAGCACTATAATAAAATACTATCACATAAACAATCTAGTACTATAATAAAATACTATCACATAAACAATCTAGCACATAAACAATCTAGCACTATAATAACATACTATCACATAAACAATCTAGCACTATAATAACATACTATCACATAAACAATCTAGCACTATAATAACACACTATCACATAAACAATCTAGCACTATAAGAACACACTATCACATAAATAATCTAGCACTATAAGAACACACTATCACATAAACAATCTAGCACTATAATAACATACTATCACATAAACAATCTAGCACTATAATAACATACTATCACATAAACAATCTAGCACTATAAGAACACACTATCACATAAACAATCTAGCACTATAAGAACACACTATCACATAAACAATCTAGCACTATAATAACATACTATCACATAAACAATCTAGCACTATAATAAAATACTATCACATAAACAATCTAGCACTATAAAAACACACTATCACATAAACAATCTAGCACTATAATAACATACTATCACATAAACAATCTAGCACTATAAAAACACACTATCACATAAACAATCTAGCACTATAATAACATACTATCACATAAGCAATCTAGTACTATAATAAAATACTATCACAAAAACAATCTAGCACTATAAAAACACACTATCACATAAACAATCTAGCACTACAAGAACACACTATCACATAAACAATCTAGCACTATAATAACATACTATCACATAAACAATCTAGCACTATAATAACATACTATCACATAAACAATCTAGCACTATAATAACACACTATCACATAAACAATCTAGCACTATAATAACATACTATCACATAAACAATCTAGCACTATAAGAACACACTATCACATAAACAATCTAGCACTATAATAACATACTATCACATAAACAATCTAGCACTATAATAAAATACTATCACATAAACAATCTAGCACTATAAAAACACACTATCACATAAACAATCTAGCACTATAATAACATACTATCACATAAACAATCTAGTACTATAATAAAATACTATCACATAAACAATCTAGCACATAAACAATCTAGCACTATAATAACATACTATCACATAAACAATCTAGTACTATAATAAAATACTATCACATAAACAATCTAGCACTATAAAACACACTATCACATAAACAATCTAGCACTATAAAACACACTATCACATAAACAATCTAGCACTATAAGAACACACTATCACATAAACAATCTAGTACTATAATAAAATACTATCACATAAACAATCTAGCACTATAAAAACACACTATCACATAAACAATCTAGCACTACAAGAACACACTATCACATAAACAATCTAGCACTATAAGAACACACTATCACATAAACAATCTAGCACTATAATAACACACGATCACATAAACAATCTAGCACTATAAGAACACACTATCACATAAACAATCTAGAACTATAAGATCACACTATCACATAAACAATCTAGCACTATAATAAAATACTATCACATAAACAATCTAGCACTATAATAAAATACTATCACATAAACAATCTAGCACTATAAGAACACACTATCACATAAACAATCTAGCACTATAATAAAATACTATCACATAAACAATCTAGCACTATAATAAAATACTATCACATAAACAATCTAGCACTATAATAAAATACTATCACATAAACAATCTAGCACTATAAGAACACACTATCACATAAACAATCTAGCACTATAAGAACACACTATCACATAAACAATCTAGCACTATAAGAACACACTATCACATAAACAATCTAGCACTATAAGAACACACTATCACATAAACAATCTAGCACTATAAGAACACACTATCACATAAACAATCTAGCACTATAAGAACACACTATCACATAAACAATCTAGCACTATAAGAACACACTATCACATAAACAATCTAGCACTATAATAAAATACTATCACATAAACAATCTAGCACTATAATAAAATACTATCACATAAACAATCTAGCACTATAATAAAATACTATCACATAAACAATCTAGCACTATAAGAACACACTATCACATAAACAATCTAGCACTATAAGAACACACTATCACATAAACAATCTAGCACATAAACAATCTAGCACTATAATAACATACTATCACATAAACAATCTAGTACTATAATAAAATACTATCACATAAACAATCTAGCACTATAATAACACACTATCACATAAACAAT